>FR989869.1:1200000-1800000 GCA_905404145.2 Biston betularia | reverse complement strand
TTTAGTATTTTTTAACTTCTTATTACGTGAATAATTTCTAAGTTTTATTGTAAATTAATACAAAACAAAATAACGCTTGCCTCTCACTCAATTGATAAATAAACACAACTGAATGTATTGACTAAATAAAATTTATCCCAGAGCTTCAGCACATAACGAGATGATAAATTTACTAAATGCCAATAAATTTTAAATTGTGTCAATACGTTGTAAGTTGTACCAGAAATCGGCATCTGTAGGCAAATTAAAGTGGCTCAAAATGGCGTGTCTCTACTTATTTGCATACTCTATGTCCCCACTTAGAGCTGCATAAATGGCAAAATCATGCGTTTCGGTATTTCACAAAAGGTCAACGATGAATAAATTACCTAGACGCTGATAAAAACTATTCAATTCGATTGCTTCTGTTGCATTCAAGTGAAGCTTGCTAAATAAGCTTTTATCTGATAATTATCTGTGGAAGTTCACATCGTTTCATTTAAATACATTGCTGCAAGCAATAATTACTTTACAATAAACTACTTTTAAAAAATGTATTTGGCTAAAGTATTTTGGTGTTGCAGACTAAAATCGATCAAATTAGAAGATAAACGTATGCAAGCACATACTTATAATTTTAATTTAAATGCTACCGCACATTATCTTTGCATAAAGGTGGTATTTTATTTTATGATATCTATCAAAAACGTGAAATTCGGTATGTGTGTGTTTATTTTGTAAAGCTTATTAATTTTAAGTAATTCCATGTGTTATATTAAAAACAGAAATATTCATCATAATCATTATGTATCATGTAATTTATCAAAAAGGGTATTTTTGGTGACCGAGTGGACAAGGATTCATCAGCCCTTTTATAAATTGTCCTTTTATCAAACTCTTCTCATTATGAGTAAGGTACTTTTTTATAAACTACCTTCAATGTACGAACCATTAAACAATAGAATTTGCTCCCCAAACGGATGATCTCTGATAGATACAATATGGGTGCCTTCAAGTCGCGAGTGAATCGGTTTCTTCTAGGCGAGCGTGTTCCACTGTAGACCGCATTTTCGCTTAACATGAGGTGAGTCAATCGAAAGCCTATTTGTAATTTAAAAAAATACATACTATAGTTCACTACACTAGCCAAGTGCGAGCTGTGCCAAGTGGCAGACTTCGCAAATTTCCTCACGGTGTTCTTCACCACAGTTTGATGTTAGGACCTTGTGATTGGAAGCCAGGCGGTCTCCCAACAAAATTTATGTAACTTCTACGCATACCTAAGTGTTTAGGTACCTAATTAATATATGTAAAGCATCGCCAACCCTATAAAATCCTTGCAGGAATGTCAAGCATGAAATTGCATTGAGTTTGTGTTCTGATGGGATTGTCATGCAAATAAGATTAACTGACTTAAAATGAGATTCTAACAATACGCACATTATACTCTAAGCTCAGTCTCTGATAAATCTGTTAAACGAGGAGCAGTTCAATCAAGTTATGACGGAGTCGAAGTAAAGAGCTTATTTTGCTGCACTGTTTTATTTCATTGGTAATTTATAAAGAAACGTTTACGGAGTGAATCGAATGAGAAAATTATTTTAATGCGGTTGAATCTTAGCGCGGCCGCAAAAACTCCGTTATTACAAGACGAGCTATCGACTCGAATGGTAACCAATCGTTTACATGTATATGAACTCGAATAAATGTTCGGTGGGACTGTGCGGTCAGCGGGAGCGAGTGATGTTGGACATTTAAATGTTCACGTATTTATTATAGGTGCTTATTCGAATTGATTACTGCAAACGTAAAATTTCTAAAGAAATAAAACCTTTCTGTTTGTTTTTGATGTGAGATCTAATCAAAAGACGTTGCCTACTCTACATAGGTAATGAAAAAAAAATCATAATTGTTCATGGAATCAATCGTAAAAACAGCACGTTGTATCTTTTCATTGAACTTGGCACCGTAACCTATTACGGTCACGCCCCGAGCAGTAGGTAATCGAGACACCCCGTCGATTTACATCGCGATAATTTTTTAATAAACGATACTTCATTCAATACCGCATCACTAAACGTTACGATGACAGAGCAAAAACAAAACGCTACGTAAAAAATGCCACTTTTCACGTGGAGATGTAATTTGTCACGTTATTTATAGTATAATGGCTAATTAATCAAATTCACACGCAATTTATTTGAACAACATTATTTAATATGATATTTTTTACATTTAAGTACATTAATATCTCAAATGTAAAATATTATGCGATCCTACGTTTTGCGATAAAACCGGTGGGCAAAAGGTAAATAGATCTCGTAAATCAGTAGCCAGATTGTTTAGCTGATAGCAATCGAGTTTCTAATGACCTAGCTATGTAATCTAAATACGTATCTCTGTACTAAATTCACTTGAGTTTACAAATATACTCTGTGGCCATGGCCTTTGATCCTGCAATGAAATCGTTAATTTTAATACATTTCACAGAGAATAAATAAATAACTGGAATGCAATCACTATATAAAAGTTTGTTTATTTGTTTACATCGATCGTTTAGATCGATTGTCCTGTACTATCCACGAAAAAAATTTAGCATAAAAAAATTAAAAGCGAGGTTATCGGCAATAACGAACTCTTCGAGGCAACTTTGTATGATAGTTCTTCACACTGTTGCAACGATTTAACAGACTCCGATGAAATTTTGAATTTAAATAGCATACAGGCAGGGTTGACAGTTAATGTTCTTTTTAATCCAATACACGCGAGTGAAACCGCGTAGCGGAGCAGGTCCAAGAATGAACCATTTTTAAAAAGCAAACAATGTTTTAACAGTTACAAAATCGTATATTTTCTGAAATACACGCAAGCAATGTACTTGCAGCGATCAAAACGCAATTAAAAAGTTGAAAGGCGCATTACGCTACCATAGACTAGACACTAGTAAAACAACTTTTTTTCAATATGGCCGCCTGGTTTTCCCGCCAACACAAGACGTTGACAGCGAGCCACGGATGGCCACGTGCGAAGGAACGTAACTGATGGGTTCAGACTTGAAGTTAAATAGGGATGTGCCTTTTCGCTTCAAAGATAAGTGTAGACATTTTATGGTCTTATTCAAAGTGATATATTATTATAATTGATGTGACAGGTATTAATTTAAAAGTCTCTGAAGAAATTAAAAGTCTTAAAGGAAACATCTAACATAAATTTCAGAACAAAAAAAGTAAATATAATTTTGTTTTTTAAACTTTAAGAACTTGATTTTTATAGAGCTACTTGTGAATTTTTGAGAGTTCTGGTAATTATTAACTTTTGAAATTTATGTACGTCTGGCAAAACAGGACGGGAGCATATTCTATACCATATACATTTCTGGGAAGTCCGTTGACTTGTTTTAATTATTCATTTATCCTTCACTAACCCTTATCATTCATGCCTCGGATGAGTCTCGGGACAATTATCAGAAAATCATTGAATAAAGGTTTCTTCCGCGATATTCCTATCAAACCCGTGTTTACCCGATAGCTCAATTAAAAGCATGATTCTCATAGCACTCATGCAACCAACTTTCCAGCATAGTTGGCCATATGAAGGAACTAGAAATCTTCTAGTGTTGGCCGTCAGTTTTCCTGACAAATCGTATGGTGGCTCCAACTACTGAGAATGGTAGCAAACTTGTTGCACTTGTTACAAAAAAAAGCCTCATCTACTGTGGGAATGTACTTAGTAAATGCTTCTTTTTGCTGCGTATTACTGGAGAGACAGAATGCAATATGCACAGCTCTAATGTCTTTAGCAATAGAGAAGAAATGGAACGTAATGGAACGAGATTTTTAAACAAACGAAGCGAAGAAGTTATACGAGAATGAATCGGCATACTTACGTGCTTGTATTTTTATATGCATATGAATATATGTATTATAATACATGTATGTATATGTATTATATATACATGTATATGTATTATCAGCATGATAGTTGTATACATAACAAAATTTACGATATTCCGTAGCTATTCTAATTACAATAATAAATGAAAATCCGCACATATTTTACTTTTTACCCCGGAAAAATTTGATGCTTCGGACACTACAATAATACACTAATATTTTGTAACAACAATAAAACAAAATAATAGTATAGTAGTTATAAAAAATAACTTGTTAAAATTATCTTGAATATTCATTGAAGGGGTAATTACAGAAAAGTATTTTACTTAACGATACGGCAATGTAAGATGACAAAAACTCGAAACCAGAGAATGAACATTTTATTTTAAACCTAGCTTTCGTAGACCTAATTAAAATACGGTCGTGAGACGTATTCAACGGTAAGGCATGTTTTAATTCAGGGCTCATTAACTTTAAAGCATCTATAAATGTTTCTAAGGGAGTAAGCTGTGGTCAAACAGCCTGTTACCTAAAAAACGCAATTAGGCAGGGCGAGTAGCTACTTGAAGTGATGATAGGCGGAGTAGAAAAATAACAAAGGTGGCTGAGGTAGAAATACGAATAACGCAAACATATGTTTTTTTTTTACATTTTACTTTTAAAATCTTTGCCCAGAAATGAATAAGGTTTTTCTGTTGAATGTTCTTATTTGTAGTAGATACTTTTTATGTAAAAGTCATGAGTCGAACGGAACGCCCTCCTGATGATAAGGGATAACACCTGTCCATGACCATTGTAACCGGACCCAGAACATTGAAAAACAAAATAAAGTTCAGGGTAGCTGCTTGGACGCTCATTACTTTAAGACATTCGATGCCAATGGTTAGTTTCAATAGCTCTGAAATTTCGCTAGCTATATACCTTTCAGACCGAAAGACAGACACACTACTGTTCGATAGTAGAATAATTGACACTGCGATGGTACCTACCTAGGCGATCTCCTGCTAACGGAATCTACCACCTTCTTCGACCAAGATCTATATTCTGCTTTATTATAGACATTAACAAACAAAGATATTTGTCGTCTTGTGAGTTCTGTAGGTATATGTATGTAAATATGCAAGTCGAAGTTAAAGTGTTTAATTCAATCGATTTTCTAAATTTTTTAATAAATAATCAATTGTTATTATTTTATTTTTTTTAAATAGTTAATTAGTAATTAATGAATATAACAATTTTCAAAATTCTATTGACTGGTTTGACTGGTGGTAAGTGCAAAACAGCCTACCAACTTGCGTGATTGTTCTTTAGCTTATTTTGTTATTTGTGTCATTTTTTAATATAGAAAAAAATGTTTATTGTGTTACGTCACTGTCAGCTTTATTGCCACATGTGACAATAAAGCTGCCACGTGTGTGAAAAAATGTTACGAAATTTTTAATTTAAAATAAATATATAATTTTTATAGAGTACTAAACAAGCTGTATACTCTGCTCTACAGCATTCTTATTGCTATTTTTGCAAAACGCGTGTAAAATGCATCATGTACGTGACCGCGAGTCACCGCGTTGGCACTCTTATCAACGTTCTCAGTTATGCTTTTCATTATTTTTAAACGCGGTCTAAAACGACACTTACATTAAGGTTGACGGGAAACACTGAGGGGGTTTAATGCCTCATTTTACGATCCACGGGTACGGCTATAGTTCCAGCGAGTTTAACCAAAATCTCCAGTACAGATTTAATAATAGTTCTGACTCAGACTCGCCATTCCTGATCACGCATTGCTGTTTTGTTTTGTCTTCAAAGCTTATTCTTCTTTGTCGATTGGTTTTTTTGTGTTAACATGAGACGCCCAAACGTGCGCACATTTGTAACTTTTCTATTTTTGCAAAACTAAATTTTAACTACAAATAAAATCATCTCCGAAAAAACTACCTTCACGGCGATACCTTTGAACGCTGAGAAGTTTTGTCTGTATTCGTCAGTTCCGCTTATGAAATCGCTCTTAATAGCGATGCACCACATCTTATCCACCGACCGATTGCTTTCATAAAAAACATTTTTAATTACTATTGAAGTGATACCGCAATAAAAGTTTGCAAATAGTTCTGCTTCTCGATATTAACATGGAGATGCATTTAAAATACTCCTTTTAAATTTAAAATTAATGCCCACACACAGACCCTTCTTAATGCTATATACACACGAGTGTAATGTAAAACCAAATAAGACTTACTCTATGCAGTCTAATCTTCATTCAGCATGCTACAGAAAATATTATTTTACACCAATAAGTAATAACCAGTATTCGGCGTATTAAACACTGGCTAAGGGTTTATTATGTATTGAATTAATTTGAGTCCATAAAGTCCATAATTTTAGACTAACTAACTAGGGCACTGGAAGAATTGAAGTTTTATAACTAGCGGTTAAATTCAGAGCGGACACAATGACTGTGGTTTACCCTCGTAATTAGTCCATGTTTTAACTCATGCATTACTATATAATAGCGCTTTATTGAATTGTAATGTTTTTATAACTAGTAATTTAAAATAGTGATGTTCTAGTAATTAATTCATAAATAATTCGCATGAATGTTGGCAAAGTGACATATTTTGTTTTACTTATGCGGGATTACTCACTTTTATTTATAGTGGCAATGGGCTGGACATATTTGTCGCAGAACCGATAACCGCTGGGGTAGACGTGTTCTAGAGTGGAGACCGCGTATTGGCAAACGTAGCGTAGGACGGCCTGAGACTCGATGGAGTGACGATATACGTAGGACAGCTAGCGGTGGATGGATGCGAAAAGCTGAAGATTGGGCTGAGTGGCGTGTCTTGGGAGAGACCTATGTCCAGCAGTGGACTACAAAAGACTGATGATAATGATGATGATGAATTATATTGGACACTCACGTTTAGTCGGAGTACCCAATATAATTAAAGGTATGTAATCGCACCGAAGTAAAACAAAAACCACGGCAGTGTTCATAATAATAATATTGTTGTGAAACATTTCTTCCTTTCAAAATTTCGTCGCAGCTTCTAGTAATATTGTCATAACCATACTGGGGGGCAACCGGACTTATTCCTGACTTAGTTTGTGTGACCATAACTACTATTCAAATTTATTTTACTTAATTTATCATGAAATACTTTAAAATATTGAGATACTTAACATTGGTAAAATACACAAAGTGTGATGTCAAAAATGAAGAGAAAGAAAATCTATGTGCGGCAATGCAAGTTGCATAACGTTACGTTATCATCGCACCTGGTTGCGTTGCGTCTTATTATAATTTTGCGTGTTCATGTAGCATACGATGATTTAGAAAGAGAAAATTTCAGTGAAATAGAAAACGTATAATTACGATGTAATTACTAGAATCGATGAATACATTTTATGCATTAGTTTCATGTTATGAATTGAAAAAAGAAATAGCAAAAGGTAAAATCATGTGCACTGCACTTTATTTGGCTAAATGTACAAGCTGTGTGAAACCAGAAACAACTTTTTTTTTGACATTGCGTTCTCGACATTCCGCCAGCTTCAAAATTAATTCAAAGCCTGTTGTTCCGTTGACATTTCTGATTGGACTTCGGAAAGTTTTGATTTCAAAGCTACCTAATTTTTTTACAATCGTTTCTAGAACAATTAAACTTGAACTTTATTTTACTACACAAAGTTCTGTGTATCGCTGCAAAGGTCATGGTGGACATGCGTTATCTCTAACCATCAGGAGAGCGTCTCGTTCATTACTATTACATGTAAAAAAAAACGTACGTGACATGCATTATGATTATAAAATGTAACTGAAAATGTGGCGTACAAATATTTTTTTTAAAAGCTATTTTTTTATCTGTTAATAATTACTATGCAACCTGAGAAGCGTTTGAGGTTAGGACACATAAATTAAATCTGCTACAATAATTAGTAGAATCGCGTGACTGTCGGCCATAAGGGAACTTGTCCTCTGAGTGTTTAGAATCTATCTAGCTGTTCTCTCTAATATATTGTTCGAATAGCGATATTATTATAATGATTGAGTTATTGTCTATGGAAGTAGTTATTATCTGTGGAAGTAATAATAAAGATTTCTTGTTGGATTAGGAGTATTAGCAACGGGAGAGTCCCGTTTTATTTATTGTTATAATATTTTTACTGTGAACTTTTTTTTTCTATCCGTTTTGTGTAAAAGTAGTTACACAGCAATGTCTACTGATGGTAAGATATAATGCTTGTTTATGACCATTGCAGCGGTAGATACAACTACTTGAGTAACAAAACAAAGTCCAGAACACCATAATCATATTATTTTGTTAGTTATCATGTTTCATATTATTTTATATTATGGCTGATATGGCGCTCATTACTTTTAAACATTCAATGATTTAAAACATTATCAAACATTGTTGATGATTTTACCTTTGCTCTGTTTGCATGAAACTTCGTAAGAAAAACGTTAATAGACCAATACCAAGCACGTCACGAACAATGTCTTTTTAAAATTAAAAGATCACAAATAATAGTACAATTTTTATTTAACATAAATCTTTTTAAACTTTTAGGCAATGTATTGGCGACATCGCTAAAAAAATCTAAAATTATATTATATTTTTTAACTCTTTGAAATCTTATTACTTTTAATACAAGGAGTAAAAAGAACCAACTATTACTTGTATTGTGTGTGTGTAATTTCCAACTTTGAATAAATGAAATTTCATCTTTATAAAACAATGACACTGCAAAAATCACAAGCATTATACAATAATATACATAGATACGTCTATATAAGTTTCTGCATTCCTGATAAAACTTCTAGTAATACGTTATAAAAGTATTGAAACCCTTGGAAATTCCGCTAATCGCTGCTAAAGCCGTAATCAGAGAAACAGTTCGCTAGAGTGAATTTGTCTCACTACATCCTTAGCAGTAATGTGAGCTGGACTTGCAACGTACATAAATAAGATAGAAAAGAAAGAAATACATTTTTAATGTCGTTACAAAAGCTCCTACTCATCTCAGCATAAAAAACCACTAATCACAATCATCATCATCCACAGTGTTCTTTAATATACTACTGGGTATACGCATTCTCTTGATATGCCGTCATCGGTCCTGTTTTTTTTTTCAGAGCAAAAGTAACCCTTTGATAAACTATTGCTTATCAAAGGGCTACTTTTGCTCTGAAAGTACTAATTTTTTTCGTAAAAGTTACTTGGTTGTATAAAAACTGACTTACAATTGTGACTGAATATTAGGTAATTGACATACATTAGTATAAATAATATTTAATCGATTCTTGCTAACGAATACTGTTTTTTATTTTATTTTTCAACAGGAATACGTTTTGTCCAAGTAGCTTCAATTCTACATAGCAGCTGTTTCTCTGTAGATATTTCGCTCCATAAACGGAGTAAGTGGTGGCAGCGGTAAGGATTACTATCGATTACGCTATAATCGACTATTGAGATGAATCGATTCTAGTTTCAAAGCTATCTTATCGAGCTAAATAACGGAAGCTACTGCCTAGTCTGGAATCACACATGCCTAGCTGCATACCAAATCTTACACTATCCAACTTGAATTTTCATTTTAGATGTTTTTAGAATTCATATTAAACAAAAACTAGCTTTTACATGCCTTTTTACATTTATTTTTTTTGTTTTTTATGTAAAAAGTAATGAGACGAACGAGACGCTCTCCTGATGGTAAGAGATAACGCCTGCCCATGACCATTGCAGCGATACACAGAACTTTGAGCAACAAAACAAAGTCCAGGGCATCGCTGCTTTGGCGCTTATTACTTTGACTCTCGATGATTAGTCTCAACAGCCCAGTAATTTCGCTAGCTGCAGTACACTTTAAACCGGAACTCAGTAATGTTTCCACACTTCTGCTTAGCGGCAGAATAACTGGTACTGCGGTGGTACCTACCTAGACGACCTCCTGCTAAGGAGATCTACGACCAAGTAAATCCTATCGTTGTATAAACATGTGGCTCTCAAGCCAGGCTGCCAGAAGGCAACGTTAGATACTTGGCGGCAGATTTTTAACTTGAGGGTACACCCTACCACCATGCTATGGTTTCCTTCACCAGTAGTTCAAGCTAATTGTTGGGGTTTGAGTCCCAGGCCCTTCGGCATAAAACCGACCGCACTAACCACTGAACTATCATCGCTACAAATTATTAACGTAAACATTTGGCAGTACCGTTTTCGATAACATAACAACGCATTCTTAATGAATAGGTACTAAATTAACGTGAATCTTTTATTTCCAAATCCAAAATTCATGGATAGTGACATTTGTTGTCTATTTATGGGTAAATGTACCACAAAACACGTTGCACACTCACAAATAGTCGCAGCGGTAAGCTAAATCGTGAGCTACCGACACGACGCAAAGGCAGGTGACGAAAAATCATTCGATTGTTTAAGGATTTCGAATAACGAAATGAATCGAAACATTTTGTCTATTCGAGAAGGTCTATCTGACATTTCGAGATTGATGACTCAATTCACGTCAATTCAATTTTAATTCCAATGTTTACGTCCTACAACTCCTACAAGGTTTTCAACTTAGGTTAACAAGATCACGACTGTACAGATAAGGATCGTTGAACCGACGTCGAATGGATCTAATCGATCGTAGTGCGCGTCTAAACAATCTCAAATCTTGTAGAGCGCTACAAAATTTGTAATTGTTTACGCGCTGCATACTAATTTGATATCTGAATTCGGGATGGGTAAATAATTAAATAAATAATTAGAGGGCATTTCACACAACGTCATCTAGAACCTAACCTAGAAGCTGGTACTATAGAAACTAGATAGACTATTCTCTACATAGTATAAAAAAAGTCGCTTCTCGCCGTCTGAACGTTTGGATCTTCTAAGTACACAACGGATTTTAATGTAGTTCCCAATTATAGACAGAACAAGTTAAGAGAATAGTTTATAATATGTATAATACATGCGAATGCATCATATTAGTATCTACACTGAACCCGTGCGAAGCCAGAGCGGGTCGCAAGTCTCTACATAATATAAAAGTCACTTCCCGCCGTCTGTACGCTTAGATCTTTTAAACTACGCAACATATTTTAATATAGTTTCCATCAGTAGACAAAGCAATTCAAGAGGAAGGTTTATATGTATAATACATGTATATATGCACTACATTTGTATCTACATTGCACCCTTGCGAAGCCGGGGCGGATTGCTAGTATACTATTATGTCTTGTTTTTATTACCTTTTAGATGATTATGAAAAATCTACACAAACGCATATTGTATGTCTGAACAATAAGGTTGACAGTCGAGTAACTTGTTTGTGGTTGCTTTTAGTAAGAGCTGAGTATAGGAACCGTGGTACGACACCAAGTGTATCAAAGGATTCAAAAATTCTAGCCTTTTTTTATTGGAAGAATGACGTGTGACGTAGACAAGAGAATGCCATTGCTCCTTGATTCTGCATAGTCTGTGGGGGCCGCAGGCTCGAGGGAGCTTCCTTATCTGCGCATTCACTGTTTAATTTTCAATTTAGATTGCAATTTCCGATGCGCTCACCACACGCCCAAACTGGCATCACTTGGTAAGATTGATTTATATACGGACTGGAAAAGTGTTGCCAGTTTGCCAGGTTAGAATATTTACAACGAAAGTACTATTCAAATATTAATGTTTAATTATTTATTATGTGATATTTTATTATAAATTCAAACACAAGCCTATATGTTGTAAAAAAGTGTTTTAAGTTTTTTTAATGAAATCTAACTATACTGTTAGTCGATTTGGTAGAATATCTGTGTCAAGAGCAGCTGTAGGACGTAGGTTCGATTCCCTCCAGGACAAACATTTATGTGACAATAAATCATTAGCACCAAACGTAGAAAAGAGGGAGAGAGGCCTTTGGCCAGCAGTGGGACAAAGTGGGCTAAAATAATAATAATAAAAAATGTTTGTTCTGTCTGGGTGATTCTGTATGTATTATAAGTATAATATAGTATAATAAAATATGAGTTTACAAAAAAGTATATGTACCTTTTTGTAAACACAATCATATTAGTATTCAGTATCAGTTATCTGGTTCCAATAGTACAAGCTTTGCTTATTTTGGGGCTAGATGTCGCTGTGTGAAACGATCCTACGATACATACAATCTGTATCAAATTAAAAATTAATTTTCTTAGTTGCGAAAAGTACTAACTGGTTGGCAACCCTATTATTAGTGGCTTGTAAGAATTTATTAAACGAAAGAAATTAACTCGCGTAAGTTACGAGCCTCGACAAGATAAGAGTTAATGAAAAATTCGGTGTTTTTTTAACAAATTCGTCAATAAGACCGAGATAACTGGAATTGATCTGTCCTGAGACTGATTGCATACACTATACTTATAGTACTAAAATATTAAAAAAATAAAACTTTCAAAAAGAAATCAACTGTAAGATATACGGAAAATCAAATTAGCGTCATTGTAGCTGTCCCACCTACATAGCAAATTAAAAACAGTAATTATTTTTTGTATTACTGAAAACAATGAAGAAACCTTTAACAGGTGCGCGTATCATAGATTATTGAAAATACCGTAATCACTTCTCCAAGTAAGTAGCATTAGGTATTATAAACCGTATAAATTGCAAGCCCATAACATTATCATACGATCTACAATTATTGCCTCGAGTTTATTGGTTGTTACTTGTTAGATAGTTCTTGCAATCTCGTGATTTCAAACGAAATAAGATACACACCTACCGCGCATAGCTTAGGAGGTGACTCGGCCGAGATACCCATAAAAGGGGGATAACAAAGCCAAAGGATAGAATAGTCAGCTACGATGTTTACATCCTGACATTTGGCTGGAATGCTTACAAATGCAATTGAAACCAATCTTGCGAATTGGCCGACATCACGCAATATCATACATAGGATAATGTGCTTTTACTCAACACTACTCAATTTGCCACCTATTATAGCCCAGTTCCTCGACGTTAAATCTGACTTTATCACCCCACACAACGCATAAAAAATTAACTTTATTAGATGGTTATAATCTCGAGAAATATGGAACTTATCAATCGGTTAGTTTACGATTAAAAGATTCAAATTCCAATTTACATACATATTGATGCTTTCAATAAGGTTTGCTTTTGATAATTTACGTCACCACGAAAATTATAATCGGACTATAGAATGTTTATGGTTTGAGTGAGACATTCGATTACTAAAAATAACATATGCGAAATTATTCTTAACTCACCTTTAGAATGCAGCTGCCGATGGCTTCGTTTTCGGACACCGTGACGTTGTAGAAAGACTGGTCGAAGATGGGTTCATTGTCGTTCACATCGAGCACTGTCACTAGTAACGTCGCGGTTGAGGAGAGAGGAGGGTTGCCGCGATCGGTCGCGACAACGTGAAGTCGCGGCATAGGGTTAGTTTCACAGTCGACACGCGCACGCGTCGTCACCAGGCCTGATCGCTCGTCAATCGCAAACCAATCAGACTGCGGTGTCGCCAGCAGGGAGTATCTGATGTCTGAATTGTCTCCCTCGTCTGCGTCGGAGGCCGAGACTTGCACGACTGGCGTGCCGGGCGCCGCCGCTTCGGGCACGCTTGCCCTGTACTCGGCCTCCGGAAACGCGGGTGCATTGTCGTTAACATCAGTTACTCGCAGACTGATGATGCGTGATGCGTGGAGCGGAGGAGACCCTTTGTCCGTCGCTACCACGTTCAGCGTGTACGTAGAGCGGGACTCGCGGTCCAGCGGCAGCGCGACCACCACCAAGTAAATGATGTTGTCGTGCGTCCGCAGGTCGAAATGTCCGTCGCCTCCGCTCAGCGTCACGTTCACGTTCGAGTATTCCGTTTTGGAGTCGGGATCGTGCACCGATATCCTGGCGACAAACTCGTCTAGTTGCGCCGATTCTGATATTTTAGGAGTGGCGTCATCACTCAAGAAGATCACGTCTATAGTCGGCTGGTTATCGTTCACGTCTGTGACGTGAATCGACACGAAAGCCGTAGTCTCCAACGGTTGCGCGCCTTTATCTCTCGCTACGACGACCAGCTCGTGCAGCTCTTTCGTCTCGAAATCTAGGGCCTTGTTTACGGTGATTTCTCCCGTTTCCGGATCTATCTTGAACATATTCTCTTTGTCGCTCTGTCGCCTGTTGATCGAGTACTCGATTAGGCCATTCTCAGCCGCGTCGGAATCAGTCGCGGAAACTTTCAACACAGTCGTGCCGACTGTCGCGTTTTCTGGAATGTTCGCCGAATACACACTCTCCGCGAAAACAGGCGGGTTATCATTAACATCTAAGATAGTTATATTAACAGTCATGGTTCCTCTCAACGGAGGTGTCCCGCCGTCCAAAGCTTCTATGACCAGCTCGTAATGATCTGTGGTCTCTCTATCCAGAAAGCCGTTTATTTGAAGATCCAAATACAGAACACCGTCACGCTCCCTATGGGATGACAACCTAAACGCATTATCCGTATTCCCCGACACTATGTTGTATCTCTGAGTGTTAAAAATCCCCAGGTCCTGATCTTTGGCAGGATTAAGTTTTCTTTTAACATCCCTTGGAGTGTTTTCAGAGAACTCTACGTTCATGATCGGTGCGGGAAACGTAGGAGCGTTGTCGTTTTCGTCCGAAACTCGGACGACTACGCGAATATTGTCTCCACTGGCGGGGATGGCGACTAGAGCGTAGTGGTCTCTGTGTTCACGGTCGAGGGGTGCTCGGGTGCGGATCTCTCCCGTGTGGGGGTCTATCCTGAGGTCGTCGTTGACGGCGCTGCCAGGGACAGGCACGATGGTGTAAGGGGGAGCTGCGTCCGGCAGCTCGTCCCCCAGATGGCCGACGAGCGTGTCTGCTCGTGCATTTTCGCGCACCGTGAATTCACGCACGTGTTCTGTTGTGGCCAACGCGGCCAGCGCGAGCCACGCCACAGCGCGCCACATCACGACACGACACATCACCGCACGCACATGGTCACTCGCACCTGGAAAATAAATTAAAAAGGTCACACCAAGTACAGTATGAGTTATTGGATTTTCGAGATGAAGTGATAGGATAGATAAGAAAACCCGAAATTTTATTTTTATGCAGGATTACTCACGTACTCCGACTATCTATAGTTTCGGCCACATACGGTAGACTTTTTTTATAGAGCTGAGTGCAACGCGCGCGTAGCCTCGTTTTACTTCGCATGCTTGCCGGACAATATTTGGAGTATCCGATATAATTAATTAAGCATAAGTAATACTGCATAAATAAACAAAACAAATAAACTATACTACTATAAAATCCTGAAATCTGATTAACAAATGAAACAAAACTGATTTGATTTGATTTGTTGTTTGTTTTTGTTTGTTGTTTGTTGTTTTGTTTTATTTGTTATTTGTTTTGGTTTATTTGTTAATTAGTCGTGCATATTTACCGCAAATAAACAAAATATTGCATAAGTAAAACAAATATGTATCAAAACCACGTCCGTTTCAAAGAATAAAGAATTCAGCTGAATCTATCGGAGCCAGTAAAACAGTACAAATACATCTTTAGCTTACACCAGAAGTTCTGCCATTGTACTACCAAATAATATTTTGTTGTTCAATGGTAGTATTTATTTTATTTTTTAATTCTCGACTACAGCAAATGAAAAGATTTTTAGCAGTCTATGTATGTTTTGTGTTCCACAGAACCGCTGAAACTTCTCATCCGATTTTAATGAGTGAGGTGTCAATCAATTCGTTATAATGTTTCATTTAATTATAGTTATATTGTCACTAGCTGGGCTATAGTTTCTTATGCTTTTTAGATTGTTGAAAATATATATCTTCATCCAAGAATGCAATACCGTACATTTATTTGTACTGATTCTCTTTGTAATGCTTAAAGCATTTTGGACATCCCCGTCTTTTATTCCATCTAAGTTATTGCCATTTAAAAATACTTTTTTCATTACTACAAAGGGTTTGACATAAAAACGTATACGTTTCAAGGCATGCATATTCAGGTGAGCATATTTAAGAGTGAGACACTGACTTGAGATGTGCAAAATGTTGGCAAAAACTGACGACGGATAGCCGCGTTATGGAAACTAGACGCGCTTGTATTTGTGTAATCCATTATTAACTTTTTATTCGATAATAAGTTTGCCTTTGATCGTAGGAGCTTCGTAGCATTCAAATACATATAGGTATGTTCACGCTCAAACGTTAACAGATTTGAGTGATTACAAACGTAACTAACACACAAACATTAACATTTATAATACAATACACATATATACTACATAGGTTAATTCTATAACGGGTAAGAATTGGGTTTAGAGAGAAATGAAACATGGTAAGTAACAAAAGAGCAATCATTTCATAAAAGATAAAAAACCCCACACGAACCTAACATATAAAGTATCCTATGTTAATCCAGTTAATAAACTATATGTGTACCAAATTTCATCCAAATCCGTTCAGCTGTTTTTGCGTGATTGTGTAACAAGCATCTAAACATACAAACTTTCACATTTATAATATTAGTAGGATTTAGAATTAGTTTTTATACGAAGCTATTGCAAATATGAAAAACTTGAAATTAAATTTGCCAATAATCAAGAAGCGATAAATGTTTTTACAAATGTGCGAAAAGTAACACATTGCTCTCAAATGCGCTACTGATTTCATAAGCACAAATAAAATATTTGTAGGTTTTTAACTTTTTATTTTAATGAGTGACATTTATTTATATGCATAATTTCGATGCAGCAAAAAAGTTTAGGGTCGAATAGTGTAAATCGAGAAAACTAGTTATTGTAATAATATATAATTTTGTATCGATGATAGCTCACTGGTTAGGGCGGTCGGTTCATGCGCCCAAGATCGTGGATTCAAACCCAACAATGAGCTTGAGCTGCCGGTGAAAGAATATCGTGAGGAATCCGTATCATGGTGGTAAGGAATTTTCCAGTACTCTGCTGGCTAGCTACCACCACCCTCAAGTTGAAAATCTGCAGCCAAACACGTGACGGTATGTTCCAGTCTCATTCCAGGCTATGTGTGTTTTACCATCTTCGACCACACCGTCACTTAACATCAGGTGCGCTGTAGTCAAACACATAGCTTGTTAAACATAAAAAAAAATAGTTAAACACATTCGCATGGTTCTAATAATCCTTTTTTTTCATAATGTTATAAGTTAATCGGATTAAGTTTTGACATTAAAGTATTGACAGCCTTTATAAAATGGATTTAGTTAAACAAAAATATTTAAGTCCGATTTGTATGGTGATTGTTTCAACAGATTATTTTATAAATCAATCATTTAAGATTTGATTAGATCATTTCTAATTTTAGAAATATGTAACGTTATATTTTTATAGATACAGTCATGGCCCGCCGGACTTTTGTAAATGTGTTTCAAACCTATTTCTTATTCTTTATAATTTATGTCTAAATTTAATGCAAGGGCTTGTAATAATGGATATCTAGTGCACATATTATTAATCTATATCCATAAAATAAGAAACTGACAGACTGATTCACTGATTGATCGATCAGCGCACAGCTGAAACCATTGGGTCTAGAAGCATGAAAGTTTGCACAAATGTTTCTTAGATGACGCAGATGTGCACTAAAAAAAGATTTTTAAAATGTCGACCCCTAAGTGTGCAAAAAAGGGAATGGAAAATTATATGAAACTTCGTTATCTTTGACACACTTGTACCTATCTACACTGCACCCGTGCGAAGCCGGGACAGGCCGCTAGTAAGTGCATATATAGCTATAGCTACCTGTTAGTGTCGCTTTTAACTGTTCTATTATTTGTTGTTTTTGCTTTAAAATATTTACTCGCTTGTTTCCTGTATGACGTAGGCAAGCTCCAGGCTTCACGCATTTTTATTATTAGATTTGTGTTTCACCGCGATTTGCAAACATGCGGTCTACGATGCTCTATCTTGCCTAGAAGAAATCGATGCATAATGAACTAGGATGCAACGTGTATCCAAACGAAAACAATATAATAAGAACCTTAGTGTGCATTCGGATAATACACAAGTAATATCTACAATAATGTAATGCACCAAAGTTAGTTTTAATTCCCAGCTTTATAAATTATGTTTAATATTCCAAAAAAAAAACACAAAAATTTGACATACATTTCCACAGATATAGGAAACATGAATGGCGGCGTATTGTTTCTTTTTCTGAAGCCAGACGAATTGTGCCGTCGTTTTCTCTTTAAGCTAACTTCCACGGAAGCGAAATTAAGAAATGCTATCAAAGCAAATATTATGGTTACTAAATTTAATATCAGTAAGCTTATCTCGGTGCTGATAAGAAAGTTCCTTCCTCATGTAAGGCAAACAATTTCATGGATATAGTGTCTGCTACAAACTCATTCCTAAAGCTGAGTTGCTAGAGCTACAATCGCATTCTCTTAGCAAAAGCAAATCTCCCCCCAAGAAAAAAATAATTCCCTCATTAAACCATCTTCTCCCATAGTTGGTCGGACTATTATTTTTACAGTCGACTTAACACAAGTGGAGCCTTTGTTAAAAGGGTGCCTGATTTTTTCCGTCACTTTTTTCTTGGCAGGTATCCGCAGGTAGAGAGAGCTCTAAGACGCTCGTTTTAATTTTTATCTATGGTTTTGATAATAGAGTCAGGCATTGTTAGATAGTATTTTATTTTATATGAAACGATACTCTCTACAATACAGCTCGCTTAAGTAGAAAAAAAACGATTCATTCGCGCATTTAAAACATCCAGATTGTATCTATCAAGAAACGCCCACTTAAGCTGCGTAATCTGGTACCTAACGCCAATTACATAGCATATGCGAGTCCATTCTATTCTTAAATAAACAAAAACAGAAAACTGTTTTTTTTTTCAGAAAAATATCTGACGTCAGGATCTAAAGCGTTGATTTTGAAATTGAACCTATCTTTTTTTAACTTATTTCTTATCAGTCTCTTGACTTTGAAAGATGTTACACTCTAATCAATACCCAAAGTTTTTTTTTTGTGTAAAAGCAATGAGACGCTCTCCTGATGGTAAGAGATAACACATGTACTATTGTACATGGTCATTGCAGTGTACACAGAACTTTGAGTAACAAAAGAACCTACCTACTTACAACGGAATAATAAATTCTTAACTTTGTGTAAGTAACATAAGTAGGTATGCAGTTAACTAATGAGCCAACAGGGCTGTCTAATTACAATAATTCAAGTACTATTTGGAAAGATTATTTATACATATACGCGATTATTACCGGGGCATGTAGCTAGTTTCAAATATTCGAGACTTTCGCCATATGAAAAAACGGTTAGTAACCAAGAATCCCGTCTAGTCGTCCCACCCGCTATAACTCATTCTGGGCCGCATACTTGTGTCGACATCCAAAATTTCAAATTTCCCAACTCACCGACAGCGCATACGCTGCATTTTTGACGCTAATTTGTTTAGAAACTCCCAGTTTTTATGCGCCGACACTTACTAAAGGTTTTTGTAATTAATTCTGGTCCAATTTCACTTTAATTGTCTTGGAATAGTAGACTGTATCACAAGAATTTTAGAGTAGAATCCTAAGCGTAGCGAGGGTTTCAAAGTACGTCGCGCGAGGTTAAATAATTTTGGTACCTACCGCACACTGCTTTTTATCCCACTCTATGAGAAAAGTTAAATTTTTCTCGATTTGTTTGGTAGTAAATTGTTTATAATAGTTTCTGCGTTTAATTTTACACTTTTTGGTGTTAATATTTCACTATCACTCCTAGAACTCAGCGTTTTTCAATTTTTTGTGAATCAAATTAATGTTGTCTGTAATTTATTATTGTATTTTGATATTTAAAGTAAAAAAAAACGAATAAGAAGTTCCCGTGTAGGTTTTTTAATTTGATTGACCTACGCGTCTGCAAGCGCTTTTTTTTATTGCTGTCCAGGACTTTATTTAAACTTTTTAACTAAATAGTGTTCCAAATTCACAAGTCATTTAGTCGCTGTTAGTGCTCCGGAATGACCAATTTTGCTTGCACTTAAAGAGGAACCTTCACTTGTTTTCAAATAGATGAGATGAAAAAATTATTAAATTTCACCTCAACGATAGAAAAGTCTAGAGAAAGGTTTAAGGAAAATGTTTTCAAAGCTGGAAATCACATAGAGCTGATATAAATAAAATCATCAATCACACGCCAAAGGCCATGGATTCAAACCTCAATAAAGAACTTGAGCTGTCCTAAAGGAAAACTTCGTGAAAAAAACCATACCGTCGTGGGTACTTTCTAGTCCTCGGCTTATGCAAAACATATGACGAATTATCACATAACTTGCGAACAAACCGCGCGATGCCACATATAAGCAATATTACCATATCGAGTTAAGTTCTCGTGAGGGAACAATAAGCACACAGCACAGACTAAATAATAGCCGGCGTAGTACTTGGGCTGCTTTGCATTCAATGAGCTATCGGAAAGTTATCAACACTCTCAACACGCGCTGAAGTCGGGTAGAGCAACTTGTATTACCATACCATATTTCGGTATTCTTTAGTAATTGCTTGCTTTATTTCCTAGAAGTTAAAACAGTTTTCTTTGGTAAAACTACTCGCTGACTTGCTCTCGATCATTCATTTTAACGCAAATGTTTATAGATGTACACTAATGTGCCGAGATTTGAAGAATAAAATAAAAGAACTCCAAGTTTTACAACTCGACTGTACCTCAGCAAAAAGCACAAACCCTTGCCTTAAAATCTTCTTTTACAATTGAAATAAAATGACAAGTAAACGATTTCCCTTTTTTTTGAGAATAAATAAATAAATAGTTTTTCATTTGCTAATTTAAATCTAAATTAGTTCCCTATCAATATGAAACTAGCATATCCAAAGCAGTCATTTTAAGTTAAATAAGTAGTTTTATTTGACAAGTACCACTATAAATACACATTATTTCTCATGCTAAGAGAAATTGGTACTTTGTGCATTTCGTACTCTACATAGTCATAGTGAAACGGAATTCGTTATAAAACAACTATCTACTTATATCTAAGAATGTTCTCACAATATACGCCTAGATCCAAAACTTTTGGTTTTCAACACATTTCTACAACTATATAAATTATGTGTTTTATGGTTTATTTGCACTGTATTTTTATGTTTTAACCAATATTTTTCATGTAGAACTTTATTTAAAACTATTAAATATAGGTATTAGGTCCTGGTTTATATCATTCCGTGCATTTGAACATATTTCTCTATGTTTCTGCAAAAATATTATTTAATTTAAAGGCTACATACTATAAGAACCTATGTCGAATTTTAATAAAATCACTGTCATTATTATTTTGACATGGTATCTGAAATGACTATCTAATCTTAAACAGTTATTATTTTATTTTCAAATGTTTTTGCTAAATTGCGCTTAAAATATTATAATGCCGTTTATCGCTCTGAGAATAAAAATTTCGCACTGCTATTTATGCAGAGAAAACTATTCCTACACGTAAGATGAAGATAGATGTGAAAAAGTTAATTAATCATTCCAGCATTTAAATACTTCATTAACTTTCCCATGACGTTAAGTCGGTGCAAGTTTTTCTATTTAGAATTGAGTTAGATAAGTAAAAGTTACATCAAGTTGCGCACTTACATCGAATTGTTGTTTAAAAAGCTTAAGAAAATTTACGGAACTTGTTTTTTATTTGTGAAAAGCTAAGATTTCCGTGTACCTTTTTTTTTTTTTTTTTTAATGATTGACAGGCTGGGTGTTTGACCACAGCTCACCTGATGTTAAGTGAGGTGTGGTCGAAGATGGTAAATCACACCTAGTCTGGAATGGAACTGGCTCTCAAGTGAGGCTGCCGGAACACATCGTTAGATGCTTGGCGGCAGATTTTCAACTTGAGGGTGGTAGCTAGCCAGCCGAGTACGTTAGGTTACCGTTGAGGAAATCAATATTAAGTTCGTTATTATCACTTTTAATTTTTAAATTCAAAGTTTCTGTTATGCTTTACATTTTTCATATATTTTAAAGTGTTTGTCTGTTTCTCTACAAAAGGCCTAGACAAAGTATAATTCAATTAGCTATAACGCTAATAGAAAAGTTCAAAAATGTATGGGATTGACATAAGCTTGGGTAGCTTAAGAGACCTAGGTGGTTGATCTGTTTAAAACAATAATTGTTACGAATCATTCCTATCAACAAGTACTTGTAGCAAAATATCATTTCACTCCCTCGAATTAAATGTCAAAACCATAATATTATGATAAATGAGGCAGTAAACAATTTGTAGCATCAATTTCTAAAACACCAAAGAATTTGTAGAACCGCCTTGAGCGAAGACCGTTCTATGAATTTAGAAAAGCCGGTTCATCTACAGACTTCAACCCATAACCGAGCAACCTGTTTTGGCCTTTAATATCCACCGGCGTATCAAAAAGTAATTAAGAGGAGCAAAGATATAAAGTCCGGGTGCCGTCGGGGCATTCAACTAGTGGTTGTCTGAGCAACAGCCTCGTCGGGCCTACGCTTCGAGCTTCCAATGAGCTTACACCGAGCAGCTAGATTACTTTAACGCCTATCCAGGCGGTTTCCCTTCCGCTAACTATTTGGTGACACACTAAACTATACAAAAACGTCTGTTAAATCTCCTCTCGATCCAAAGCGAGCTTAAATCCAAGGAAAAAACGTGGACCAACCTCCAAAATCCTTTCAACACAACACAGTTTCGTTCACAAACATAATCAATTCGTGCTTTTTTAATAAATTAAACTTGTTAAACAACACCGAGTATAACACTTAATTTGTATTGTTGGGGCACGTCACTACACTGCAATCCGGAATGCACTGTTTTGTTTTTAAAAAGGTTTGATTTGGAACGTGTATATTTGAGGTGCGCACGCGCGTTCAGCCACGCTGGAGGCTGGGAAGGTACTGGCGGAGCTCTAGCGGGGCGGGGGCACCTCCCCCTTGGAAACAGGTTGGCTCGCATACCGTTCGACCGCCAATTCTGCATCTCCAGAGGAACGCCGAACGCCGCGCGACCAAGATCTGTTCACACTATGCTATACCATAAATCAGTTGAAATGGTTTTCGCGTCATCAACTTCAACTTTTAGACTCTAGTAAAGATGCTTCATAACTCTTTACTTTACAAAACTGATTGCAACTTCAGACTTCACCCGCTGTCCTATGCAAAGCATGTATTTTCCAGGACAAAAAGTACCCTGTGATAAATCAATGGGTTTCAAATGTATTTCTAATTTCATTTGAATCCGTTGATTCGCTACATACATACCTACACACCGACTCACAAGCTTTAATATTTATACTAAGGTGTAATGTGTTATGTTATAACAAAATAATTTTAACATGTTTTATTAAAACTGTAACAACATTTCGTAGACTCTACATTTTTAGCTATCCTTTACCTTCACAGTATATATTTATAAAGTAAGTCTTTGTAAAGGACACCGAGCCTAAAATAAATAAATAAATAAATAATAAATATCATAGGACATCACACACAGCGCCATCTGACCCCAAACTAAGCAGAGCTTGTGCTATGGTAGACAGATAGAATACTTAAATACTTTTTTTTTTGTAAATACATACTTATAATACATACAGTACACCCAGACACAGAACAAACATCGATGTTAGTCACACAAATGTTAGTCCTGAGTGGGAATCGAACCCACGCCCTTCAGCTCTCAAAGCAGACACACTACCAATGAACCAACAGGGCAAATAGAACTAGCTCTCAGGTGAGGCCGCCGCGCGCCGGAACACACAGCAAGGTGCTCGGTGACAGATTTTCTACTTGAGTGTGGTAGTTAGCCAGCCGAGTACCTAATTGAAATTACCCCACCACCATGCTATGGTCTCCTCACGATGTTTCCCCTTAACGGCAGCTCAAGCTCATTATTGGGATTTTAACCCACGCCTTGTGACGTGTGAAGCGACCGCTCTACATTTCGCTAACTTTAATTTAGGCTACCAAAATACAGATATTACCTATGTTAGCTCTTGTAATTTTTAGACAAACTATGCCAACAATTTATAGGACTACTTTTACTTGCCTCGTCTAGTACTTATAATAATTATATACATTAAAAATTGTGAATATTGTTTAATAGTTTTCAACGTTATGGTTTTACGAAAAATGATATTGCACTATAACATAGTCTGAAGAGTTTTTACGATTGATTCGCGATTAAAGTGCAATAATAAAAGATAAATATGGGTTAATGATGTCGTATTGATACGGGGTTTATTGTAGGTAGTTATGTCATTCCACAGTGATGTTTAATATCACTAAACTGATATCATGGTCAGACATTTTTTTTCTTAATTTAAGGCTGGTCTTAGTTTCGTAATGTTTGTACTGAAATGTAGAGATACCTATAAGATAAGAGATTAAAAAATATAACCGTTTTTTTCTGTAACAAAAAATATAGTTTAGAATTTCAAAAACGTTCTTAGCGCTTTTTTTTGCTTCTCAAAATTCTGTATACCATAATGGTCATGGGCATGCGTTATCTTTTACCATCAGGAGAGCGTCTCGTTTGTCTTATTACTTTAACTTTAATTGGTGGTAGATCTCCTTAGCAGGAGGTCGTCTAGTTAGGTATCACTGCAGTATCATTTATTCTACCACTAAGCAGTTGTGTATAAACATTACTGTATTCTGGTATATATATTCCTACTGTGTTCTGGTTCGAAGAGTACTGCACTGCAGCTAGCGAAATTACAGAGCTGTTGAGACTAACCACCGAAATTCTTAAACGAGCGTCAAAGCAGAGATGGTTTCGACTTTGTTTTGTAACTCAAAGTTCTATGTATCGCTGTAATGGTCATGGACATCTCTTACAATCAGGAGAGCGCCTTGGTCGTCCATTACTTTTACAAAAAAAAACAGTATAACTGACTACTCGTGGCAGTTTGTCCTGGTGACTGTTCAAATAGCAATGACCAATCATGACCATCATGACAGTGTAGCGCTCCTGGCACAGCTTGACCTCAAATATTTTGTAGTAATTTAAATCACCAACTTTGGCACAAGATAGACAGGCATCTTATCATTCATAGTTGATAGGCTAGGTGTTTGACCACAGCTCACCTGGTGACGGTGTGGTCGAAGATGGTAAACGTACCTAGCCTGGAATGGCTCTCAAGTGAGGCTGCCGGAACACACCGTTAGATGTTTGGCGACAGATTTTCAACTTGAGGATGGTTGCTAGCTAGCCGAGTAGAAAGTACCCTAAAGTACTACCACCATGCTATGGTTTCCTCACGATGTTTTCCTTTACCGGCAGCTCAAGCTCATTGTTGTGGTTTGAACCCACGCCCTTCGGCATGCGAACCGACCGCGCTCACCACGCTATCATCGCTTCGAATTGTCTAACAAATAAACTACAGTGCTACTAATAAATAAATTAAAAAAATGTGTATTTAGTAATTGGCAAACGTAGCGTAGGACGCCCTGATACTCGATGGAGTAACGATATACACAGGACAGCTGGCAGTGGATCGAAGCGAAGAACCGAAGATCGAGCTGAGAGGTGTGTCTTAGAAGAGGCCTATGTCCAGCACTGTTTAGCAACAAGGACTTCGATAAGCTGGTGATGATGATCTTGCATTAAAAAAATCTGTACTTTCTGATTTTTTTGCCATACCCCCAATGGGGTCATATGTGTTGGCCTACAAATGGTATATTATATTGAATCATATACGACATACCTACATGTACATGTCCTGTACATTTGCTGCAACAAAGTATTGAGTATAGCCGATTAACGCGTGGCTCTACGTAATGTAGACAGCACGCGTAGCAACCGTAGCAATGAACGCTTCATAGAAAAGAAATCAACGCGCGCACTATCGCCGACCCTCAGATGTACTTAATAGCAATTTCTTGGGAGTACCATTAAAATTCTTATGTGATTATTTCTATTGGACTATATAGGGTTATATGCTTGGGGTGTATTAAGCCGAAAGGGTCATTGTACTCATTAATTATGAAATTTTTACACCATTCAAAATTAGCTTTTCTATAGAAAAAATAGGTTGTTCCTTGATTTGAATTTTTGAGCCAGTTAATTTTTTTTGTAGCGATTCAGAGTAGTAGTAAAACTATTTTATTATAAAAAATCCTGTCTGGGTTTTTTGTACTATTATAGCGGTGATCACCAGTCATTTTTATTTAAATTGCGGTTTTATTTCTTTTCTATTTTACTTACACAGTGGAGCGAAGTCTCTGATCTTACTGGAAGAAATTGGCGTTCAAAACTATGTTTTTTTATGTTATTGTTATGATAACTAGAGTATGATTAATTATTATCTGATCACCATAAATCTTTGCAGGATATACAAAGTGGTTCTTCCTCAACTTCCTAACTGATGAATTCGTAATTCATTCGGCATCTCTTCTGTCGATGCCAATATAGTCTTCTCCAGCCCATGTTAGGTTTAAGCAGCGCCATCTATATCAGCTCAGTGTAAAAACTGAGCTCTCATAGATGGCGCTTTTAAACAAAATTAAGTAGACTTGAATAAAATCGCTTGTATTTACAAGCCCTTACGATTTTGCTCTCAATCAAATTTTAACATTGTTGTTATACCTAATAGGAGTAGGTTAAAGGTACGATATGGGTATGCAAATCCAGAGTAAACAAGTTATGTCTATGAGAGCGTGCTCCATCTTAGACCGCACTACTGCTTAACATCAGGCAGGGAGTCGTCAAACGCTAGTCAATTTAGCATGAAAAAAAACCGAGTCTTTGCTTTCGTGGTGGACACGGCCGTATTTTTTTTCATGTATGTAAAAGTAATGAGACGAACGAGACGCTCTCGTGATGGTAAGAGATAACGCCTGTCAGTGACCATTGCAACGACACACAGAACTTTTGAGTAGCAAAAAAAAGCTAAGTGTATCGCTGCTTTGGCGCTTTTTACGTTACTTACGATGGTCAGCCTCAACAGCCCTATAATTTCGCTAGCTATAGTAGGTACCGTTTAAACCGAACTAACTACAGTAATGTTTACACACTACTGTTTGTCGGCAGAATGTAGTCTTTTGGATGTTTTAGAGTTCTCAACAAAATGAATTCTTTGATTCTTTAGCTATCGAGTGGTGTAATTTAGTCTTGGATATAGATGATAGATAATAATTATGTACCTAGATACAATTCTAAACTGTATCGATTTCGTTATTACTTATTAATTTATATTAATCATCCCCCACTATGGAAACAAATTTATAAATTTCATGTAGATAGGAAGAGAGAGAATAGCTATTAAATAGGTATAATTATGATAATGAAATGAACAATTTATAAGATAGATCTTTATTGTTCAAACTAAAATTACAATATTTAACTGTAGTGCAAAAACTGGCAGCATTATCGCTTACATTATCAAACACTAAACATAAACAGCTGGGGTACACGTGTTCTGGAGTGGAGACCGCGAATTGGCAAACGTAGCGTAGGACGCCCTGAGGCTCGATGGAGTGACGATATACGTAGGACAGCTGCTGCTGTCGTTGGTGTGAAGCGAAAAGCCGAAGATCGAGCTGAGCAGTGTGTCTTGACTTAAGGCCTCTCTCAAGACTCTTGAGAGAGGCCTATGTCCAGCAGTGGACTTCGATTGTAGTGATAACTGATGATTTTTTTTTTTTTTTTTTAATGGTTGACAGGCCAGGTGTTTGACCACAGCTCACCTGATGTTAAGTGAAGGTGTGGTCGAAGATGGTAAAGCACACCTAGCCTGGAATGGAACTGGCTCTCAAGTGAGGCTGCCGGAACACACCGTTAGATGCTTGGCGGCAGATTTTCAACTTGAGGGTGGTAGCTAGCCAGCCGAGTACTAGAAAGTACCCTACCACCATGCTATGGTTTCCTCACGATGTTTTCCTTCACCGGCAGCTCAAGCTCATTGTTGGGGTTTGAACCCACGCCCTTCGGCATGCGAACCTACCGCGCTAACCACCGCGCTAACCACTAAGCTAAAATGATGATGATAATGAAACATAAACAGCAATTGTTTTTAAGTTTCACAAAAAACAAAATATAAAACTTTTCAGAACAGAATATCATTGATATAATGCAAAGAAGGAATTTATGAAATAGTGAATATGCCACACAAAGCCTGAATTGTGAAAATATGGCCCTACTGTATCCCTACCAGCATTAGGTCATCATCGGTTGTTACGGACTACTTGTAGTAGTCAACCTCATCACCACTAATTAACACAATTCATGTGGACACAGCTATTACATATAGCAATGCTACGGAAACTTGTTCTGGAAATTCTTCATTCAGACAGCATACATCCATACTATTATAAAGAGGAAAGATTTGTTTGTGTGTTTATATTAAATAGGCTCCGAAACTACTGGACAGATTTTAAAAATTCTTTCACCGTTGGGAAGCTAGACTATCCCAGGGTGACATAGGCCTCCTTTTTGTAGTAATATAATAATTATATAGGTTGCATATTCAGGCTTATGTGAAGCAGACAGTGTTACATTCCTTTGTCAAAAGAGTCCAACATTTCGATCAGATTTTCAACATTGTTTACTCGAAAATCTATTTGAATCAGTCATTCTCTTCGATAATAATTATGAAAAAATTATAATGTTTAGTACCTACTGCACCTCATCCTAGTTTATGGTTAAATGGGACCTCAAAAATAGTTTCTGCAGATAAAGGTGATTTCATAGATCAAAACACAATAATTTTACAAACAACTTCAGAATAAATCTTCTGAGTGAACATTTTATTCAATTATAGAAATCTGTAAAAATTCATAGCATTAGAATAGAAACAATTTTAATATGAAGTTATGTAATAAATGTTTAATACTAAATCTTTATATCCATCCAAATTAAAAAAAAAATTATTTCATGATAAGTTTTGATTCATAATTTTGTAATTTACACTCATATGCTATCATGTGCTCACCCGGATTTAATTTCTATTATTTTTTTAATGGGTATGTTTACATAACGTCAATGGTAATTTGAGCAGACAGGAAACAGCATAATTCTGATTGAGGCAATAATAGTGAGTCTAAAGTTAATACTACAATCTCAATGGTATTGTAGGCCAGAGTACTGGCTTGCATTTGTCACAATCAGAAATAAACTGACTCTGCATTGATATCTCTAGGGCTGCAATTCTTTGCCAATGAGCTCCGTAACGATTTTCGTACTCTGCTTTTTGGTCAGTCGGGCCAACAGGACACGATTCTAGCAATTTCATTGGCATTTCTTCTTCAAGTTGTCTTAATCTCTCACGTTCTTCTCGCATCTTCCTAAAGCTTGTGTTGCTTTTGAGAAAATCAAGAAATTCTTCACTTATTTCCATATTTTCTTCACCTTCTTCGTGGTATTTCTCTACCTCTTTTTCTGTGACCTCTTTTTCTTCTTCTGTGGCCTCTTCACAATCACTTTCACTTTCAGCACTCATCGTTACTGGATTGTCAATTTTCTCAGTGTTATCAGTTACTTTGCCTTTCACATAATACTGACGAAGCATTGTGCGAAGAATATTGTTTTCATATTCCAAAGCCCTCGCTCTTGACTTCCAATGAGCCACCTGATGCTTCAGTTGCCATGTTGCAGCCATCGTGAAGTTCTCGGCCCAAGAAGACATCGTGTTTGCGAAACGTTGTTTTTCTTTCTTCAACAATTGTGTCTTGTTTTTGAATTTCTGTTCTAATTTCCTACGTTTTCTGCGAGCAGATTTTATAGCACCGGCTGATTTAACGCTGTTTGTTGATTCTGTTTCGGGTGGTTGAAAAAACATCGTCAACTCAAACAATTTTTTTTTTTTTTAATAATTTGCCCTTTCGGGCAGGCTAAAGCTATAAAGCCATACTGCCTTGTCTTAAGTGTTATTTCTGCTGTATCTTAGCTATAGTTATAGTCAAAGTCGTCTTTGTCAAGTCCAGTTCGTGTCAGTTAATTCCAGTCATGCTTTAGTAAAGTAGTGGCAACTTTACTATAAAGCTTCGATGGAGTTTTGGAAGCAACACGAAAACTCATGTTTCACCACATTATATCATTTTCCCACACTCGCGCTTGTAATTCGGCACTTTATGAATAAAACACCACCATTTTTATGCATAAACACTCGACAAAACACTAGTTTTGGAAAAAAATACAACGGAGCGACACGACTCTTCCCGCGTTCCCGCCAAAACTCTCTCAACTCAAACAATCATTTTTTTTTTTTTTTTTATTAATTTGCCCCTTCGGGCAGGCTAAAGCTATAGAGCCATACTGCCTTGTCTTAAGTGTTATTTCTGCTGTATCTTAACTATAGTTATCGTCAAAGTCGTCTTTGTCAAGTCCAGTTCGTGTCAGTTAATTCCAGTCATGCTTTAGTAAAGTAGTGGCAACTTTACTACAAAGCTTCGATGGAGTTTTGGAAGCAACACGAAAACTCATGTTTCACCACATTATATCATTTTCCCACACTCGCGCTTGTAATTCGGCACTTTATGAATAAAACACCACCATTTTTATGCATAAACACTCGACAAAACACTAGTTTTGGAAAAAAATACAACGGAGCGACACGACTCTTCCCGCGTTCCCGCCAAAACTCTCTCAACTCAAACAATCAATTCATAAATAGAAAAACAACACAAACTATGAAAGAAAGAATAAAACCAACTACCAAAGACAAAATAAAACTTTTTCATTTTACTGTTTCTTTTTTCTTCTTTATAAGACATTGCACTTTGCTCATAATCCCTGATCAAGGTAAATTCAAAATATCCGTCCCTTCATCAAATTATTATTATTTGTCATTTCAATTTGATAATTTCCAACTTACAGCTAGCCAGGACCAAGAGGTCTACCAGAACAACTGAATGAAAAAATAACAAAAAAAAGTTAGAGGAGCCGCTTAGTATAACTTGCCTAAGATTCTTGTTCTTCTAGTGTATGTAGCTATATAATTAATTAAGTAATTTAAACTGTAGTTTTACTCATTATACTGCTGATCTACATACGAGTGTCAGAAGTGTTAAATAGTGTAACATGTCTTTTTGTGTTACCTTCAAAACATGGTCGAAATTTTTAATAACGTTGCCATTAATGCACGATCGAGATACTTTGACTTACTTTTACTCGTAGATTTTTGTCATAAATAATTACTGGCAAAATAATGCGCATAGTACGATGCCAAAATCAAAGAGGAAGAAAAAGAGAGCAATATACAATGTCCTCTGTGGCACAATTGTTTAAAAAACTCAATTCGTGAGGAGTTTTGGCGGGAACGCGGGAAGAGTCGTGTCGCTTCGTTGTATTTTTTTCCAAAACTGGTGTTTTGTCGAGTGTTTATGCATAAAAATGGTGGTGTTTTATTCATAAAGTGCCGAATCACAAGCGCGAGTGTGGGAAAATGATATAATGTGGTGAAACATGAGTTTTCGTGTTGCTTCCAAAACTCCATCGAAGCTTTATAGTAAAGTTGCCACTACTTTACTAAAGCATGACTGGCACGAACTGACACGAACTGGACTTGACTAAGACGACTTTGACGATAACCATAGTTAAGATACAGCAGAAATAACACTGAAGACGAGGCAGTATGGCTTTATAGCTTTAGCCTGCCCGAAAGGGCAAATTAACGAAAAAAAAAAAAAAATCAATTCGTGAGTGAATCTGAATCGCATCGACTTGTTTATTTTGGTAGAATTTACTATCTTAAAAAATCTTAGAAAAATGAAATACAAAGACTGCTGCAGAACATGTTTGGAGAATTCCAAAGATATGCGACACATGGATTCAGCCGTAACAATTGCGGGCTCTGAAATTCGTCTAACAGAAATCTTAGAAAATTTCTATGACTACAAGGTACGGTAAAATAAATAATTTTACATTCTCTCAGTGTATGTGTATAAATATTTACTAATTTAACTCACTAATTTGTACCACAGTAGAAACAAACAAAATACATTTTTCGAGTAATTAATTTTGGTTACAGATTTCAATCCAGGACTCGTTATATCCTGAGAATATCTGTATCAACTGTGTCCACCAGCTTACCATTACATACTCATATAAACAGCTCATAGAATCTAGTCTAAATACGCTCACAAACACTGTCAATGAAATTGAAACCCACAGTGATGTTAATTATGATTGCAATTACGAATCTGAAGATGATAAACCAATAGTAAAGCTGAAGTATAGTAAACGAGATTTCAAACCAATGAATAGACAAAAAGAGGAAACTAAAACACTGTTTTGTGTTGAATGCAAGGCTGAATTTGAACTAGCATCATTGCTAAGTGACCACTGTAGAAGCACTCATCCCATTAAATGTGCAGTTGGGAGGGATTGTGAATATTGTGATGAAAAATTTGAAGATTTTCGATCATTAGTTCTCCATAGAAAACTTCATCTTAGACCATTTTTGTGCCAACATTGCTGGGAAGGCTTCTTTACAGAAGATGAACTAAAGTCTCATACATGCCACCCGAGTCTTTTCAAGGAGAGAAAGAAACCAGAACGAGTGTTACGGCAGTGTGATCAGTGTGGTAAATCATATCCACCAGGTTATATACGAATCCATATGCTTACACATAGCAGTGAGCGTCTTTACAGTTGTAAATACTGTCCCAAGAAATTCAAAGTGCCCGGTGGTCTACATTCTCATATACAGTGGAATCACAAGAGAGTAAGAAATCACAAATGTGAAATTTGTAATGCAACTTTTATATCATCCAGTTCACGCAGTACACATATCCGTAAAAACCACTTGAAGGAGAAGAAATATGCATGTGATAGCTGCGGTAAAAGATTTTTCTCAAAATCAGAGTTGCAGAGGCATTCTCTAACTCACACGGGTGTGAAGAATTTCCATTGCAATATGTGTGACAAGTCTTACCAAACTAGATATGGCTTAAACTGTCACTTAAAATCACATTACTCATGAATTAATTTTTTGTAAAGGATATAGGGAATTTTCATTATTGTCTTCTGAATTTAGGGTACACTTGGCAACTGTTGCACGAACAGTGAGATCCCATGAAACGGAATTTCAATTAAAACTATAGTCACCCATCTATACTATTATAAAGAGGTAAGATTTGATTGTTTGTTTGTATTGACTATGCTCCGAAATTACTGGACAGCTACACTATCCCCAAGTGATACAGGCTACTTTTTATCCCTGTATTCCCACGGGAACGGGAACTACGCGGGTGAAACCGCGAGGCGTCTGCTGGTGTGACAATAAATTTAATTGAAATTCTCTTTGACATGCATTAAAAATCCTTAAATAGACCTAAAAAACCAGTAAAATCTATAAAAAAAATGCATTGCAATAAATAATTAACACCAAAGTTTCTTTTGACTTCAGAATTTGGAGACTTGAATTTAGCATATGTACAACATTGGGTGTAGTCTACAAGTTGATCTCATGTTAAAAATTTTACTAGATTTTATAGTAATAGAGAGATGTATAAATATAACAGATAAACAATTATTTATGAATAATTTTGTTTCATTTTGTATAATTAAAACACATTTGTATATGATAAAGAAACTTTATAAATCAAGATGATAATGCCAAACTATAACCTAATGTAGTTTGTACGACAAAAGTTTAGTCAATAAACATGACAAAACTTAAAATAACGTAATACCTAACTAAAGTCACACTACTAAAGAAAGGTGCAATAGCCAACTTCATAAACACCTTGTTTCACATTTTACCTCCCATCCTTAAATGGAAGGTATCCCTAATAAAAAGCTGCCATAAGTCAACATTCAGGTGAGGCAACCCTTTTACACTTGTACTACTCCATAAAAATGACGTTTGGAAGTCACTGGAGGCTATCATAAGTATAAGTATAAGTTTTATATTGACAGTATGTTTATATTGACAATATTTTTTATATTGACATGTTTGGATATTGACATACCTTATTTTGACATGTAATCAGTGTTTTAAAACCCATTTTATGACATCTTTAAAATTTTGAAGTGACTTGTAACATTGGTGTTATCAATAAAGTATTTGTATTTGTATATGCTGGACTGGCTGTTACCATTTATTACAGCAACAAAGACACCCAATTACTCGATTATAATGTGTGCTAATCATATGTTCACTACACTAGTTTTAACAAGTTTCAGAAAACACAATAGAGTTCAGTGAAAGGAGACAAAAGGAGAAAGGAAACATTCCGAGTTACCCCATATGTATGCCCATATAATGTTATATAAAAATATAATAAAGTAAACTTAAAATCCATAGCTTGGCCACAAAATGTTTATAAAGTTGACTTCACAAAAATGTTGCTCCAGGTTTTGGTATTGTTAATTAATTGATGAACATGTAAAATAAAATTAATTTCAATTATTAAAACTAACAGTTAGCATTTCTTTGACCAATATATTGAGGCGCATCAGTTTGACAAACATTGAAATCATGCTAAATAGCCAGCTAGGTAGTAAAAATTAAAATGGAGTGAACAACCTTGATAGTTAAAATTATTATACTATGTTAAGGCATATAAATAGGTACATATCTATTTACATAAGGTTAGTAAATTTATAAAGAAACAAATTGACATTAACATGAATATTTGATTATACTCCTATTTGAATGATTAGTTATCCTGAACAAGTAATCTTATCAATTAATTTAGACCCGAAATATTTTTTTACTTTTCATTTAAAAGTTTTTGATTTAAAACTCCAACTTTTAATCTTTTTAAGAATAAGTAGAGAAGGACTTTAGATGGTTATAAAAAAAATCATCCAATTACATTTTGCACCTATTGATTCAAAGTATTTTTAAGATTGAACAAAGAAACTAGAAAATGCATACAATTAAAAAGTAGTGGTTATTATAGTTATTCGAACAAATTAGTATTGCCATTTTAATTAATAGAAATAAAATACAAACATGTATGACTGATGATGATAATATGACTAATTTTGTTGTTTAGTAAACTACAATTAAAAAAACATGTTTTCATAAAATAAATATTGATTTTAAATACATGCAACTGAAGTGACTTGCTTGAGGCAAAGTAAATTGAACAAACAAATGAAATATCTTTAAGTTTATTCACAGATTTCATTTTGCATTATTTCTGAAAGTTACGTCACAATCCCCTAAATAGAAATAAATGCCTTATAAGCCCCTACTATGACAGATAATTTACAGATTAATGCAATGGAATAACATAAAAATCTCTATAACATACATCAAATAACTGGTATATAAATAAAAAAAAATATGACGCACTTTATAGCCGAACGAGACCTCTAGGGAGTCACGTAGCAATCCGATCACTGAGGTCATAATAACTCAATAAAATCTAACCTAAAACTTTGTCTCGCTATCTTAACAGTAAAAGGAACGAAACAATATTTAATTACTCTTTCTATATGTACTGACATGGTATTGACTTATGTTTTTTTGTTTATACAAGATTACTCACGTCAAAATTTCACTGAATATCTCCGACTAGTGTCGATCACATCCAGTTACCTTTTTCAAGGAGTGATTGTTATAAGCGCGGCGATTTTTTCGCTTCTTCTGATGTGATCGAAACTGTCGCAGTATCCAGTTCAATATATAACTACAGGGTTATAAAATAAGGATGTTTGTAACTGTGAAATAATCTATTATAGTAATATGTATAAAAAACTGAAACAGGAAAAAAAATGTTCTCTGTTATTGTTTTACTTAGGTACTTATATGGGATTATTAATATTTACGAATGATTGCAATGTGCTTGACGTGTGAGGCGCGCAGCGCGCATTGTTCGACTCCTTGAAAATGGTCCGGTGACCATACAACCGGTGTTGTGGCCAAAACTAGTCTGAATATTTGACCTAATCAAACATCTTTATCCCGTATAAGTGAAACGAAGACAGAAATCATTCATTTAAATAGTAATTCCTAAGTAAAACAAAAATGTGTCAAAACCACTTCAGTTACCATACTAAAATAACTTCTGTCCACAAAATTGACAAGATTCAAACTTTTAACAAAAAGACGTGTGGCACTCGGGGACTGCCGCGGTAAAGCTATTGCATAGCATTTTTACGTCGATACAACCAATGCCACCTAGAGGCGAGTTGCTGAACTAAAGAGACAAGCGTGACATTTCAGAAGTCATTAAAAGTTCTGCTATTCATCGATAGATGGCAAAACTTAAAAGTATCACCGCTGTGCCGGTGGGAGTGGGGGGTGTTAGGTTATTTTCGTTACGGAATTTCTGGATTCGATCTCCACGCTCAAGGCCCGCGATAGAAGCTATGCAATAGCTTAAAAAGTATTTTTTTTTATTTTATTGAATCGGTGGGTAACTCCAATTATAATGTTCACAATTATATAATACTAAAGATATAATTCAGCCAGCAATTTTTATGCACTACCCTACTCAAATAGGAGTCTTAAACGTACAACTACGAAGTTTTAGTAAAATCATATAGTACAAGTATTTGTATACAATGTGACACATATTAATAAAATAATGAAGAGAACAAAAGATCGGACCCATATTAGCAAAATTTGGAACGATGTTCCTTATCTCGTTATCGTTCTCGTTTGTTTGCGGGCTGAGGGAGGGGCTGGACCGAAAAATGAGTAACAATTAAAAACGACACCAGAAACCCGAAATCTTTTTGTAGTAATTTTTTGAGGCACTTCCCGATCACCAAGGACGCTAAAACTTTTTTCAATCGATTCAGCTTGCCGTCAATTTTGAGAGTATGCAAAAATATTTTACAATTTAGAAAGAACAAAGCCAAAGGAACTCCGTTCCAACCGCGTGTCATTTTTTGACACCTCTCATTTTTTTTAATACAACAATGCCTTGTACCTACTTATTCAAAGTTCTACAAGGACCGATGTATGTTCATGGGCAAAATTATCATATAATATCACAAATCTAATGATCCGAGACACAGTATAGGTACCAATATTTCCAAGTAGGTATGTATATTGCAAAATACTTTATTAGTATTACAAAACACATTGAAATACAATTTTATTTTAATAATCCAAAACTAGTTAGGTCAATTTTTTTCATCTATCCCAGCCTCATTTATTAGCTTATAAAAATATCAAATATATCACATTCTCAATCCAGTCCAATATATATCGATGGATGATAGATGTATTACATATTAATAGCAAGATAAAATGGATCTCTAACATATTATTAATATATGAGGGTCAAAGAAATTTAAAAAAAAACGATCATAGTTCTGTCAAAACATGGACGTCTCAAATACAAAAATCAAAAAAGAAAATTATTTTTTGTCATATTAAAACAAATAGGTACTTACTTTTGAATAGAAATGAAATCTATAACATAGTATCATATTTTCAATCCCCAAAATCAGGTCGAATTCTTTAAGTCTAAAGTATTCTTAAAAAATCAAGAAAGTTTACTGATAGACTGAAATATTTTTTTTAATTTTCACGACGTAGGTCTGTGCTATAGCCTAATGGCGTACGAGATACAATAGCCGATAAAGTTAGTAGTAACGAAGCTATACGTACTGTTCTGGAAAAATAATTAACATGTTGCTTCTAGAACCCTCTTTTTCCTGTGTACCCTCTACTATACAACGATAGTACAGTGAAAAAAAATTAAAGCTTCAATGTCCGTGTCTTGACAGGTATCTTTTTTATCAGGATTGGCCAATTCCCTATTTAACCCATAACTCGATAGAATTGACTTGTTATACTAGAGATATATTTCTTGCCGAAAAAAACTATTCACAATTTAGTCTTCAAGCGAGCAACGCCCATACCGTTTTAGTTACTACAGATATTTCCAATCCATTATATTCGAGTGTAACCTGAAAGGGGAAAAAAATATGAAAAGAAAGAAAAAAAATGTTTGGCATTACTTAACTATACTGGGTTACGCGGAAAAGTAGCATTAAGACTAAAAGAAAAAACGTTTACTATGGGACTAACACAAAAATCGCGCTAAAAATCATTGCGCCCAAACAAAAAGTTTGATCTAATTTTTATTTATATGTGCTTGCAAGGTCGGCGGCCCCATAGTAAAAGTTCATAAATATACTCTTTGGAATCAGTGCTGCCGTTCTGCATGGCCCGGTACAGTCAGGGCATAAAAACATTTTCAATATTTATAGTTCACAATTTGATGTTTAAACTAATACTAATTATAATGTGTATTCGAGCTGAAGAAAGTATACATCTAATTAATAAAATTATAATATTGCTTATGATTACAATTAATTATAAAAAAATCGAACGCATCATTCCTATTCACAACCAAGTGCCAAGCATGTATCACTGTTAATTTAACACATGATTTTATTTCATCTTAAACCATTTTATAATGATTAATGAGGGTTAATTTTTTTATTAGACGATTAGTGAATTAAAGAAAAAATCTTATTAAAATTGTACTCTTTAAGTATATTATAAAAATGTCTACAAAAATAGTGCAATATCGCAAACCAAACCAAAAATTGTACTCTAAGTATATTATAAAAATGTCTACAAAAATAGTGCAATATAAATATATCGCAAACCAAGCAGTGAAATTATGTATCAGCTAGCTATTTTAAAATACGCCCAGTTTCTCGATAATCGATCATTGAAAAATTGTAACGATTACGGTACATTATTTTTTTTTTTATTTATTCAATTTGCCCTAACGGGCAGGCTAAAGCTGTAAAGCCATACTGCCTTGTCTTAAGTGTTATTTCTGCTGTCTCTTAGCTATAGTTATGGTCAAAGTCCAGTCTCAGTCAAGTCCAGTCCGTGTCAGTCAAGTCCAGTCATGCTTTAGTAAAGTAGTGGCGACTTTACTATAAAGCTTCGATGGAGTATTGGAAGCAACACGAAAAGTCATGTTTCACCACATTATATCATTTTCCCACTTGTGATTCGGCACTTTATGAATAAAACGCCACCATTTTTATGCATAAACACTCGACAAAACACTAGTTTTCGGAAAGAATACAACGACACGACACAACACTTTCCGCGTTCCCGCCAGAATCCCATTACCATTTATCATGATTATCTATGCTGTGCGTTGTTGCCAGTATCAAAAATTTTGTATCAACTATGAAAACTGACGTGATTTTTTTAAATTAATTCCGTGCCCGTTTAAATATTATAATTATTTAGATGAAAATTACTTACGATTAGTAAATGATATCACGATCGATGTCCGAGAAACCTGACGCTAGTATTAAAAATACATCTCTACTGTTAATTAAAAACACTAGGGAGTTATTCACAAATATGTATATATATCTACAACTACATAGATATGTACAATTGTACATACGCATCAATCACCGTGCTTCAGAAATTCATATCTAGTCCTATTTGATACATAACTTCGTCTGGGTCCTCGTAAGTCGTGTTAGTCGCGGTCGTACCGTTTTCCTGCACCGTTTTCGATGTGGTCGCTTCTGCCTCGCTGTCTGAGTGAGTGGAAGTCGAGATGTTGAGTATGGGAAGACCTAAAATTACTCTGATTTGATCGGTGAGATGTGGCGCTGAAACTATTTGGTGGTATATGCCCTCAGCGGTGCTTAATATGGTGTCCACGTTTAGAAACGACGACAGATCGTTGACGTGCTGAAAAAAAACCAAATACATTTTTTTTGTATTTTGACATTTTTTTTATGTTTAAGTGACGGCGTTATCGAAGATAGCAAAGCACATCTAGCTTGTAATAGAACTGGCTTCCAAGCAGTGCTCGAAATGGACCGGAACGCCGTTCCGTTTCGTGAAATTCCCGTTCTGTTATGTAAAAGTTTTCCTTACATCGTTGTGGTTCGACAAAAAAGCGAAATTGTGGAAAATATTAAAATAAAAGTTATTATGTATAAAAATCGAGTTTCACTTTATTTCATTTGTATTTAAGTAACTCTTAGAGTTAATTAAAATACCTATCGAAATTCGTTCCGGTTCGTTGATAAGTCCAATTCGACTGCTCTCACTCTCACTGCTTTCAAGTGATGCTACACTCTGATAGTTGCTTGGCGGCCTATTTTCAAATTGAGGATAGTAGCTAGCCAGCAGTGTACTATAAAGTACCTTACCATCATGGTATGGTTTCCTTGCGATTTTTTACTTCACCAACAGCTTTAGGTCACTGTTGGGATTTGAACCCACGCCCTTCGACATATGAACCGACCACGCTATCCACTAAGTTATCATCGCTCATCATTAAATTATTATTCGGTTAATTAGTAAAATCTTATTAAAAAGTTTTAAAAAATACTACTCACTTTTAATATCTCAGTGAACCCATAATCTTTGCTTATTAGCAAATCTTTTTCAGCGTCGAGGATGGCAACACAAACAAGTAGATGGAAGTTGGCGCATGGCAACCCTGTCCATAGCACCTCCCATAGCCTAAAACATAAATTAAAGAAATACCTACATCGTCACTTTTTCTATTTTCCTAAGATTTTCGGAAATGAAGCTGTTTTTATTTATAAATACTAGCTGCGCCTCGCGGTTTTAGCTACGTTTTATGGAATAAAAAGCAACCTTATGTTTTGTCCAGGGTATGAGCTATCTGCATTCCAAATTTGCTCTAAATCGGTCCAGCCAGCGTGAAGATGTAACAAACATAGGTATTGGGAAATACCAAGCTGGGAATCGAACGATTATTTCATAGCACAGTTTTATTCTGACTAAACGAAACAAAGATCGTTTTGACATTCGAGTAAATCGTATCGCGTATCGAGTAAATTAATGGTACCCGCATTATACCCTAACACACCTCTATAGAAAAATCTAAAACATTTTAATGTCACAATCAGTTATATAATATACTAGCCTCGCGGTTTCACCCGCGTAGTTCCCGTTCCCGTGGGAATTCAGGGATAAAAAGTAGCCCTCGGAGAAAGTGTAGCTTCCCAATGGTAAAAGAATTTTTAAAATCCGTCCAGTAGTTTCGGAGCCTATTCAATACAAACAAATCTTTCCTCTGTATAATAGTATAGATAAGTTTTTTTTTTAATTCTTATTTTTATTGGGGGCTTTTATCGCAATGCGATTATGCCAGCCCCGTACCGACCGACCGACCGACTTTATGTATCGATTTGATGATTCTTTGTTGCTTGGTGAATCATAAGAGTTCAGAGTTTATCCCATATAAATTTTAATGAAATCGATCGAGAGCTTTTTAAAAAAATCAACAAAAAACTAAAATTATGCTGAGGTGAGCCCTATTTTGTAACTTTTGTCTGTCTCTGTTTGTTTGTTTTTGCGCTTGTTATAGAATTAAACGTTTTTCTTTCCTTCTTTCTATGACATCGATGATATTTTCGTTTGCTCCGAAATCTCGCTGTTTCATTGGAGCAGTGCGTTTAGAAGACCTAAGGTAGCTTTTATTATTTTAAATTGTAAATTTATATATTATTAGATATTTGAGTATAATTTGTAGTAGGTACGTTACCGCATAATGTCTTCGTGTGAGAACTCCCGCTTGAACCAGACGAGCAGCCAGCGGAAACAGAAGTACATGTTGCCAGAGTCCTTGGCGGCGAGGTGAACGGCCAGTTGCGGCAACGCAAACGTCACCAGCTGCTGGAGGCTCGACAGCTGCTGTTTCATGCCCGCCTGGTCCATGTCGAAGTTTGATGCCTGACGAAGGAAGAAGATAACGCCTGTCCTTGACAATTGTAGCGATTCGTAGAACTTTGAATAACAAAACAAAGTTCAGGGCATCTCTGATTTGGTGCTCATTACTTTGAGACGTTAGGTTAGTCTCAACAGCCCTGTAATTTCGCTAGCTCTCGGTAGATACCCTTCAGACCGGAACAATTTTTACACCTTGGCGGCAGAATGTCTGGTACTGCGGTGGTGCCACCAAGTAAACTCGCTATACATATTCTAACGCAAAATAAAATTAAGAAAAATTACTTTGGCAGCCTTGTTATTTCATTTGGTAGTAGCTCTGCTTTGTGAGTTGTGGAATGTGTATTGATTCCAATTCAATTCATTTATTTTTCAAATATAGGTACAATAATGTACACTTATGAATGTCAAATACAACAAGCATTTACCAAAATTAATAATTTTTTTAGGTGTTTGACCACAACTCACCTGATGTTTAGTGACGGTGTGGTCGAATATGGTAAAGCACACCTAGCCTGGAATGGAAATGGCATTTAAGTGAGGCTGCCGGAACACGCCGTTAAATGCTTGACGGCAGATTTTCAACTTGAGGGTGGTAGGACAACCTAGTACTAGAAAGTACCCTAGCACAATGCAAATTATTATTAATATTAAATGTAATTTAATTATTCTGGAAAAAGATAATAAGACTTACGATTTTATCCATGAAACCAACGAAGCACCAGAAAGCGTCCACTTCGTTGTCCAGTAGCAGCAGTAATGGCGCCAGGACGTCGCTCATGCCTTGCACGTAGCCCAGGTCGAAGTTGTACATCACGTACGTGAGAAGGATATCTTGTAACGTCGCCAGGTGCGGGTTGTTGTCGCCAGCGTAGTACGCGTGCGTCCTGACGAAATGGAAATAAATATCGTAGGACATTACACACAGCGCCATCTGACCCCAAACTAAGCAAAGGAAGTCAGATAACTGCTATCAGTTATGATGCTATCTGACTACTTAATACTTAAATACTTTTTTTTTTTTAATACATACTTATAATAAATACAGTACACTCAGAAGCAGACATTCTACCAATGAACCAACAGGGTTGTCAAAAATTTTAAATGTATACTTGTTAAACAAATAAGGACTTGGCGTTATACCTGTCTGTTCTATTAACGTCTTTCTCCACGAGACTTTTCCTGTCCCGGTAATCTGCGAACCTGGCCTCCTGACCCTCGGTCATGGACCGCCACTGCAGCTTCATAGAGAAATACTCTTCAGTCTTTCGCCGATGCAGCGCTTTTAGTTGAGAGCGGGATGCTTGCCAGGGGTAGTAGTCCAGAACATACTTCCATACCTGAGCTCTGATCTTGTGTGACACCCCCTGTTAGACACGGATAAGATATACCTATATATAATACTAGCGGACGCCTCGCGGTTTCACCCGCGTAGCGTAGCCGCATAGCCCGTTCCCGTGGGAATACAGAGATAAAAAGTAGCCTATGTCACACGGGATAGTGTAGCTTCCCAACAGTGAATTTTTTAAATCGGTCTCGTAGTTTCAGAGCCTATTCAATACAAACAATCAAATCTTTCCTCTTTATAACAGTATAGACAATATTTAAAAACTATTTAACGTTTGTTCAATTGATTCATCATCTGACAAAGATGTAGATGTTTAATATGTATCCTTTATAATTGATTTGTTTGCTGTATTTATACAGTTATATATATTCTTCTTAGTGTTTTTTAAATGGTTTACAGGCTAGATGTTTGACCACAGCTCACCTGATGTTAGGTGACGGTGCGGTCGAAAATGGTAAAGCACACCTAGCCTGGAATGGAACTGACTCTCAAGTGAGGCTGCCGGAATGCACCGTTAGATGCTTGGCGGCAGACTTTCAATTGATACATAGATTTTATATTTACTGGGTAAGTAAATTGTTTTCACTTCAGACATTGTTCATAAATACATTTACCTAGAGCAGACGCTCGAACTAGGTAAAAACAACTTCGAAAATGAAGCCAATAGAAGAATACAGTTGGGCTGGGCAGCATTCGGAAAACTACGAAGAGTATTGTCGTCACCCATCCCACATAGTCTCAAGACAAAAGTCTTCAATCAGTGCGTCCTACCTGTCATGACCTACGGAGCCGAAACGTGGACACTCACAGCGGGAATGGTCCGTAAGTTCAAAGTCTTTCAGCGAGCTATGGAAAGAGCTATGCTTGGCATTTCTCTGAGGGATCGTATGCGAAACGAAGTAATTCGCCAGCATAATGGCTAGGTGTGCTTTATCATCTTCGACCACACCGACACTTAACATCAGGTGAGCTGTGGTCAAACACATAGCCTGTCATCTATAAAAAAAAAAAACATCTGTCGCAGAACCAATAACCGCTGGGGTGGACGCGTTCTACAGTGGAGACCGCGAATTGGCAAACGTAGCGTAGGACGCCCTGAAACTCGATGGAGTGACGATATACGTAGGACAGCTGGCGGTGGATGGAAGCGAAAAGCCGAAGATCGGGCTGAGTGGCGTGTCTTGGGCCTATGTCCAGCAGTGGTCTAATATAGGCTGACGATGATCAGATTTAAATAAATAAATATCACAGGACGTTACACACAGCGCCATCTGACCCCAAACTAAGCAGAGCTTGTACTATGGAAGTCAGATAACTGATACAATACTTAAATACTTTTTTTTTGTAAATACATACTTATAATACATACAGTACACCCAGACACAGAACAAACATCGATGTTAGTCACACAAATGTCAGTCCTGAGTGGGAATCGAACCCACGCCCTTCAGCTCTCGAAGCAGACATACTACCAATGAACCAACAGGGCTGTCAATGTGGTCGAATTATGTAAATACAACTTACGCCTCTGAATATAAGTTGCTTCACGCCTTCCACTTCTGTGACTCTACCTTCGGTGTCTTGTAAACCGTCCCACTTTTCCTGCGACAGTGGTGTTCCCCTAAAATGTACAACAATATTTATCATTCTTATTTTTATTCCAGGAGAGTTTTGGCGGGAACGCGGGAAGAGTCGTGTCGCTCCCTTGTATTTTTTTTCCAAAACTAGTGTTTTGTCGAGTGTTTATGCATAAAAATGGTGGTGTTTTATTCATAAAGTGCCGAATTACAAGCGCGAGTGTGGGAAAATGATATAATGTGGTGAAACATGAGTTTTCGTGTTGCTTCCAAAACTCCATCGAAGCTTTGTAGTAAAGTTGCCACTACTTTACTAAAGCATGACTGGAATTAACTGACACGAACTGGACTTGACAAAGACGACTTTGACGATAACTATAGCTAAGATACAGCAGAAATAACACTTAAGACAAGGCAGTATGACTTTGTAGCTTTAGCCTGCCCGAAGGGGCAAATTAATAAAAAAAAAAAAAAAAACCAAGTGGGGGCGATAAGTCCTGCACTGACGTCCCGCTTGGGGTGTATTTTTTTTTTCTTTGGTTTTGGCGTCGCGTTTTAGCATTTGCCACTGTCAAGTATTTATATATTTTCAAGTTTCAAAAGATAAATAAGTGTCCTCGTAGCTAGTTATAGTCAAAGTCCAGTCTTAGTCAAGTCCAGTCTGTGTCAGTCAAGTCCAGTCATGCTTTAGTAAAGTAGTGGCGACTTTACTATAAAGCTTCGATGGAGTTTTGGAAGCACCACGAAAAGTCATGTTACACCACATTATACCATTTTCCCATACTCACGCTTGTAAATCGGCACTTTATGAATAAAACACCACCATTTTTATGCATAAACACGCGACAAAACACAAGTTTTGGAAAAAATACAACGGAGGCTAACGAATACTGTTTTTTATTTTATTTTTCAACAGGAATGCGTTGTGTATAAGTATCTTCAATTCTACATAGCAGCTGTTTCTCTGTAGATATTTCGCTCCATAAACGGAGTAAGTGGTGGCAGCGGTAAGGATTACTATCGATTACGCTATAATCGACTATTGAGATGAATCGATTCTAGTTTCAAAGCTATCTTATCGAGCTAAATAACGGAAGCTACTGCCTAGTCTGGAATCACACATGCCTAGCTGCATACCAAATCTTACACTATCCAACTTGAATTTTCATTTTATATGTTTTTAGAATTCATATTAAACAAACACTAGCTTTTACATGCCTTTTTACATTTTTTTTTTGTTTTTTATGTAAAAAGTAATGAGACGAATGAAACGCTCTCCTGATGGTAAGAGATAACGCCTGCCCATGACCATTGCAGCGATACACAGAACTTTGAGTAACAAAACAACGTCCAGGGCATCGCTGCTTTGGCGCTCATTACTTTGAGACTAGATGGTTAGTCTCAACAGCCCAGTAATTTCGCTAGCTGCAGTACCCTTCAAACCCGAACACAGTAATGTTTGCACACTACTGCTTGGCGGCAGAATATTAGGTACTGCGGTGGTACCTACCTAGACGACCTCCTGCTAAGGAAAGCTACGACCAAGTAAATAGTAATAGTAGTACAGTAGCTCCAGTGTCCAGTAAATATTTATCATATCAGGTACTTAACCTTTTATACCAAAGTATTATTCTACAACCTAACTACACCACATTATTATATGTATACCACCAAGTTAGGCGTTGTCTCTTACCAACAGGAGAGCGTCTCGTTCGTCTTATTATTTTTCAAATAAAAACAAAAAGTATGTAAGTATGACCCTATTACTGAGACTTCGCTGTCCGTCCGTCTGTCACCAGGCTGTATCTCAAGAACGGTAAATTATAAATAAATAAATAAATATCGTAGGGCATTACACACAGCGCCATCTGACGCCAAACTAAGCAAAGCTTGTACTATGGGAGTCAGATAGCTGATAGAATACTTTTTTTTTTTTTGTAAATACATACTGAACACCCAGACACAGAACAAACATTTGGTTTTATATCACAAAATGCTTGTCCTGGGTGGGAATCGAACCCACGCCCCACAGCTCTTGAAGCAGACATGCTACCAATGAGCCAACAGGGCTGTCAACGGTGATAGCTAGACAGTTGAAATTTTCACAGATGATATTTCTATTGCCGCTATAACAACAAATACTAAAAATAAAATAAAATACATATTTAAGAGGGACTCCCATACAATAAACTTGATTTTTTATAGATAATGGTACGGAACCCTTCGTACGCGAGTCCGATTCACACTAACAGGTTTTTTATGTTTCATATTTGTATGTTGTGTTTTTTTTGGTGTATAAAAAAGTAATATTCTATTATTAAAAAATAAACGAGAAGTTATATTTTAAAATAGTAGCATTTAACATTTGACTGTAACCTACGAGTATTGAAAAAAAAAGTGTAATATCATACATCCTAAACGCGAGAGTTTGTATGTATGGATGCATGGATGTTTGTTCCTCTTTCACGCGAAAAAATACTGAATGGATTTTGATGAAATTTGGTATGGAGGCTGGCTGGATTAACACATAGGCGCCTCGCGGTTTCACCCGCGTAGTTCACATTCCCGTGGGAATACAGGGATAAAAATTAGCCTATGTCACCCGTGGATAGTGTAGCTTCCCAACGGTGAAAGAATTTTTTTAATCGGTCCATTAGTTTCGGTACCTATTCATTACAAACAAACAATCAAATCTTTCCCCTTTATAATAGTATCTATAGATATCTCACCTAGGTATGCTAGGGCGTGGTGGTAAAGTTGGTTTTACACTGATGACCTCGTATTCCTCATGCTTGGTTATGGTGGTGGTACCGTCATCCACGGCGTTCATACTCCTGGTCAACAAGTCGGCGACTTCCTCAGAGACGTCGCGCTTGCCGTTCAGTGTGTCAGCGCCGTAGAACACTGGAATTAACAAAAAAAAATATTTTCAACTAGAGCTACAGATATTTTTTTACCGAAATCGGCTATGTTTCTGACCACAGCCCACCTGATGTTGAGTGACGGTGTGGTCAAAGATGGTAAACACACCTAGCCTGGAATGGTACTATTCACTGTCATTCGAAACATTTTCGATAAATATTAAAATTAAATAAATATTAAAATTAAATTCTATATACACTGTTGTAATCAAAAGCTGAAAGTTATATCTCTTGAATAATAATATTAGAAAAAATAATGTTCTGAATTCTCACCAATATCGGTAACCTTAGAGAACGCCGTCATAGTTGTTTCATACGGCCTCTGCTTGAAATTCGACACCAAATTCCACACGACATCTGTAGTGTTCTCTTGAAAGATATCCAATTCCGCAAATGATTTATTGAGAACTTGGGACTCCATGTTAGGCTCCACGACCATGTATGTGTTTCTATCATGTCTCGTTTTAGCGGTTTTGATGTGATTTTTCAAGTGAGCAACAAAGATCTCAGCGTTTCCATGTTGAAAATAGAATGTGGTTTGCCAGACTCCGGGTTTGGTTGAGAACTGCATCTGTTGGCAGTTCCGGGTGATGCGGAAGGTTTTCAGCTCGTCCAGGGGGATTTTAATGATGCGGGCGCGAGCGGTAGCGTAGTCTGAGGTTATGTTGCCGCTCAGCGTACGCTGTCGTCGACCTGGAATTAATAAAAGAATTGTATTACAGGATTTTGTAGCGATGATAGCTCAGTGGTTAGTGCGGTCGGTTAGAATGCCGAAGGGCGTGTGATCAAACCCCAACAATGAGCTTGAGTTGCCGGTGAAGGAAAACATCGTAAGGAAACCATATATTGGGCGTAGGGTACTTTCTATTACTCGGCTGGCTAGCTACCACCCTTAAGTCGAAAATCTGCCGTCATCAACAGTGTGTTCCGGCAGCCTCACTCGAGAGTCAGTGCCATTCCAGGCTAGGTGTGCTTTACCATCTTTGACCAAACCGTCACTTAACAATAGGTGAGCTGTAGTCAAACATCTAGACAGTCACAGTAAAAAAAAACTATGAAGTCAGTATTTAAATTTACAGTACTCATGAGGTACAGAAATGTATGATTGGGAGGTGTGTTATCATTCTAATTTATTTTGTGAAACCACTCCTCTTATCAGGTACAAATAGATATTCAATATCTAAACAGGATAAAATACATTTTTTATTACCTCGATTGTGTAAAGTTAGTAAATAAGTGTGTAAGTTTTGTAGCGATAATAGCTCAGTGGTTGGCGCAGTAGGTTCGCATGCTGAAGGGCGTGGGTTCAAACCCCAAATGAGCTTGAGCTGCCAGTGAAGGAAAACATCGTGAGGAAACCATAGCATGGTGGTAGGGTACTTTCTAGTACTCGGCTGGCTAGCTGCCACCCTCAAGTTGAAAATCTGCCACCAAGCATCTAACGGTGTGCTCCGGCAGCCTTACTTGAGAGCCAGTTCCATTCCAGGCTAGGTGTGCTTTACCATCTTCGGCAACACCTTCACTTAACATCAGGTGAGCTGAGGTCAAACACCTAGCCTGTCATCAATAAAAAAAAAAAAAAAAGTTAGTAAATAAATTATATTAGGATTTGTAAAGAAAGACTTTATATTTTAATTGCATCTCTTCTCTAGTTCTTAAATAGTACAAAACAAAGTTATTTCTTCTCTTACTTCTATACCATGCAAAGGACTATTATAGGTTTCAGTCTTTTATTTTTTTTCCTTAAAGGTTTGTACACAAAATTCATCATAATAAGGTTTTGTGTAATTAGATTCAACATTTTGTAATTAAGTGGCCAAAATATATTAGACTGATGCATTGCCAATAGCTAGGGTAGCTAGTTTTAATTAAAGTAATACCTTTTGGTAATTTAAGGTGATTAAGTTGTTTCGAAGGAATGCAACCACAAACACTGTGATACAAGATATTTTATAAATACACTAGCGACCCGCCCCGGCTTCGCACGGGTGCAAAATTCGAAAAAAATCAATATGTTTATTTATCAAAATAGGATGCACCACATCACTTTTTGATAGTCAATATTTACATAGTCATGTTATTATCCTTGCTAGAGAGCTCCGAAAACCACGTCCAATCGCTTCCAAATTCAAATTATTATAGCGAGAAGTGCGGACTGCGGCCTCCGACGCGCTATTTATAGGAACGCGTCGCGTCGCGCTGCGGTCGGCGGCTGCCGGCCGATAGGTACCGCCGCAAACGCTACGCAATGTATTTTTAAATCTGTAATATCTTCGAAAATATTCAAAGAAATTATGTGCTGTAAAAGGCCATATAAATCTATGTTAAATCAACAATCTATTTATGGTATTTAATTAAATAAGGAATAATGCTGTAGTGCTTAAAATCGCTTCGAAAATTAGCTATTATTTGCCGTAAAAAGTAAATGACAAAAAATGGTTTTGTGGGATATCGATAAGAGATAGACATATACCATCGCGGACTTTTCTGTAGACCTTTTCAAGGTGTACAATACTTAGTACATTATTTTTATAAATCCTGTAAGGTTAAGCCTGCGTACGCAATGTAAGCGGCAAGAAATGTTAGAATTTACGACACCACATTAGAAACCCTGAAAATAACAGTATTTCTCCATTATTTAATAGATGTTATTATACATAAAAACCTTCCTCTTGAATCACTCTACCTATTACAAAAAACCGCATCAAAATCCGTTGCGTAATTTTAAAGATTTAAGCATACAGACAAACAGACGGACAAAAATAGCGACTTTGTTTTATACTATGTAGTGATACATATAGAATAATATAGACAGCTTCAGTAGTAATTTTCACAATTAGTACCTATTGGGTTTCATCAGAGTTCACTTCTGAGTACAGGTCCCTCACTAACATCACTAACTGGAATAGTGGATTTACTTCCAGTCACCGATTTTAATGATCACGAGGAAGTTGTTCTGAGATGTTAGTATTGAATTAAACCACAAGTGGATTATATTGGCCTTAAATCTGCTAGTTTTTTTACAGTAAGCCATACAAACTCTTACCAATGGTATTTACAACTGCCCATTCCTGGTCCTGAGTATCTGAGTCAATGGTGATCAAGTCATTGGGCCTCCACTCAATGCATTTTGTGTTCTCAGGGTTCTGCATAATGCAGAGCATCCCGATAGAGTTGAGGTCGGAGACTGGTCTCCCGAGGCATGCCTTAAGAAGTACCCCATCTTGTGTAAACAGGTCCTGTGTATACATATAAAGATTATTCTTACTATTATACAAATAATCTTTATTAATGAGTTAGTTTAAAATATGGGTTTGGCCTCTCCTGTTAAATTTGCAGAAACCTATAATAGGAGAGACCGCTCCTTCAATACACTTTTATATTAAATAAATTTTCACATACATGATAACAATAGATTTACATAAAATTTAAGTTTTTACATTAAACACAATATTATACTATTATACAGGTCAAGCAAAGCTGTGGTCAATTAAAAGCCCTAAGAATCACATTTACCATGGAAACAATCCTGAAATTAAAAAACAATCTCAGAACAGCTCCCACCTGAATGGTAGGTATAGAAACAACTTAATTTAAACTGCAAAATCTTTTAAAAATGATTAAAAAAGTAGAGGGAACAAGATAGGGAAATACAATCCATCAACAATTTGGAAAATTGTTGATGGATGGTATTTTGGTTTTTGACTCAAATGGATATTTTATTTAATGAATTCTATGTTTACAATATTTTCAGTTAATTTAGGTATGTAGAAGGGTAGAAAGACGTGAGATGGAGGGAATAAACAATGAAAAACAACCTACAAAACCTAGAAAAATATCAAAACTTTCCTGTCTAGAAAACTATGTAGTTATTATGATATGGATATTTTGTCCTACATTGAAAGTTTAGTACAAGGTTGTCAAATATAGTATTTTCAGGTATGGCTTTTTCACAAACAAGATATAAAAAATGATGATTTTAAGTAGGTAACAGTGGTTAAAATGTAGGGTAGCTAAAAATAGAGAAAAAATTGTTATCTATATAGAGTGCGTAATAAGGCACGGGGCGCCTCCGAAGGCGTAATCTATGGCATTACCCGTCACTGACGCAATATACCACAATTTAGGCACAGTAGCGACTCTGTTTACAACATAAACAATTGCTCAATTAGTGAAACCACGTACAAAGGTCATATTATGGTACCGACAACGCACAAAACAAAGAGGAAACTCAACTCACTTTACATTGATCGGGTATATCTTCCACTGAACTCGAAGACATGTCTTTCTAAGGCACTAAAGGACAAGCAAAAGGAGCTATCTGAAGATATTTGTGCAATTTACGCCATAGTATTTTGACTTTTCAAAAATAAATAAACAGCGCGTGAAAACGAAAGCTATAGTGAAATGAAATTCCAGACTCGAGTTCAGTGTTGTCACTGTTGTTAAGAAAAGTTACGCAAAAGAAAAAACCCAATAATGGATCTACCCAACTTGATTTATCTTACTAAGATTAAGGAGTTTTGGCGGGAACGCGGGAAGAGTCGTGTCGCTCCGTTGTATTTTTTTCCAAAACTAGTGTTTTGTCGAGTGTTTATGCATAAAAATGGTGGTGTTTTATTCATAAAGTGCCGAATTACAAGCGCGAGTGTGGGAAAATGATATAATGTGGTGAAACATGAGTTTTCGTGTTGCTTCCAAAACTCCATCGAAGCTTTGTAGTAAAGTTGCCTATACTTTACTAAAGCATGACTGGAATTAACTAACACGAACTGGACTTGACAAAGACGACTTTGACGATAACTATAGCTAAGATACAGCAGAAATAACACTTAAGACAAGGCAGTATGGCTCTATAGCTTTAGCCTGCCCGAAAGGGCAAATTATTAAAAAAAATTACTAAGATTAATGGAGCAGTCAAGTTCCTGCTATCTGACTTACCTTCTTTTTCAGGGACAGAACATATTAAATTTCATTACTTATTATTTCAGCCGTGCACTTAAAGTACATACATATTATTTGTACATTAAGGTGGCAGAGGACCAAATTTACTGTAAGTTTTTCCTGCACAAGAAGTAATATTATTAGAATTAGCGCAGTAGTCCATTACAAGCGGTATATATTGTTCTTTGATTACAAGTACTTTAATGTAATAATTTGCTATTATAATAGAGTACTTGAAAGTTATACCGACTGAATGTGAGCTGGATTGTAGAGCCTTGCGACTTCCTTGTGATTGGTAGGAACTTAGTACCTAGATGTTCGATGCACTTGTGATCCAATTAATAAGCTCCCGATTAGCGGCAGATGGCATAAAAAAAAGCCACAAGGTCGTATGAAAATATTTAACTGGCAGCACTGCTACGTAATGTCATAAACAATTATTTTCTATATTTGACATCATACCATATGTATTCTGCCATTAATATTTTTAAGTCCACCTGTCTCATGACAAAACCAAAAATGAAATAAAATAGATCGGAACCAAATAGGGAAATTTGGAATTTACGTAAGCACGGCAGATTAAATTATCATAAGTATAGGTAGATACTTTGCACCCTGTTGAGTACCTACCTTCATAATGTATAAACCTTCTATGCGTCTAGACTAGGGCAGCCGTTCAGAATAAATAAAAAAACCGATCATCAACATATTAAAGTGGGGTAATTAGAGTACATGCTGATAAGTATGCATTTCAATAATCTCAGGATTTGAGCGTGACGTAAGAGTGTGTGTATGGGTGTGTGTGTATCAAGTGGGAGCGTTACAAATTGCAAAAAAATATCACCTCATCATTCTCGAGTGCAGACTGCAGTCGATTTTTTTTTTATTTTGACTGAAATTATTTAAGTACAACGGGAAAAATGTCATTCTATTTCCACAAGCTGCGCTTTCCCTTTCACTCACCGCAACAGTGCCTACCCTACTTTATCACAGGTTATAGAAAAACAAAAACATTGTCGACATGTCACCAACAGTTTACAGAATATGGACAGAATATGGTACAATGGTAAATGACCTGGTTCGTTGGTCATCAATGATTAGCAAAAGCATTTATGAAAATGTAGTCATAACGCCAGTCTAACAGAATACAGAATCAGGCATATTTTTTCTTCAAAACTTTAGCAACACGATTTTCACGGTAGTAAGTATTTATTTATTTATTTAGATCACCAACACTATACACATCACAACAATAATGGCGGTCATCAACAAAAAAAAACAAAACTAGATGTGATAGCAGTTATAGGTGACGACAACATGCAATAAGTTAACAATTGTTTACAAAATTAAGAAATGTCAGCTAAATAGATAGTCAATGGATAAATATGTCAATTTTCAATAAGTCAAATTAAATAATACAAATTAAATTAAATTTAAACAATGTAAAAATCATCATAATTTTAAATAAAGGAATAATAATAATATAAAAATAAATAATTCATGGGACAAGGACCTAATAGAATCTTTAAAAGCGAGCAAGCTGTTGAAAAAGTAGTGTTGTGTTGACGTGCCAGTCTAGCTAGAGGAGCGAAGTGTCCCAAATTGGAGTGGGAGTATGGGTGTATGGGGTGCAGAACAAAGTGAACAAACCAAAACGTTGTGTAGACCTGTGCAACCTACGCGGTATGTTATAGCCCAGTAATAAAACGATTTCTTATTTTGACACGCATCGACTCGTGACTGACTTCGGGTTCTTCCTCCGCTTTGCGGAGTTGGGAATCTGCCTCGAAGTTCTCGGCTCGTCAAGTCGGGGAGGTCGGTATTGGTTTCACGACATTTGTCAATGATTTGTTGTACAGAGTCGGTATGTACCAAGATGGCGGTTCGTGCCCGTATCCGAAATTATCGTTCGTGCCCGTATTCAAATATTAGTGTTGATGATTTATGCAAATATAATATAAGTAATTAATATGTTATGCTTGAGGTAGGTAGTTTTACGAGTATTGTGAAATATAACAAAAAGCATAGTAACACAATGACATTTTATCACATATTCTCAAGATATATATTCATAATTAAATAAGTTGTTAAGCAATTGACGGACACACCAAGGATTACCTACGCCAAATTATGAGAACTTCTAAAAGCTATGTAAAAAAATGTAGATGAACGATATTTCATTTATTTATTTTATTCGCGTTTTTTAGGTTCGCGTTTGACTATAAATCCGCAATAAGTGTGTTCCATCCTAGACCACATCGGTCTAGGATGGAACACACTTACCCAGAAGGAACCTGTTTACTTTTGATTTGAAGACACTCATATTGTAGATACTTTTCGGGAAACGGGCTCCAGCTAAGAGTTCCACATCCTCGTTGTGCAAATAAATTTAAGAAAGTGGATTCGAAGCGCTTAGTTAAATACCTACGGGTAACGCTTTGATCGCGTCGGGCCGTCCAGAACTAAAAAGAGGTAGGGCGACCCAAAACGTGCAAGTCCAAAGCACAAAGATCCTCGAGATGTAAAAAACCGACAGACGGGAGACCTTACGTCGATGTTCAAGGCTTTGCCGTACTCAACAAAGCAGTTGTTCTAGTGTGAAGCACCGTCTTACCTTAGCGAGGATCCCTAGCTTCTTTACAGCTGTTTGTGTTTCGTCTCAATAAACGAGCCAAAATTGAGTCGTCGAGAGAGTGACACCAAGAAGTTCCAGGCTGTCCAAATTCTGAATACTTATTTATTATTTGTGTAGGTACCAGTTTGTTCAAATATTAAATTTATTCAAATTGATTGTTGTCCATTGTCTGAATGTATTTTAGTTAGATAGCTATGTAGGCACCTACATTATAAAAATGCAGGTATGAAATTAATAATATAGCCAAGAACAAGTTTTAATAATGGTAAAATTATAGTTCAACAACAATGATTATGCAAAAACAAAAAATTTACTAAAATCTGATGTCGTTATTGTTTTTAATTTCGTGTAATATAGTTACATAAATATATATGTATAGTATAGTATAACCAATGGTGCTGCGGTTACCTACTTATTTATTTCCGGTTCATTATGCGGTTGCAGTTCGTGGGCCACAGAATGTAGGTACCTATTTGTATACCGACCTCCGATTAGACGGGCCGGTATGATACATAATTATACGTTCGTATACATACAATTATACAATATACATAGGTATAAACATATGAATAATGAGTTTCTACTCAAAGCATATGTTTTCTAATAATAAATCCTTGCTTTATCCAGCTCTGTATAAAACCAAATAGAAACTGTCGAGTAGCGCTGTGAAATGTTGTTTGCATATAGCGATAGCGTCAGCATCTAAACATGAACAAAGGGTATACAAGTAAATAATATATTTAAGACGCTATAGGTAGTAAAAATATTATCACATAATGTTTTTGCCGAAATATACACGATACTTCTAAGCTTTAGTAAATAAATATAAATATCGTAGGACATTACACACAGCGCTATATCCCCTAAGTAAAGCTTGTAGTTACTATGGAAAGAGTTCCCTTTTCCCGGATAACAGATAGAATATTTATATACACACTTTTTTTTTGTAAATACATACTTATAATACATGACGCTAGTCGATTCAACAGGCTGCTCTCCGAGCCCTGTTCTGACGCAGCCAGGGAGCTGTTCAGCTGTGTGAGTCGCCTCAAGTGACCCACCTATTATGATTAATATGTATACGGGGGAGTGAATGTGTGTATGAGAGAGTGAGTATATGTTTGTGTGATGTGTAGAAATTTTTTTTATTTTTTATTTTAGTGTGTTTTATGTTTGTTACATGTAAGAAAATACGATGGGACTGCCATGTGGCTACCATAAAAGTCCCATAAATAAAAGAGAATTAAAAAAAAAAAAAAAAAAAAACATACAGAACAAACTTTTATGCTCGTCACATAAGTGTTTTTCCTATGTTTGTTTGTTTTCCTGTGTTGTTAGTATCAGCCCCGGATCTTGAGGGGGGCAAACCGGAGCAGTTGCCCCGGGCGGCAGCTTCAGGGGGCGTCATTAAATACCTAATATTGCAATGTGTTTGTGTTTGTTACGCTCCTTAACTAATCATAATAAAATTTTGCTTGCATGTTGTGTGAAATAAAGACAGAAAAATACATCTATAACATCTATAGGGTACTGCAGCTAGCGAAATTACTGGGCTGTTGAGACTAACCATCGAAGTCTCAAAGTAATGAGTGCCAAAGCAGTGATGCCCTGGACTTTGTTTAGTTGCTCAAATTTCTGTATATCGCTGCAATGGTCATGGACAGACGTATCTTGCCACCAGGAGAGCGTCTCGTTCGTCTCATTACTTCTTTACATAAAAAAAGACACTTTTCATACTAAAAAAACCATTAGGTACCAAATCTTTCCAATGGTCAAAATAACGCCAGCGAAGCCGCAGGTAAAAGCTATTAGCTATAACTATATAAATTGTAACATGTCATGCATTATAAAGCAACTATAAATACTATTTAAAAAAAATTAACAGTGTCAAACCTACACAGCGAGTTATATAGACTTATTTATGTTTAATTACCTATTGTAACACTTTAAACGTAAAATTATTTTATACGTCTATGAATATCTTTAGACTGGACACGTCTATCTATACATATGTATACCTAACATTAGTAAGTAAACTTGCAGTGAAGTAAGGTTAGTTAAATACATTTTTTCCTGTATTGCAGTGGTAAGACACGTGACATGCAAATTTACCTATGTGGTAAATTCAAATAATTGTACACTTGTACAGTTTTGTATAAATGATATTTGTTACAAGTTAAAAAGTGTACCTATATTCTCACCAAACAAATCAAAAGGTAAGTACCTACCTATGAGAAATTATTTGCTTTAAAACTTGATTAAGAGAGTAAAGTTGATTTAATCTACATCTATCTATCTATAGTATTTAGAAAATTATCAATGCGAGAATGTTGTTAGTGATATAAAAAAAAACCTGATGTAAGTTGTTACTTTGGTGTTATCAATAAAAAACATATAGGTAGGTATATTTATTTTAAAAGTTTACAACTGAGTTTGTTGACTTTTCGGGATAAAAAGTTATGCGTTAATCCAGGGTGTCAGCTACATCCATACCAAATTTCTTCAAAATTGGTCCAGCCGTTTGAGCGTGAAGAAGTAACACACTTACATACACACACACACACACACTTTCGCCTTAGTATTAGTGTGATTGATTTATGCTAGTGAGAAAGAAAATTAAGAAATATAAATATGTAGGTACTCGTAACATACAAAAACCAATAAAACAAAACGGCAATACCTATTTTCAACTGAGTTTGTTTACTCAGTAACGCGAATGTGTGTGCGCCTGCGTGGGTGTGATTATTTTGTGTGTGTGAGTGTGTGCATGTTAGTTTGTATGCACATGATGTGTGGATATGGGTGCGTATATACTTGGGTGTGCGCGTGGGTGTTGGTATGTATTCCCGCGTGTATATTGGTACGCGTGCAAGTTAGCGTGAGTTAGTTAAGTAATAATCTGTAGAAATGCCTCGGTTTTATCATATGAAAAAACTTGTGTAGCTAATGATAGATTTACACTCAAAATCACGTTTCCTAGAAGTATTAAGTTTTTTGATCATTTTATTTAAACACTCCAAACCAAGTAAAGTGAATGTAGAGCTGTTGGTATAAATTAAACAGATAAATAATGTTTGTTATTACTGCAAACACGTAGGTATGTACTGGCTTCTATTAACTTCAGAACAGATGTTCTGTTCAGCCGTTTCTAGCCATCAGGGAGGTGAGTTTCTGATAGACAGGCAAGCTGATAGATGTACCTACTGGATTACGTAATCCAAAAACACAAACATTACAAAAACTCTGCCGCTATTCCTACCCTAAAAAGACACAAGTAGTTAGCAGCAAGGTACATTTACAATTTAAAAAACCGACTTCATTGCCAAAAATAATCAAAATCATGAAAAATTGAAGTTCTAATGAATTCCAGGGTTGCACGAAATCAAGGATGTCCGTCCAAATCCTCACCACCATGATCCAAACGCTGCAGATGTTACTTGGGGTCTTGTCACCTTACACGGCCACCACCCTCTTCTACCCCAAACCAGCTACTGTGATTGGTAAGTTATGATTTGTCAAAATACCACGCTGCAAAGCAATACCTAGTCTTGGCCGACAATGTAGAAAATATATAACTGCTATATCCTATTAATATAATAATTAAATAATTATAGCCTTACTAATCCCACTAATATCATAAATGTGAAAGTTTGGATGGATGGATGTTTGTTACTCTTTCACGCAAAAACTACTATGACGGATTTGGATAAAATGTGGTATGGAGGTAGCTGGGACCCTGGATTAACACGTACATATAGACTACTTTTTATCCCGAAAATATATAGCGGGTAACACCGCGGGGCGCAGCTAGTTTTATAAATGCGAATGTGAGTTTGTTTGTTTGTTACGCTTTCACGCGTAAACTATACAGATCTGGGTGAAATTTTGCATGTAGTTACTTTAGGCCCCAGAATAAGACTATAGAAGATAGGATATTCATCATCCATCATCAAGCGGGTAAAACCGCGGGGCGCCGCTAGTAACATTATAAATATGAAAGTTTGTATGTTAGTTACTGTTGTTACTCAATCGTGCAAAAACATCTAAACTAATTTGTTGACAGCCCTGTTGGTTCATTGGTAGCATATCTGCTTCAAGAGCTGTAGGGCGTGGGTTCGATTCCCACCCAGGACAAGCGTTTTGTGATATAAAACAAATGTTTGTTCTGTGTCTGGGTGTACTGTATGTATTATAAGTATGTATTTACAAAAAAAAAGTATTAAAGTATTTTATCAGTTATCTGATTCCCATAGTACAAGCTTTGCTTAGTTTGGGGTCAGATGGCGCTGTGTGTAATGTCCTACGATATTTATTTATTTATTTATTATTTATAATTTGGGTAAAATTAGGCACACACACTGTTTATTACCTTTTTTTTTTCTCCCATGGAAATCCTTAATGGATACCACCGGCTTCGGGGGAAGCGCGGTGGTTATGTGGGACTCTCCGCCATTGTGGCGGCCTACCCACTAAAAACCCTGGGGTGTTTCTGCCTGGCGCCTGTGTGTCGGGGCTACGGGAACGCTTTCGCACTCGTCCGCCGCACACTGTTTATTACCTGGAACAACATATAGGATACATTTACATTTAATAAAATAAATAATAAACAAATAAAAATAATAATAATATAAAAAATAAAAATAATAATTAAAAATAAAATAAATAATAAACGTTCCGCGCGACCCGCGATCCGCGATCCGCGATCAATGATCGCGATCCAGACTGATCGTGTACGAAGCGGATTGACGGACTGATGCTCCGGATCGCAAAATATCTAGAAATTTTGAAATCATGATCGCGGATCGCGGATCGTGAATATCGTAGGACATTACTCACAGCGCCATCTGACCCCAAACTACGCAGAGCTTGTGCTATGGAAGACAGATAACTGATAGAATACTTAAATACTGTTTTTTGCAAATACATACTTACTTATAATACATACAGTAGGTACACCCAGACACAGAACAAACACCGATGTTAGTCACACAAATGTTAGTCCTGAGTGGGAATCGAACCCACGCCCTTCAGCTCTCGAAGCAGACATACTACCAATGAACCAACAGGGCTGTCAGATTTTATTTTATTTAAGTTCATTATTAGTCCAATGACCCTTCACCCTTCGGCTTAGTGCGTTCCAAACGTATAACCTTAATTCTTATACAACAGTGGCTTGCACTGACGTGCCGAGGTGTTTTGTGCATACCTACCAGTTTACCCAAACCAACCGAGCTTCTTGAAGTACCTTAGGTCACTGGCATACCTAATTGTCATCATCACCTCCCTTATTAACTCCCATAAAGACCGGTTGGAAGCGGCTCGCACTTACCCAATTACCTATATACCTAATTGTACTCCTATTTCATCAGATGTTGGATCGTTTAACCCTGTAAGCAAAATTATTGTGTGCAGATGGCCAGAGTTTCGACTTCATCGTGATAGGCGCTGGATCTGCTGGCTGCGTGCTTGCTAACCGACTCACTGAAGTGCCCGAATGGACTGTTCTGCTCATAGAAGCCGGGGACTACCCGCCTGTTACTGCAGATGTAAGTTTCTAATATACTTATTATGAGTCATATGATCACGATCATAATTTCCACTTCAATTATTTATTTTGGCTGCGTGGTCGCGATAAGTACCGGATTAACGTAGTACACCTGGCAAATGCTACGGAACCCGCCGAAACGCAACGCCTACCTAATCCAAAAAAACTAATCTATACTTTATTATGCTTAGAGCAATTTCGTTTCACTTATACAGGAAAACTTAACTTCACTTAACATCAGGTGAGCTGTGGTCAAACACCTAGGTGACAAAAATTCTCGGTTTAATACTCCAACTAAATTTTCGGTCACATCCGAAGGCCTTTTTCAAGGAGTCAAAGCTGAGTACGATATGCGCATGCGCACGGCGCATATTTTGATTTATTTAGATTTTATGTTTATGTCTAATTATAGTTTTAGATACTGTAGTAATGTTTCGGACAGACTTTTAAAAATTTCGCCAAGTTAGATAAATTTCCCTGTTTTAACCAAAATTGTAGTCGTACACTAAATAGATATATACCTTGAACAGTGAACACTCAAAATAAAGTTCCGCAAAGTAACACCTCGATCAATTATTTATCTGTTAGAACGAAAATTTTTTTCAGGCTCCTGGATTTTTCACATTAGTGGACACGTCAACCGCCGACTGGAATTACACCTCTGAAAATGATGGGTACACTGCACAAGCCCACAAAAACAAACGCATTCACGAAACCAGAGGTAAAGCTGTAGGAGGTTCTAGTAACGCCAACTATATGGTATACGTCAGAGGAAACAAGGCAGATTTCGATAGTTGGGCTGATCAGGGGAATGAGGGCTGGGACTGGGATAACGTCATCTACTATTATAAAAAAAGTGAATATTTAAATGATAGTATTTTGCTTGAAGGTAATACAGCTTCATTACATGGTACTCAGGGGTACCTTGGAGTCACGCGCCCATTGTTTGAAAAACAAACTAAACCCTTTTTTGAAGCGTTCAAAGAAAGCGGTCATGAAATTCTCTCAGATATAAATGGCTTCAAACAACTTGGGTACGGGCCACACCAATTTACAGTAAACAATGGACTCAGACAAAGTACGGCTGTATCTTACATCAGACCTATCAAGAACCGTCCTAATCTATATATTCTTACTTCATGTTTGGCGACTAAAGTTATTATTAATGAAAATAAAAAAGCAATTGGTGCAAAAGTGAAACTTCCATGTGGAAATGTCGTTCATCTCATGGCCTCTAAAGAAGTGATATTATCATCAGGCGCTATAAACAGTCCTCAACTATTGATGTTATCTGGCATTGGACCAAAAGACCATCTAAAAAAAATTAACGTGCCCCTCGTACTAGATTCTCCGAATGTCGGACAAAACCTACAAGACCATTTTGTGAGTACTTTCCTTCTATCTGGTAACAAAGAAGATTCGTCGTCTAATGCTAACGGCCATCCGTTTGTTAATAGTTTTAGCTTCCCCGGTCCTATTCTTGGTGGGCATGTAGCTCTAAATAAGAATCAAACGTACCCTGACTACCAGGCTAATGTCTTCCCTTTTCCTCCTAACTCTCTTCTGCCAGCAATGATGTGTTCACATCTTTTCAAACTGGACGACAAAATCTGCGAAGCTGTACTGCAAGCGAGTTACAAAAGAGAGATCATATACACACATCTCTGTCATTTACATCCTAAATCCAGAGGCTCGATAATGCTAAGAAGTAGTAACCCCGAAGACCCTCCTTTGATCAACTTGGGATACTTTACCGATCATTCAGATTTGAATGACCATGTGGCGTACATTGAAGATTTTCTTAAGGTCCTAAATACGTCACATTTTAGGAGTATGAATTCATCAGTTATAGATTTGCATGTTAGTCAATGCAGACATCTAGAGTTCAGAAGTCGGGAGTACTGGAGGTGTTATGTCTTGAACACGGTGACGAGTCAATTTCACGTTTCTGGAACGTGTGCGATGGGACCTGGATGCTCGAGTGTCGTAGACGCGCGTCTACTAGTTCGAGGCGCGTTTGGACTACGCGTGGTGGATGCAAGTATCATACCCTCTCTCACCAGTGGGAACATTAATGCTCCTATCATTATGATAGCGGAGAAAGCAGCTGACATGATCAAAGCGGATCATCACAAAGATTGTGGCTTAGGATACAATAAAGTTTCTCCCTAGTTTTATTTAGACAGCCCTGTTGGTTCATTGGTAGTATGTCTACTCCAAGAGCTGAAGAGCGTGGGTTCGATTCCCACCCAGGACAAACATTTTGTGATATGAAAACAAATGATTGTTCTGTGTCTGGGTGTACTGTATGTATTATAAGTATGTATTTACAAAAAAAAAACTATTTAAGTATTCTATCAGTTATGTCTTCCATAGTACAAGCATTGCTTAATTTGGGGTCATATGGCGCTGTATGTAATGTCCTTTGATATTTATTTATTTATCAATTTACAGACACAGTATTACGAAAATCAAAAACGAAGTTTGAACATGATCGATGCATAATGTTTTCTTCAATTTCCTGTTTATAATAGATTCCTCACTAGAATCATATTTAAATTTTTGAGTAACTTGCGCAGATGTCTTAAATATAAATTTAACATCCGTAGGTACGAGTACCTCACAGTCGAATAATGAAATGTTTATTTCTCACAGCAATAAAAATAATTAACAGCCTACCATTAAACACAAAAACCTTTAAATGGAAACAAATTTAAAAACACTAAAGAAATTACTAGTAGAAAAAACATTCTATAATATAAAATAACATTATCAATGTACCTACATGACATGATTATAAAAAAAAATTGTACCCGGAATAAGAACTGAACCTTAGCTTAAAAAACAGTTTTATATTTTCATTTTTATGTCAAATAATTTAATGATTACAAAAATGTTATTTTTTTTTAGTTAGTAAACTTAGTTGCAGAAAAAACATTGCATCAGGATAAAGAGTTGTGTAAAAAACTTGTATAACAACATCTTCATGTACCTATAGTTTTAAGCAATAAAGATTATTTTACCTTGAGATATTGAGTTTTAAGATTTTAGAAGATTTAACCTACACTACTAATAAAGAGAAAAGATTTGATTGTTTGTTTTTTTTTATTAAATAGGCTCCTAAACTACTGGACCGATGGGAATAATTCTTTCATCATTAGAATGCTACATAATCACTGTTAATCGAGTTTTGTTTACCCGTTCTACTTGGTGGTAGATTTCCTTAGCAGGAGTTCTACTAGGTAGGTACCACCGCAGTACCAGAAATCCTGCTGCCAAGCAGTAGTATGTAACATTACTGTGTTCCGGTTTGAAGCTTACACGATATTAAGTAACGAAGATAGTAAAACATATCTGACCTGGAATGAAATTGGCACTCAAATGAGACTGCCGGAACACACCGTTTGGTATTTGGAGGCAGATTTTCAGCTTGAGGCTAGCTAACCGAGTGCTATGGTTTCCTCACGATGTTTTCCTTCACCGTTTGAAGTTATCAGCAATGGACAATTAGACATCGGTATAATTACATCTATAATAACTATAAAACAACAAACCCAAAAGAAACAGTAATGCAACTCCTAACAAACACTTTGGGTTAAAAAAAAATTCAAAAAGATCGCGAAGAGCTGAAGGGCGTGGGTTCGATTCCCACCCAGGATAAACCTTTTATCCTGGGTGGGTAACCTGTTATCTGACTTCCATAGCACAGAGCATAGCACGAGGAAAGATTTCGCACGCATAATCAAATACTGACCGATTAGGAGTTAGGTCAAAAATGAGTTACGTATAGACGCAGGCTTCTTTTAATGCCATCTATGATATTTTGATTTTTGTTTCTATTGAATAGACACGGAAACTACTGGGCCGATCTGAATAATTCTTTCATCATTAGAATACTACATTAGCTGTCATGAACATAAGCTATATCTACCTATTTTATTTAAAAACCAATAAGGAACCCGTATGAAAACTTCAATGATGTAACCCAAGCTGTGAAAAATTTACCGAAACAATCATAATTCGCATGCGCTGCGAAAATTATTATTGACAATAGAATAAATTGACAGCCCTGTTGGCTCATTGGTAGCATATCTGCCTTAAGAGTTGAAGGGCGTGGGTTCGATTCCCGCTCAGGACAAATATTTTGTGTATCAACAAATGTTTATTCTGTGTCTGGGTGTTCTGTATGTATTATAAGTATGTTTACAAAAAAAAAAGTATATATGTATTCTATCAGTTATCTGACTTCCATCACACAAGCTCTGCTTAGTTTGGGGTCAGATGGCGCTGTGTGTAATGTCCTACGATATTTATTTTATTTAAATTGATAAAATTGATATAAAAGACCGCGATAACATGTTATCTCTTAACTGTTACAGTTATATGACAAATAAATCATTTATTAAATACCTATATCTACCCATGCGAAGCCGGGGCGGGCCGCTAGTTAGATATAAAATAAAAATATGAGTATAATTATCTACTACACGATAGGTACCTATGGTTTTCTTTACGAGTATTTTCCTTTAAAAATAGATGAGAACTTTGTTTCTTCTCAAGTTTACATAGATCGTGTCTTATGTAAAGGTGTATTATTTTGTTTCTTTTGAATTGTTGGTAGGATATAAGTAGATTATATATGGTAGATTAAATATATAATGTAGCTGATTTTTATTTTTGTTTAACGTACTTACCTACATACGCGTATAGGTAATGTTCGAAAGTTTTTTTGCAATTAATGTTTGTAGGGATGCATTTCATATTATTAATGAGATTATTATTTGGTTTTAAGTATGTAGGAGGTACCTACAGGTTACCACGACAACGATTACGTTTGTTGATTAGTTTTCGCGAACACGGCCGAAACGTCAAGGTAAATAAATAATAGTTATTTGTTATACAATAGTGCAAAGTTGCTTTTTAAACGCGTGCTCAATTTTGATGACCGAGCAAGCGAAAGATTCAAAATTAGAATCCTGAGCGTTAGCGAGGGAATCAAAAGAGCACGAGGTGAAAAATCTTTGCACTCGAGTGCAACACGTAACTTTTCATCCCACCTCAGCGAGGAAATGACTAAATGTAAAAAAATCTTTTACAATCACAAGATACTTTTATTTCAGTTTAGGTATTAACTACTACGTGAAAGAAAATTGCGCGCGCAGAGCAAATTAAAAAAAACGTACACCAAAGAGGTTCTGAGTCTGTTTTTAACAAATTAAAAAAAGTTGTATGATAAATTCGGCACCATGGAGGTACAAGTAAATAGGTTTTGTTTAATGTTTTGAATTCACAAACTTAGTGCACACGAAGTTCTAAATTCAAATTTACTTTATCCTCTAGCGGATAAAAACGACTTTTGCACTCAAATGTCGAAGAACAAAGTACTCTTTCTCAAATGGGGGATGAAAAACTAATTTAATAGTATATTCTGCGTGATTAAGACCCGACAATAAATATAATTAATTATGTTGTGTTCAAATAGCTAAAGTTTAAAAATTACACATGTATTTAAAACATTTGAATGAAAGAAAGTTTTTTTTTATACAAGACACTAGATACTACAACGAATAACAACAGACAAACCAGATTTGATTTGAGAGATTTGAGATTGCAGATTGATTTGCAGTGGTTTTCTATACACCTACATTTTTTTTAATGTTAAATATAATGAGACGAACGAGACGCTCTCCTGATGGTAAGAGATAACGCCTGTCCATGACCATTGCAGCGATACACAGAACTTTGAGTAACAAGACAAAGTCCAGGGCATCGCTGCTTTGGCGCTCATTACTTTGGAGACTTTCTTATATAATCCTTGTATAATATAATCATACATATAATCCTTGGATTGCTATAAAACTTTATTAATAATGTGTGACTGAGTGCAGTTGTGTTCCTCAGTCACAAGACAAACAATATGTATAAAAGATAAGAATCTACCGTCCATAATAATCGTAAAGTTAAAGGCACATTATTTTAAGATTACCTACCACATTTTGATATTTTTTAAAACTACAGTCACATGACAATCGTTGTGCTGGACTTGCATTGTGCAAAGACAGAACACTAGAGTGAAAATAAAGTCAAATACATACAAACTACGGTTGATAATAACAATGTCCATAGTAAATTTTATGAGATGGTTAGTTGAAGCCCTCCAGCTTATTATTGGCTTGAGCTCATATGAGACCGGCACTTCTCAATTTTATCCGGATTCTACTTCAATATACGGTAAGGACCAAGATAATATCCATCATCATCATCATCATCATCATCAGCCTATATTAGTCCACTGGACATAGGCCTCTCCCAAGACACGCCACTCAGCCCGATCTTCGGCTTTTCGCTTCCATCCACCGCCACCTATCCTACGTATATCGTCACTCCATCGAGTTTCAAGGCGTCCTACGCTACGTTTGCCAATACGCGGTCTCCACTCTAGAACGCGTCTACCCCAGCGGTTATCGGTTCTGCGACAGATATGTCCAACCCATTGCCACTTCAGCTTGCTAATACGCTGAGCTATGTCAATGACTTAAGTTCTCTGGCGAATTACTTCGTTTCGGATACGATCCCTCAGAGAAATGCCAAGCATAGCTCTTTCCATAGCTCGCTGAGCGACTTTGAACTTACGGATCATTCCCGCTGTGAGTCCACGTTTCGGCTCCATAGGTCATGACAGGTAAAACGCACTGATTGAAGACTTTTGTCTTGAGACTTTGTGGAATGTTATTTTTGACACATTGCACCCGAGCGAAGCCGGAGCGGGGTGCTAGTACCACATAAAGTACCTTACTAAACCTTTTCAATAACGCCAGTAAATCATCTTGCATAATCATTTGCGTTACATTCATCAACCAAAGTTTTCACATTGACCTCTACAGAATCGCTATAAGTTCTTGTACTTATGCCTCTTTTCCAGATGGTCAAGTTTTCGACTTCATCATAGTAGGTGGAGGGTCTGCCGGCTGTGTGCTGGCTAATCGACTGAGCGAAGTCAGCGACTGGTCTGTTTTACTTATAGAAGCTGGAGATAACCCTCCTATTCTTTCAGACGTAAGATATCTAATGAAAACCTAATTTGTTTTGTGGTATAACATGTCATACTGTAAACAAATGAGCTAACTTTTTCTGTTGCTTTCAGGTACCCAATTATTTAGAGCTTGTACCCAGTTCGAAATACAGCTGGGGATACACGTCTGAGGATGACCAATTCAGTTCTCAAGCTCTCATAGATCACAGGGTACATCTGAACACCGGAAAAATGCTCGGTGGAAGTAGCTCATCCAACTTTATGTTGTATGTTCGAGGAAATAAGGCCGATTATAACGCTTGGGCTGATGTGGGGAACGATGGCTGGGATTGGGAAAACGTCGCCTACTATTTTAAAAAGAGTGAACGTCTCATGGATGCTAGTTTACTAAGAGAAAGTAGCGGAGCATTACACGGCACTGAAGGATACCTCGGCGTGACTCGTTCCCTTTATGAGGGGACCAATCCTTATTTTGAAGCGTTGAGTGAAAATGGTCGCGTAATACGTAGCGATACAAATGGCTACGATCAACTTGGGTATTCTTCGCCTCAATATACTATTTATAATGGGATGAGACAAAGCACAGCTGTTTCATATATCAGACCGATTAAAGATCGATCTAATTTATTTATATTGAAGAATACATTAGCAAGAAAGGTAGTTATAGATGAGGACAATCAAGTTACCGGTGTAGAAGTTAAGCTGCCTAGTGAGAATATTGCTACGTTAAAAGTGACTAAGGAAGTGATTCTCTCAGCAGGGGCAATCAGAAGTCCTCAATTACTGATGCTCTCAGGAATAGGGCCTCAAGAACATTTGGAAGATATGAACATCGCTGTATCTGTGCATTCACCAAATGTCGGACAAAATTTACATGACCATATCGTCACAAATATATTAATATCTGAGGGAAAAGATTCAATGTCAACCGATAAATCCAATCCAGATCCTTGTAATTCATCTTCGACGCAAAACTGTAATTATACCTTTGTCGATATAGCTAATAGCTTCAAATTCCCAGGCCCTCTCCTTATGGGTTTTGTGGCTCTAGATGAAATGCAGACCTATCCAGATTACCAATCGTATATTTTTATAAGCCCCGCTAGATCTCTGTTTACAGGAGTATTATGCTCTTACGTATTTTATCTGGAAGATCATATCTGTGAATCGATGGCCAGAGCGAGTCACGACAATGACGCTACAATTAACATTATTTGTCTTTTACATCCAAAATCTTCAGGTTCTATAACGTTGAAAAGTAATAATCCAGATGAGTTTCCGTCTATCGATCTAGGATACTTCTCTGATGAATCTGACATAGAAACCTTTGCGTCAGCCATCGAAGATTTCATTTCAGTGCAAAATACTTCTTTCTACAGGAGTATTGGCTCTAAAATAGTTGACTTAAAGGTTTCTCAGTGTATGGATTTGGAGTTTGGCAGCCACGAGTATTGGAAGTGTTTTGTAGTGAACACAGCGGCGTCCATATTCCATCCAACGGGCACGTGTGCAATGGGACCTGAGGGAGTACTAGACGAGCGGCTCCGAGTAAGAGGAGTCTCTGGTCTTCGCGTTGCAGACGCCAGTATCATGCCTTCCATCACCAGCGGGAACACCAACGCACCAACTATAATGATCGCCGAGAAGGCAGCCGACATGATTAAAATTGACAATGGATATTGCTAACAATAACAATTTAATTTAGTTTTATAATGATGCTTTAGAAAAATGACTTATTAATTTACTTATTAAAAGACTATAATGTTTTTACATTTAACATGTAATGTGATGGTTTTACTTATCTTATAATCAGGTCATGTGTATTCTTTAGCATTAATTACTACCAACTTGCAATGTTATTAAAATAAACACCATCATACAAGTATGTAACTATTCCATCAGATGGCGCTATGTCAAATGTCTTACGATATTTATTTATGGACCATTTAGCGACCATGTTGTAAGTAAATTGTTGAATCATAGTGGTAGACACCGCGTGGTAGATCTCTTTAGCAGGATAAGGCAGAATATCTGGTGCTGCGGTGGTACCTACCTAGATGACCTCCTAGGTGTAACTATTTTTATGTATAACATCGGGGACCATACCCACCACTATGAAACTAGTTTTGTTTTTTCGGTAATGCTACAATTGACGGGATATTTTGTCCGCTATTAAGCCCCGGTGGCAAACATAATTATATTGTGTTCAAATTAAATTTGCTTAGATTTTGTTTTTCAAACATGCCGACTAAAACAGCTGAAACACAGTCCCGCTAGTGTAAGTAATATCTAAATCATTGAGCAACGCACAGTTGTGGTGAGAGCTAGATGTTAAATAATTCTGTTTAGTAAAAAAAAATACCACAAACTTAAAATTCCCTTAGTTTAAAGATTAAAAAAATTTATGCAATTCAAATTTAAAGTTATCACACTATTTGAATAATTGCGCTGCTTTCGAATTCCTACGCAGTTTTGTGAGTAGGTGGATATTTTTAGTATCGTTTAATTTATCAGAGGTGCCTATCCATTTTAAAACGGCTAATGTTTCGTTCAAAATTGTGACGTCGTGTCGCGATCTGTTAGACAATTTCTAAGTACTAAATTTCGTGAACATCCTCATATGTTCATACTTCTGCGTTATATTTATTTATATTTATGTTAGCGTAAGTAATTATTTTATCATAATTTTGAAAGTCTCAAAGATGTGGTGAGTATACAAATTGTACAACAATTAAAATTAACAACAAAAGGTAATAAAACAAAAACAGATTGTAATCAGAGACATATGCTTGGTCCCTTGTGCACACAATATTATGTATTTACACAAGCGTGACCATAAAGTTAATTTATACGAAAGGAATACTCCTTGCGAGGTAACTCACAACGTGTGATTCGTGTCCTCTCTTACTACTTGACTTTGAGGCACTCTCCCTCTCTCTCTATGTACCGACCTACGACAAATTTTCGAACCTCTAGTCTAGGGTATAGACAATAGGTTGGATCGTCTGTGCTTTAGGCTCCGCCACCTTGATAGCGAATGGGACTCACTCATTATGCTGAGTTGCATTGTGTCTGAGTGAGTTCCAAAGTATGGAATACGCTTTCCAATTGGATATTCCCTGATAGATACAATCAGGGTGATTTTAAGTCAATTGTGAACCGATATCTTTTAGGCAAGCAGGTCAGGTGAGATGGTGATCAAACGCAAGCATATTCATTAAAAAAAAAGTGAGTTTGGAAGAGTGATAGCGCCAATAGAAAAGTCCACAATGTCCCGTACCCTGACATAAGCTGTCGATAGTAACGTAGACAGGTTATTCAGACAGACAGACAGACTCTCCGACGATGTTATTCATAATTATGCCCTTGACTCTAGTAGATTTCTAGCAATACAATAAATTAATGACTTATAAATGACCGAATGAATAACAAAAACCGCCAAATGTGATAATTTTATCACTTACCTTATTTCTTGATTAAATTGAATAATTAATTGTTATATAATAACCGGTAATTCCTAATTTTTCACTCTTACAGTAACGATGACTGCCCTGCCCCAGATGAAGGTGGTGTGACGAACTAAATCGTCAACGAGTCACTGGACCACCAAAGCTGAAGACTGGGCAGTCTAGAAGGAGGAAAGAGAGGCCTTTGCCCAGCAGTGGGACACTAGATAACAATAATGTAATGTAACATAATTTAATTTACCCGCTTTCCCGCCAAACTCTTTTTTATTTTTTAGTTTTTGACATTGTGCTTAAAGTATTCTGCCAGTATCAAGTGTTTGGATTTATAATTAAGTTAATTAAGTCTTATCTACAGTCAAAGTTGCACAAAGTAGGTACATAGTTACATCCAAGTTATGCCCTAGTAAAGTAGAATTGATTTTAAAGTTGTACAGGTGTAGACGATTTGATTCGATCAGTTGGTCGATAGTCATCTTGAAAAGTCATGTTTCACTCATTGACGTACACAATATGCGCACTTAATACAAAAAAACTCATTATGCATATTCATATGATCCAAAAAACAGTTTAGAAAAATATTGCAACATAATTTTTTTTAATTCCGCCAAAAGTCTGTGTGATGCTTCGTTGGAGAAAGTTATGTTTTTTATTGGAATGTTCCTAAATACGTTAACAGAGCTAACGACGCCAATTACTTTCGTGAACAAACACAGGAAACAGAAGCACTATTAGCGTAGTTGACACTGTTGAAATGTTTACATATTTCGGACAGCACCAGTACCCATAATTGTGTTGTGTTGTTTTTGGAGATGGAGACTGAAGGGATAAAAAAAGGAATTCTATGATAAATATCGTTTAATGGTTGCCTGAGTATTTATTTTGGCTTACATTAAATACTGCCGAATCCTAGGATTCTATATAATATACCTAAAACGCAGAAATATCAATAAAAATCCAAAGAAACAAGCACACTCCACTGTTGACTGAAGATAGTTTTATGAAGATAGTGTTTTTTCCCCTGAGACCTAAATAAAACATTTTCAAGATGACGCACCTCGATGTAAGTAAATATTAGAATTCTGCTAGTAAAATATGCCAACGCAATTTAATTCTAACTGCCCTATAATACATTTGGTAAGGAATCAATGTAGGTTAGTGCCTAATTCAGATCTTTATTTACAAGCTTTTATAAATAATTTCAGGTTAGCAATAGCAGTACAGATAGTAGTTCAGGGTCTACGTCAGACTCCAGCAGCAGTGAAAGTTCTACAACTAGTTCAGGGTCAGGCTCTAGCAGCTCAGATTCCGAATCATCAACCTCAGAAGCTCCAGCTGCCACCGTACCACCGCCAAAATCGCCAACGAAACCAGAAGAACCCAAAAAAAAAGATGAGCCTAAGCAGCGAAGACCATCAAAAGTTAAAATATCTTCCTCAAGTGAAGATGAAGCTCCCAAAGCCACCAGTCCATTGGAACCGCGAAGACGGAACTCTACTAAATCAAAAGTGGTAAACTCAGTACTCTCTAAAGGCAAGGTGGCAGGGGCAAAAACTCCCAAGTCAACCACTAAAACAGTACCAAAATCTAACAAATCAGATTCAGGATCTCATAAAAAGAAAAGCATATTCTCACCCGACAACAGTTCTGAATCCGACACTGAGAGCAAATCCTCTAAAAGCACAAAGGATTCACCAAAAAGTAAAAGAAGTTCACATAAATCAAGTGAGGAAAAAGAATTAGGCACACCAATACAATTAGACAATGACGACTCTAATTCTAAAGATTCTAACTCCAAGGATTCTAAGGTATCTAAAGATTCGAAAGATTCCGTCCGTTCCAATCATTCGAAAGATTCGAAATATTCTAAGGACTCTACAACTATCTCTAAAGCATCCACTGTTCATTCTAAAGCATCCACCAGTGCATCTAAAGCATCATCGGTTCATTCGAAAGCATCGAGTTCTAAAGTGAGCACAACAAACTCGAAAGCATCAAGTTCTAAAGACAGCACCAAACGAAAGAATGGTAACAGGCCTAATGGACCACCTCCTAAGAAATCTATTGAAGACAAAAGTGCTTCCTCCTGTACCTCGAGTCAATCTTCTATAGAGTCAGTCTCAGATACAGACAGTGACAGTGAAGCCACTCCTAAAACCGAACCTGTAATAACTGGGAAAACAAAACCACCATCCAATTCAAGCAAAGTAAGTTTAAGACAGATTTTTCACTATGTTTCTCTCTCACCTATGTCTGCAGAATGAAAACAGACTCAGCTATGCAGCCTGCTTTGGCTCTTAGTATTTGGAAAATATGGCCAAGTGAAACAGTAGCATTGCATGCCATATTAAATTTTATTAATTATTTGCGTATCCCTCGCGGTCTCACCCGCGTAGTTACCGTTCCCGTAGAAATACAGGGATAAAAAGTAGCCTATGTCACCCAGGGATAGTGCAGCGGTGAAAGAATTTTTGAAATCAGCCCAGTAGTTTTTGATTTTATTCGTTACAAATACACAAAAATCCAAATCTCTTTATAATATTAGTGTAGATAAGCTTGCGTTTGGCCTAAAGGAAACCAGTGATTGTTTACTATCAGGCAAACTGTCTACTTGTTTGGAATAAGAAAAAAAAAATCCACTAATATTAAAGATGTGAAAGTTTGGATGGATGGATGCTTGTTACTCTTTCACGCAAAAACTACTGAACGCATTTGGATGAAATTTGCTATGGAGGTAGCCAAGATCTTGGATTAACACAGGCTTTATCCCGAAAACATGTAGCGGGTAACACCGTGGGGCGCCGCTAGTTTTAACAGTAAAGGCCATTTTTTTTTGTAGGAAACAACAGGTAAAAGTGGAGACTCAGGTGACTCCCACGGTACAGTGACGCGGAAGCTGACGCGCTCTCTGTCCGCTAGAGTGTCGAGGATGGCAACAGTCACTAGAACTGCACAAACTGACACAGACTCAGAAGTTGATGAAAAGCCAAGTGCCAACCACCTTGAAAGCAAAAGGTAAAATAATGTATGTTAAAATATTTCATCTATGTTATGTTTCACCCACCCATGTAACAATCTCTTATTGTTTCTGTTATTTACTGTGATACTTGTAGTAGCACAAGATTTTTACAAATGTGGTACCAGAAATGTAGATACAATAGATAGATAAAGATAGATAAATTTATTTAACAGAAAGTGTTAGGTTAGATACATACACAAAGAAAATAAAACAGTGAAGTTAATACAAACATAATATGGACAATAAAGGTTAATAATAGATAAGTGTTGGACGTTACAGTTTTGATTAGGTGTATACACTGGTTATCATTGGACCCCAAACTAAGCACAAGGCTTGTATCTTGGGGACCGAGTGCATTTTACAAGAAAGAGAATTCTGGGATAACATTTTATTTTGGTAGAATATGTAGATAATAGTGTGAAAAATGTTGTATGGCAAGGTTTATCTTTATTATATCTAGAAGTTCGTCCCGGCTTCGCACGGAAAAACAAAACTCGATTAACAATATATATGTCTTGCCATAAATATTGTAACAAAGAAAATTTATTTTTTTCTTTTGCAAATAACATTTATTCGTTTTTACAGTGTATTAGTTTAATACATAAATATAAAACAATTTAAAATATGAAAAGCTTATTCGAAGTGGTCTTCATTGGCTCCAATACAGTCCTTTAAACGTTGAGGTCAGTTATCAATAGAAGTATGCACTCTTTCTATGGGCAAATTCTTCACTGCCAATCGTATGGATTGTTTTAGGGACTCCAAATTATCATGGCGTTTAGAGCAAGCCGTACTCTCTAAAACTGACCATAAATCATAATCCAGCGGATTAAGATCGGGACTAGACGACGGCCAGTCTTCAGCTCTGATGAAGTCCGAAACGTTCGCTTCCAAACAAGACTGCGTGGACCGAGCATTATGTCCGGCGCCGAGTCTTGCTGGAAGAACCATACTTGGTTATTGAACATGGTGTTGTTAACTACTTAACTACCTTCTCAAGAATGGTATCTTGATACACTTGTGCCGATGTTTTGATACCTTTTTCACAAAAATATGGCTCAGTCACTCCTTCATAGCTAACACCCCACCAAACCATCACTGAAGTCGGATAATGCCCACGTTGCACTCTGTCGACTAATTGGGAAGCTTCCTTAGAGCTTTGAGCATAAATACGGTCATTTTGTTTGTTAAAATGTTGCTCAATTGTAAAAATTTTCTCATCCGTAAACAAAAATTTTCTGTGACCTCCTTTTGCGTACCGCTTCAGTAGTTGTTTCGATTTTACCACCCTATTCTTTTATAAATTATCAGTTAAGAAGTGACCAGTGCGTCTCTTATAGGCTACAAGTCCTAGGTCATCTTTTAAAATACGCGACATGGTTCTAGGTGCCATCTTCATCTTCCGAGATAAAATCTTTTGCTTTCGGGCAGGATTTCTTCGAATTCTACCCCTTACTGCTTAGTCCACCTTTTTCGTATGAACACTACGTGGACGGCCAGATCTTTTTCTGTCACAAACAGAGGAGGTCTCATTGTACCTATTAATAGCCCGGTACACAAACATTTGACTAATACCAAGCGTATGGACAGTTTTAAAAATTGCATTTGGCTCCATACCTACTTTGCGTAATGCAATCACAGCGATTTGGTTCTCTTTGTCACCCCACTCCATTTTAATATCGCAAAATATTGTACAATTTATTGGCGCCAAAATGAAAAAACACAATGAACAATCATATAAAAATTACAGATTCCAAATTCAAATGTAATATTTTGTTTATTCTTAGTTTTAACAGTATTTATGGCCAGACTAGGTATATAGCCTATGACACTCAGTGATAATGTAGTATTCTAATGATAAAAGAATTGTTCAGATCGGTCCAGCAGTTTCGGAGCCTATTCAATACAAACAAATAAAAATCAAATCTTTCCTCTTTATTAATATAGTTAAACTGCCTGAATACATCAAAGCATTGCCCATTGCTTAATTAAAAAAATAATTAAAATCCTGGTTGCTTCGAAAAAGTTTTTACTCCTTTTTTTTTTTTTATTCAATATAGGTTCGTGTTTGACCACACTCTTAAATGAATATTTGAATTTTTCTTATGTATAGATAGTTACGTGTATTGCTGCAATGGTCATGAACATCTCTTACCACCAGGAGAGTGTATCGTTCGTCTCATTAATTTTACATTAATAACATGTTTTAATTATCATTTTCAGTAAAGACTACAAGAAGAATATATTTAAGGGGCGTGGCGCAACTGGCCGGTCGCCTGTTAAAGTACCTTTATTGACTTCAGACATCAAACCACTAGGAGAGAGGGAGTGCCCTGTAAGGGGTTGTGACTCGAGCGGACATTTAGGTAACAATACCTTTTTTCGATTGATTCATGTGTTACTTTGTGGAAGTTAATTTTGGTTTAAGGTATATATTTAGTTTATTTCCGCTTAACTTTCTAAATTTTTTTTTATAGTAAAATAATTATGTGCTATTTATTATTTTCTAGTATTAAACAATATAGGTATTTGATTATTTATCAATCAATAAGTCTAATCTACCATAACAATATGTAGTCCAATTAAAACACTTAATTTTATAACACTGTCTAAAATACATATTATGACAATACAAGTAAAAAAAACTAATTAATTAAAAACTCGGTCCACCGGTCGAGCCCGCCGCAAACGTACCCATAAAACTGGCGGCATTTCCTCGCTGGATCGCTAGAGAAATGCGCTGGAATATGTAGTCTCCCGACCTCGGATCCCGACCCCTCTCCCTAAGGCGACACCCTAACTCTGCCACAAACTTTGCAGCGTCGGACCCCCACGGGCCCGCAGTCTCGACGGCAGACGACTTTCTTCTTATTAATATTGTTATTTTTCATTTTTATTTTCTAATCTTTTATTTGTAGTGTTTTTTTGTTGTTGTAGTGTTGTGTGTGTCAAAATAAATGTTTTCTTTCTTTCTTAATAGTCGTTTCGGTTACAACAGTGATGAGGATTTAAATTAAAATTTTACTAACTTTAAAATGATTTTGCCACGAAGTTTTACCCGTCATATGGACGTGTGGTTGCAGGTGGTAAAGCGACGCGTCACTTCACGTTTGATGCGTGCCCCGTGTACCACAATGTGACACCGGCGGCGTGCGTGGCCGCGGGCGAGGAGCGTGGGGCCGCAGGCACGGCTCGGCGGCGCGCACTCCTCGCGCTGCAGCAGCGACCGCGCGCCGTGCCCAGCCTGGACCAGCGCGCCTACCAGCTTAAAGTGAAGGTAACACGACGTGACTCCTACCAGCTCAAAGAGAAGGTAACATGACGTCACTCCTACCAGCTCAAAGAGAAGGTGACACGACGTGACTCCTGAGTGACCAGTGAGATTTAGGAAATCATATTTGAATTGTTTGTCATATATGTATATATATTGTTTGTATAATAGATATAAACTCTTTATTGTGCACACCATATATTTGAAAAGAAAATAACTACTCACTGAGTATCTTCTTCCAGGATATGCGCTCCAAATGGAAAGGTAGTCAAGAGTTAAAAGAAAAGTTGGCGGCGTCGGGTAACGACGAGGTGAGCGAGGACCGTGAGCCAATACTGGACGGATTTGCGCCGGACTACGATCTCAAGCTGTTCCGGGAAGCGCAGGCGCTTGCGGCCATCAAGATAGAAGAGGAGCTCGGTGACCTACCATCAGACAGAGGGACTAGGTAAGTTTTGTAGCGATGATGGCTCAGTGGTTAGCGCGGTTGGTTCACAAGCCGAAGGGCGTGGGTTCAAACCCCAACAATGAGCTTGAGCTGCCGGTGAAGGAAAACATCGTGAGGAAACCATAGCATGGTGGTAGGGTACTTTCTAGTACTCGGCTGGCTAGCTACCACCCTCAAGTTGAAAATCTGCCGCCAAATCTAACGATGTGTTCCGGCAGCCTCACTTGAGAGCCAGTTCCATTCCAGGCTAGGTGTGCTTTACCATCATCGACCACACCATCACTTAACATCAAGTGAGCTGTGGTCAAACACCAAGCCTGTCAGATATTAAAAAAAATAAAAAAATATTGGTGGTAGATTTCTTTAGCAGGAAGTTGTCTAGGTAGGTACCACCGCAATACCAGATATTCTGCCGCCGAGCAGTAGTGTGTAAACATTACTGTGTTCCGGTTTGAAGGGTACTGCAGCTAGCGATTACTGGGCTGTTGAGACTAACCATCGAAAGTCTCAAAGTAATGAGCACCAAAGCAGCGATGCCCTGGACTTTGTTTTGCTACTCAAAGTTCTGTGTATCGCTGCAATGGTCATGGACATGCGTTATCTCTTACCATCAGGAGAGCGCATCGTTCGTCTCATTACATTTACAAAACAAATACAAAAAAAAAAACGATAATGCCATTAAACGTTAATAAGTTTTCATCGTATTCATAATGCTTAATGCAATTCCCCTGTTTCGTAGGTTCGTAGTGATGGGCAAGTTCATGATGGAAGTGTGGTACCAGTCGCCGTACCCTGGAGCGGCGGCGCGCGCGCCGCGCCTGTTCGTGTGCGAGTTCTGCCTGAACCACCACAAGAGCGCCGCCGGCGCGCAGCGGCACAAGGAGAAGTGCGCCTGGAGGCACCCGCCCGGCGACGAGGTCAGCATCGCTCATTGTACAGCACGCCAGTGTTTGGCGCCTTCTGCAAGATAGGTCGACGGCATAATCCCCGTCGTGGGCGAACCTATACCAAACGGGGCTAGATTTAAACTATAGACAGCGGTGGCCTTAGCTGTTGCGAGGCCCGGGGCGACAGATCATTGTGAGGCCCTTTTTCTTTGTGCCCATTTTAATAAAAAAATTAGAGTGCTAGAGTGGCCGTTACATGCTTGCACTAATTAAAAAATGAAATATTTTTCTTTCTTTCAGTAGTTTCGGAGCCTATTCAATACAAACTAACAAAAAATCTAATCTTTCCTGTTTATAATGGTGTTAATGTATATAGATGTAGATGTCAACTGTAATATAATAAATAATATAATAATAATATATTTATTACATCTAAACATTCACTTTTAAATGTAGATTATTTTTTTTTAAATTTTATAGTTAGACATATGATATTGCGACTTATTTGTAGCTGTCAATTTGCTCTATAAAACGTCGCTTTATTCTATTGTCAATAGTTTTCGCAGCGCATGCTAAGTAAGGGGTTTTCGGTTGCTTGGATTACATTATTGAAGTTTCCATACGGATCCCTAACAGTTTTTTTTTTTTTAAATATTGCCTATGCCCGTCACGGATAATGTAGCATTCTAATAATTAAAGTATTATTAAGATCGGTCCAGTAGTTTCGGAGCATATTCAATACAAACAGTCCTTTCAGCTTAGGACTCTCCAGGCGTATAACACTGTATATAAAAAAAGACATTGTGCCTCTGACAGGTGTATAGGAAAGAGAGCCTGAGCGTGTGGCAGGTGGATGGGCGCAAGCACAAACAGTACTGCCAGCAGCTCTGCCTGCTCGCCAAGTTCTTCCTCGACCACAAGACGCTGTACTACGACGTGGAGCCGTTCCTCTTCTACGTCATGACGTGCGCAGACGCCGAGGGGTGCCACGTCGTCGGGTACTTCAGCAAGGTACGTGATGTACGGGACACACCATGACACTTAAATGCATTTTAATTTTTAACTATTGACAGGCTAGGTGCTTGACCACAGCTCACCTTATGTGAAGTGGCATGTGGTGTGGTCGAAAATGGTAAACACGCCTTAACAGAACTGGGTCTCAAGCGAGGCTGCCGGAGTACACTGTTTATTTATTTATTAAATAAAACTGTAGTTACCTTAGTCAATAGTCATTTTAAACCCTCGACGCAAAAACGACGGGGTGTTATAAGTTTGACGTGTTATAAACACACACAGACACACACATACACACAGACGTCAAACTTATAACACCCCGTCGTTTATGTGTTGGGGGTTAAAAATAAAGCTCAATATAAAATATAGTATATAATTATGTCAAGATATAAAAACTGACTAACCGGCCCTAACTGTGCCCGGTGAAAAGGTCCCCATCACGCTGGCTACGCTTGCCACGCCGGATGGCAATGGACAACCTCTTCACAAGGTAGGAGCCAGCGCGGCAGTCATCACCGCGATCTTCAATCCTTCGCCCTATTTCGCAGACTAACCTTTTAGCATCATTGCCCCAACTGCCCATGATTGCATAATTATATGTATAGTCAGACATAATTTAATATACAAATTTACAGTGAACAAAAACTGGCTCCATGACCCTTAGTACCAACAAAGGGCACTGCTCCAATGAAACAGCGAGGTTTCAGAGTAAACGAAAATATCATCAACGTGTATACAATTTTTAAATTTTTGTTAATTTTTTAAAAACTGCTGGATCGATTACGATACAATTTATATAGGACCACCTCTGAAGTCTACTCTACCAAGCAAAAAAGGATCATAAATAAATTGGCGGAATTATCGCGTAACATCGCGTTTCTCCCGCGTAGTTCCCGTTCCCGTGGGAATACAGGGATAAAAAGTAGCCTATGTCACTTAGTGATAATGTAGCATTCTAATGATGACAGAATTATTCAGATCAGTTCAGTAATTCCGGAGCCTATTCAATACAAACAAACAATGAAATCTTTCCTCTTTATAATAGTATAGATAGATAGATAAATTTCTCTGATTTTTTATAATTGCGAAACCATTTTGGCTACATGCAACGCCTTAAAATATTGGAGTTAACTACGCTTGCATTTCTAATTTTATTTTGTTTGTAAAATAATGATATTCGAGTTTATTGTTCCGTATCTTGGTTTTGCTACCACCTGAAGGAATTATAGTGAAAAAAAAACATTGCTTTTTTATTTCCCAAATTTGTGTATTTTGTATTGCACGCAATACTGAGAAGAAATGAAACGCAATGTAAACATATTTCTCTCCAGAGACGGTTGATGTTTACTAGATTGTGACGAAGGTAGAAAAATAATCAAGCCACCAATACTTTTTATAAAACTTTTATACCTACTTCAAGATTAAATTCAACCAATCTCAGCTACCAAAGTATCCACGACTTTTTCTTTTTGTCTTTATAAAATGGAAAATTAAGATAAAAAAAAACAAAAACTTGAAGTTTAATTTAGAAAACGGTACAAAATCGACCAACATTAATCTCAAATTAAAATAAATTAAAACTAAAATCGTAGTTCCTACAAAATGAACGTCTAAAAGTAAAAATTAGCCGCAGAATGAGTTACGAACAGCCGTACTACCATTGAGTCGCGTCGCGTCAGCTGTGGGGTCACTGACCTCCCCCCTGTGACGTGGGGGCAGTGGGTGGACACGCCCCCTAGAATGCACCCCCTTGCGTGAGACCGGTCCTATAAATATTGCCAAATGTATGCGGCTGAGGTTGCCAATGTTGGAAGCCTAGGGTTTGAGGCAGGTTAGGGTATTGCGTACCTCAGCTCTGACTTGCAGCGTAAAGTTAATATGTAAAAGCGAAGATTGCGTCAGGAAAATGCCATCATGTTTTGATTTTATGTTAACGTATTCTGTTTTGAATTTAATTAGAACTACATAAATGTTTATATCATGATAAAACGGAATCTTCAGTAAAATGTTACTATTTGAACTGATTTAATTGTTTCTTGTCTTTATTTGTGTCCTACATATAATAATTTGCGAGGCTGTTTATTCATATTCATAAAATAAAAATAAATAAATATCGTAGGACATTACACACAGCACCATCTCACACCAAACTAAGCAAAGCTTGTGCTATAGAAATCAGGTTACTGATAGACTACTTAAATACTTTTTTTTTGTAAGTAGGTACATACCTACTTATAATAAATACAAAACACTCAGACACAGAACAAACATTTTGTTTTTACCACAAAATATTGATCCTGGGTGGGAATCGAACCCACGCCCTTCAGACCTTGGAGCAGACATACTACCAATGAACAAACAGGGCTGTCAAACTACGAATAGTAAGAGAAACGATGAAATAATACATAAACCTAATGAGGTACTACTAATCTGAAACGGCCGTTATTATTGGGAATAGTTCCGAAAACTCTGACCCTGCCGCGTTATATATTATATCTACTAAAATCTTTATGCAAAACAGGCCAGCAGTTGATCAATGTCAAGCTGGTCAATATAGTGTTATTAGTTAAATATTTGTCACATTTTTTCTTGATGATATCTGTGTTGTACTGGTTCGAAAAGACAGATTGGCAAAGAATTCGACTCCTTTACCTACTGTTCTTAGTTCTTATATATAAATGTTTAAGGTTATTCAAATTAAACCATTAATTTTAAACTAGGTGAATAAAGAAAAAGATAAAGAATGCAGTCAATATTGTAAACACATTTTTTTTTAATTGTGCTTTTATATTTAATATATACTAAGTCTGCGATTTTATAAAAAAAAACTAGCGGTCCGCCCCGGCTTCGCACGGCTGCAATGTAGATACTAATTTGTCAAAAATAACGAAGTTTCATATAAATTTCAAACCCCCATTTTGCAACCTTAGGGGTGGAATTTTTAAACCCCCATTCTTAGTGCTAGACGCTATCCTGATGGTAAGAGATAACACCTGACCATGGCAACACCACAACACATGTTCACCTAAGGAAAATTTGTGCAAAATTTCATGCCTAGCGGTTTCAGTTGTACGTTGATCGATCAGTCAGTGAATCAGTCTGTCAGTTTCTTCTTTTATATAAGTCATCATCAGCCTATATTAGTCCACTGCTGGACATAGGCTTCTCCCAAGACACGCCACTCAGCCCGATCTTCGGCTTTTCGCTTCCATCCACCGCTAGCTGTCCTACGTTTATCGTCACTCCATCGAGTCTCAGGGCATCCTACGCTACGTTTGCCAATACGCGGACCCCACTCTAGAACACGTCTACCCCAGCGGTTGGTTTATATATATAGATAGACTAATGAATTAGGTTTAGTGAGTATTAATTTTCTAACTAACATCGTTTTGACGAATGAAAGTAACAAAAGCTTTAACAAGTTAGCCATTAATTTAATTAGAACACCCGAAAATGGCTCGTTACATTTGACATTGTGAAAACAGGCGGCCTTTGTTATACTCTCCAGGACATGACCTTTGCTGTAGACAGAAGGTAAACTTCACCACTTACCATATTAATGTTTCACCCCAAGGTATTTGTTGGCTTATAGTTTTAGCCACAGTTTTAGCTATTTGTTATAATAAAACATATAATTTAATAGGGTTATAAACGTGGTATTTACTAAGTAGAAAATGGTATATTGTATTTATAATTTTGAACAACTTTACTTCATAGTTTTTTTATGTAGGTACAAGTACATACGTATATAATATATACATATTTATTGTCAAAAATATTATACAGTCCAAATCTAGTAATTATTTTCACATTAATAATGTTAGTCAACAAGTTAAAATTAAAAATAATAATATTAATAAATTACAAATTATACACTGAAATATATTGGACAAACTAAACACAAACTCACTCGCGCTCTGCACCCTCACGCTCAAACGTTCCCCAATACATACGTATATAAATATGTACGCATGTAAAAGTATATATTTTGTTTTATATAAATTCATTACTATATATACCTAGTCTTGCCATAAATATTGTAACAAAGAAAATTTATTTTTTTCTTTTCCAAATAACATTTATTACTTTTACAGTGTGTTAGTTTAATACATAAATATAAAACAATTTGAAATATAAAAAGCTTATTCGAAGTGGTCTCCATTGGCTGCAACACAGTCCTTTAAACGTTGAGGCCAGTTATCAATAGAAGTACGCACTCTTTCTATGGAAAAATTCTTCACTGCCAATCGTATGGATTGTTTTAGGGACTCCAAATTATCATGGCGTTTAGAGCAAGCCTTACTCTCTAAAACTGACCATAAATCATAATCTAGCGGATTAAGATCGGGACTAGACGACGGCCAGTCTTCAGCTCTGATGAAGTCCGAAACGTACGCTTTCAAACAAGACTGCGTGGACCGAGCATTATGACTGGCGCCGAGTCTTGCTGGAAGAACCATACTTGGTTATTGAATATGGTGTTGTTAACTACTTAACTACCTTCTCAAGAATGGTATCTTGATACATTTGTGCCGATGTTTTGATACCTTTTTCACAAAAATATGGCTCAGTCACTCATTCTTAGCTAACACCCCACCAAACCATCACTGAAGTCGGATAATGCCCACGTTGCACTCTGTCGACTAATTGGGAATCTTACTTAGAGCTTTGAGCATAAATACGGTCATTTTGTTTGTTAAAATGTTGCTCAATTGTAAAAAAAATCTCATCCGTAAACAAAAATTTTCTGTGACCTCCTTTTGCGTACCGCTTCAGTAGTTGTTTCGATTTTACCACCCTATTCTTTTTTAAATTATCAGTTAAAAAGGGACCAGTGCGTCTCTTATAGGCTGCAAGTCCTAAGTCATCTTTTAAAATACGCGACATGGTTCTAGGTGCCATCTTCATCTCCCGAGATAAAATCTTTTGCTTTCGGACAGGATTTCTTCGAATTCTACCCCTTACTGCTTTGACCACCTTTTTTGTACGAACACTACGTGGACGGCCAGATCTTTTTCTGTCACAAACAGAGGAGGTCTCATTGTACCTATTAATAGTCCGGTAAACAAACATTTGACTAATACCAAGCGTATGGAGAGTTTTAAAAATTGCATTTCGCTCCATACCTACTTTGCGTAATGCAATTACAGCGATTCGGTTCTCTTTATCACCCCACTCCATTTTAATATCGCAAAATATTGTACAATTTATTGGCGCCAAAATGAAAAAACACAATGAATAATCATATAAAAATTACAGATTCCAAATTCAAAAGTAATATTTTGTTTATTTTTAGTTTTAACAGTATTTATGGCCAGACTAGGTACATATATGTATTATTTTTATTAGTTTAAATTATTGTACTTTAGTGTAACAACACCTCCCGTCTGTTTTTAAGTTGTTGTTTTCCATTCTTGGTTGCCTGGAAGAGATTGCTCTTAGCCGTCACTTGTGGCTCCAGCTCATAAGACACTTTTATTTTCTATACTTTTTTCCATTTTTGACGTGTACAATAAAGAGTTTGCTTCTACATATCTACACAGATGTTTAGTGCCGAAAATTGCTTTACCAAAATTTGCAGGCATTGCATTATAGGCATACGAATGTTGTTCTTAAATTAATTTAAGTATACCTAGTCTTGCCATAAATATTGTAACAAAGAAAATTTATTTTTTTCTTTTGCAAATAACACTTATTACTTTTACAGTATGTTAGTTTAATACATAAATACAAAACAATTTAAAATATAAAAAGCTTATTCGAAGTGGTCTCCATTGGCTGCAATACAGTCCTTTAAACGTTGAGGCCAGTTATCAATAGAAGTACGCACTCTTTCTGTGGGAAAATTCTTCACTGCCAATCGTATGGATTGTTTTAGGGACTCCAAATTATCATGGTATTTAGAGCAAGCCTTACTCTCTAAAACTGACCATAAATCATAATCCAGCGGATTAAGATCGGGACTAGACGACGGCCAGTCTTCAGCTCTGATGAAGTCCGAAACGTTCGCTTCCAAACAAGACTGCGTGGACCGAGCATTATGACCGGCGCAGAGTCTTGCTGGAAGGGCCATACTTGGTTATTGAACATGGTGTTGTTAACTACTTAACTACCTTCTCAAGAATGGTATCTTGATACACTTGTGCCGATGTTTTGATACCTTTTTCACAAAAATATGGCTCAGTCACTCATTCATAGCTAACACCCCACCAAACAATCACTGAAGTCGGATAATGCCTACGTTGCACTCTGTCGACTAATTGGGAAGCTTCCTTAGAGCTTTGAGCATAAATACGGTCATTTTGTTTGTTAAAATGTTGCTCAGTTGTAAAAAATTTCTCATCCGTAAACAAAAATTTTCTGTGATCTCCTTTTGCGTACCGTTTCAGTAGTTGTTACGATTTTACCACCCTATTCTTTTTTAAATTATCAGTTAAGAAGTGACCAGTGCGTCTCTTATAGGCTGGATGTCCTAAGTCATCTTTTAAAATACGCGACATGGTTCTAGGTGCCATCTTCATATCCCAAAATAAAATCTTTTGCTTTCGGACAGTATTTCTTCGAATTCTACCACTTACTGCTTTGACCACCTTTTTCGTACGAACACTACGTGGACGGCCAGATATTTTTCTGTCACAAACAGAGGAGGTCTCATTGTACCTATTAATAGCCCGGTACATAAACATTTGACTAATACCAAGCGTATGGAGAGTTTTAAAAATTGCATTTGGCTCCATACCTACTTTGCGTAATGCAATCACAGCGATTCGGTTCTCTTTATTACCCCACTCCATTTTAATATCGCAAAATATTGTACAATTTATTGGCGCCAAAATGAAAAAACACAATGAACAATCATATAAAAATTACAGATTCCAAATTCAAATGTAATATTTTGTTTATTTTTAGTTTTAACAGTATTTATGGCCAGACTAGGTATTTAAAAAATCGTGGACATTTATAAAATGTCAAAGGATATTTGTTTAAAAAAAAATACCCTTTCACTATGGTTACATCTGACAAAGGCTTTATCCCTGGAACTCTTTGCCGGAGTCTGTGTTTCCCGAAAAGTACAATATGTCTTCAAATCAAAAGTAAATAGAAAATGTTTAAAAAACGAATAAATGTAGCGGGTAACACCGCGGGGCGCAGCTAGTGATAAATGTACTTGTGTTTTACAATATCACCCCAGTTAATTTATTGTTATCCTTTATTTATCTTGCCCTTGAACAACCCTTCTGCCTTTAATATGCTGTACCTACCCAGCCATAGAGGTCCAATAGAGGTTATAAAAACTAAATTGCCAATTTATTGTGATAAATGAAGAAATAACAAAGTCTTTGAATTGTTTATGTGTATTATTGTGTGGACGTTTGTTTTTCTACACAAACATTTTATTTTGTAACGATGTGGGTAATTTTCTTTAGGAGATGAAAAACGTTGGAAAGTTGATAATAATTGTTCTTTTTTTTTGCAATTGGTGGTAAACTTTTGGTTATATAGTTAGTAACGACATAGTTTCATAGTTTCACAAATAACAAAAAAATACAAGAGTATTAGGTTTATTAATAAATAAATGTCGTATAACATTTCACACATCGTCATCTAGCCTCGAACTAAGCAAAGCTTGTAGGTACTGTGGGAACCAGACAACTGCCAGAATACTAATATACCTACTTTTTTTTATAAACACATACAGAACACCCAGGCACAGAACAAATATTTATCGTCACGTAAATGTTTGTCCTAGTGGGAATCGAACCCACGCCCTACAGCTCTTGAAGCAGATATTCTACCAAATGAGCTAACAGGGCAGTCAAAAGTATCAGTCCATTAAATACAAAAATAAGTAGTTACTTTATAATCGACGAAGCTATTCACAAACTAAATTAAATACAGTTGTATTGATATTATTTTAAAATCCATAATGATAATATTATTTTCTTAATGTGTACGGCTCATGAATGGAACACATTTTCGGCTTCTTTGTTTCATATAAACTAGAATTTGGGTAAATAGATTAGGGCAAGAGTGAATAGATTTCTTTTAAATCAACGTGCTCCATCCTCTACTGCACTATCACTTTCAATCAGGCAAGTTTGTGGCCAAAAGTAGATCTATTTCATACAAAAAAGAAGCTCTGATAATGTCAGAGAAATATATTAATGCTCTATAAGTCTCGAGCTAGGCAATCAATGTGTTACATAGGGCGCCTCGCTTTATAAGCATTCTACGTAACTGCCACCATCGAATTCAGAGTGTTTCGGCGAATATTAAAAGAGTGAAGCACCCTCAACAGGCTTGGTTTATTGCTTTTCAACCGGCGCAGTGGTATGATGTTGTAACGGGAAAAACTGCTTTAATATTTTTATATACCTATGCCTAAAAAAAGTATAGTTTTTTTTATGAGCATTTCGCATCATATTTTGTTAATCGCTGTACAATAAACGCGAATCATTTTTAGGTTTGCTTATTTTAAACTCTAAGAACGCAGCTCATGGTTCTGTAGTTGTAGGTTACAGCTCGACTGGTACGCGAACCGTAAAATCTTTCCACTAGCGAACGAGACGCATTGGGATTTTTTTATTAATTTCACGAAGAAACTAAAAGCATACACTGACGCTATATTAACATAAGATAGGTTTTTATTTTATTTAAAAGACGAACGAGACGCTCTCCTTGTGTTAATAGATAATGTCTGTCCATGACCATTGCAACGATACACGAATCTGTCGAATGTTATTTTCTTTTTATTTCTGCGTTCAGGCTTCTGAACTGTTTAATCAAAATTTTAAATTTTTAGTATGTGTGTAGTATATGTACCTAAGTATTTATTTATTAGACACTTATCGTAGTCATAATAAAAATACAATAATATGTCAGTATACATTGATAAACATTGTCGTACTAACAAAAAAAAAAAGGCCAATAAAAAAATGTAAATGTATGTAATCTTATTTTTATGACACAGGGGGCTATCAAGTAGACGTGTTGCCTGATGGTAAGCAAACATTGTCGCCTATGGATATCTGTAATACTAGTGATACTACAAATACGTTGCCGACCTTTTAAGATTCTCTTAACACGCCTTGTATTACGAAGACATTACTCTCCGGGTTTTATGTAAAAAAACTAAAGATGCGCGAGACGCAGAGCAAAAGCACTCGTTTGTTAATAATAAGCAAAAACAAGCGACGAGGCTGCACCCCCGAATAATGTTGCTTACAATTATTGAGTCGTCTAGACGTCTCGGGGGCGTTTACATCGGCGCGTTAGCCACTGTCACGCCGGCGATACGTGAAATGAGAAATTTAACTACGTCAATATTATAGTTAAACTAAGTGGATGTTTTTATTCTCAGTTATTTAAATAGTCTGCTCTTCACCAAATCCTCAATTAACAAATGCACAAAAAATATAATAATATAAAGCTTTTAGGTATATGTAGTTCTTGATCTATGGTCTCTTCGCTATTGAATCACTTTTTAAAGACATTATTTTTTAAACTCATCTCTCTCTCTTACGTTCTTCACGTTGAACCCACCGATTTAGTGTCTTAACTGAACTGCCAGTAAAAATGTATTTAAGTTAAAGTATACATATACGTTATAAATATACATTGTTTGCTGTCAGTGTCTGTCTGTATGTCTGCTAACCTGTTCTAAACCACATAACGGGTTTTGATTGAGTTTTCACTGTATTTAGATTTTTATATCAAATCACATAATCAAAGTCAGTTTATTTGTAAGAATATTGACCTTAAATTGCAGGTATTATTATTATAATTAAATTTTCAAATATTCTACCTTAGGAGGTGTACAATTGTACATTGCACAAATGTATACATACATTACAAATATATAATATAGCTTTTGTATAAGTATAGAAATTCAATATTTTATAATCATGTTATCAAACTAAATTGCATCTATGCGAAGTCGAGTACTATATAGTTTTGCATGTAGAAATATGGTGCTTAAATATATAGATAGATAATCCTTTTTTGCATAATCAATGAGTGGGTTTATTAATGTTTTCCCATAGCCAGAATAACGTTAATTTACTGCGAAGATGTCTAGACGACAAGGCGTGTTTACATGGACGCATTGCCACGCTCGCGGTAAGAACACGTCGACGACGCTGCACTGAAGAATGAGATTTATTATGGAACGTCTAGACATCGAGTGGGCGCGTTTACTGTTTCGTCACGCGAGAAATACGTTTTTGTCACTTTTGACAATGCATGCAATGCTAATTTGGAAACATTATGTAAGGTACTATCCGCGCCCCACGGAGTTACACGCTAATTTTTTTCGGAATGAAAAGTACCTAGAGGTATGAAATATGATTTACGACCTATTCTCATACCTAACAGATATACATTAAAAAAATCATAAAAATTAGGATTTTATATTATTTATTTAATAACTAGTTGCGCCTTGTGGTGTTACCCGCGACATTTTTGCAGCAAAAAACGCCTGTGTGTTAATCCAGAGTCTCAGCTACCTCCATACCAAATGTCATCGAAATTAGTTCGCGGTTTACGGGTTTAGCGTGAAGAAATAACAAACATACGAACACACTCACAAACTTTCGCTTTATAATATTAGTGTGATAATGAGATATATATTTGAGGCTTAGTTATTACCCACCTGTATCTCAATTTAGAATTGTTCCTCAGGTACCCAATAAAATTATGATACAAACGCGGGTAGGACGGATCCGGTTCTCACACCCGGAACAACCCCCGGGCAGCCGGATGCAGCGGTCGTCGACCTCGCCGTCTCGCCGACGTAACTTCTACGTTTAGTTACGATCCTGTAAACAGTACTCTAGGTTGAGCTTGAATATGACCAAACAAAACCTCTGTTAGATGAACCAAAATATCTTTATATAATTATTTAAAATTATATGCATTACTGCCATACATCTGATTTTGATAGACGTGGTTATGACACATTTTTGTTTACTTTCATTAATTGTCACTAAAATGATTATTTATTGAATGAAACAAGAAAAAAAGTGCCACTCGGGATAATGTAAGGATTCTAACGATACCTCATACATCCGAATCTGTTCAGGCATTTAAAAGTAACACTCGAATAAAAAAAAAAGACGTGTGGCACTCGGGGACTGCCGCGGTAAAGCTATTGCATAGCATTACAACCAATGCCACCTAGAGGCGAGTTGCTGAACTAAAGAGACAAGCGTGATATTTCAAAAAAGTCATTAAAAGTTCTGCTATTCATCGATAGATGGCAAAACTAAAAAGTATCACCGCTGTGCCGGTGGGAGTGGGGGGTGTTAGGTTATTTTCGTTACGGAATTTCTGGATTCGGTCTCCACGCTCAAGGCCCGCGATAGAAGCTATCCAATAGCTTAAAAATACTTAGATACATACACAAACTGTGAAAACATTACACTCCTTTTTTTTTGGGCAGGCATGTAAAAAGACATTGAACGTGACTGAATAATCGGATAAGCAAAACAAAATTTGACTGTTGTATATAGGTTCAAATTGGGTGTATACAAGCCGGGTTTGCTTACCAACAGGCGAATAATCTGCTTGGTTGTGCACTTTTTCAACATTAAAAAGCAACTAGACATGTTTTTTAATATCGCATTAAAAGCATTAATTAAATTTTAGCAGCATTATTTTGCTAAGCCGTAAATATCGCGTGATATTCCCTCTTCATTTTAGATGGTATCTTTTTTTGTTCCCAGCTTGATTCACATTTTTCTACTGACCATCAAGTTTATAGATCTTAGTCCACGAAATAAACAATCGATACCCGTGCGAGTACTTACACTTTTCGGCAAAGGTTTCCAAATTAATTTAATTTTGTTACTTACAATGCTGCTGTATATATGTTGGTATTGTTGGTGTATTTTTTTATGGCGTCGCGCAAGATGATTTTCTATTTTATTCTTATTTTTTTATATCTTCTAGGCAGGCCTGCTCTATCATAGATCGCATCCTTAACTAACATCAAGTGAGATGGCAATCAAACGCAAGCCTAGATTTCTGCTAATGTCAAGTATTAAAGTCTTACAAAATAAAAATAAGTTTTAGTTAAAGTCACGATCAAGTCCAGTCTTAATTAAACAGTACTAGAAACTTCTACGAAGTTTTCGATACGAAACAAAAATACATATTTTCCAACACCATTTCATTTACCCTAACCCAAACACTCGTAGATATGATTAATACACCACTAAAAGCTTTTTAAGGTTATAATAAATGGGCAGTCATCTCCCTGCGTGTTTCATCTTCGGCGAGTTAGTCCAAAAACATAAACACGAACATCGAAAAAAGCTTAAGAAAAATAAAACAAAGGAAATGTTTCCGTTTTCCCGCCCAAGCTTTAAGCTAGTGTCGCACTTGCTGTACGCTACTAATGTCACTCCATCTATACGCACGCTTAACCCTCTCACAGATCTGTAAGCGTAACCGTTACAGCACTTGTCAACTGTCACAATCTGCGGGTTAACGTGGACGTGAGATGCCAATTTTGCAGTCTACGGTGTTATTAACGATCGATGGGAGGCGCGGGGGCGGGGGAGTGTTGTGCTAGCGCGTCGCTGTGTGCGTGTGCGTCTAGACTGCACACATGCAAACACGATTAACATTAGATAGGAAATGTTGAGTAAATGCTTTGATGTTTGTTATTTGGATGTGAATTTGAGGGTCTTTGTGTTTTTAAAGATATTAATGCACATAAAGTTTTCCGTTTAACTCTATTAATAATATAATTACATTTTGTACATTAAAGTTTTGACAGGCTAGTTAGGAGAACGTCTGGCTTTCAAACAAAAGTCGGCTTTCAAAAACGTCTGGCTTTCAAAAGTCTGGGTTCAAACCCCACGGCACGCACTAGCCAGTGCCACGCGGTCGAACCAACCGCGTGGGTTCAAACGATGATCAGTGGGGCCGCACTAACTACTGAGCTATCATCGCTACTTAAAGTTCTGTTTATCGCTGCAATGGTCATGGACACGGACAGTCGTGCCTTACCACCAGGAGAGCGCCTCATTCGACTCATTAATTTACTACGGTACTATTTGAAATGTAGCAAACTAGCGAAAGTCTAGTAATGTATTTTTTTTACCTGCCATTGAGAGACAAAACAACTACATTCATAGCAAGGATCGCTTAAAAATTCTATAGTCCCCGTAAACTTTCATCGTAGCAACCGTAAAGCGTAGTCAGCTGTAGTGCTACGTTACTACGCCGTAGCACGTCTACGAGCTACTTTTAAGGTACGTAGTCCAGGCATGGTCGCATATTTTTCACATAATTTATCACTTTGATGTATTTTTCCGACATATATATAAGTCCCGCGTTTGACTACCTACTTAACTGTGGTCATGTGGTCGAAGATAAAGCATGCAGACTTAGGACATACCTACTCACTATGTAAGTGTACGCATGTGTATGTATGTATGTATGTTCTGATTAAATAAATTAATCTTTTTGTTTTTATAATAGATAGGCTTGCGTTTGACCGCCATCCCGCCTGATGTTAAGCGAAGATGCGGTCTACGGTGGAGCACGCTTGCCTAGAAGAAACTGATTCACTCGCGACTTGAAGGAACCCAGACTATATTCATTGGGAAACACCCACTCGGGCAGCAGATTCCAATGTCTAGCGGTACGTATGAAGAAGGTGGACTCAAACCGCTTAATTCGAGTTTTTGGAACATCAACCATGAAGCGGTGTCGCTGTTTTGTACATCGCCCTAAGGTCAGGTTTTTTTTACCTGGGTGCATCATAAGTTTCAATCAAGCTTTAATTAGATTATACTCTCACAAAAAAATGATCTCAATTTCTGAAGAAATAAACTCCATTATCAACAATAAAGGTTTTCTAAAAAATAAACCTGAGAATCCGTAATCCCGCCTTGTCTAGACGCCCACCTACTTATCTCGATATAATTATGATTAACAACAAACAATGTATTAAGCTTAGTAATTCGAGAACTTTTCGCAGAAAAAAATTCTATCGCTTTGAGATAATTACTTTGTAAGCGCTCTGTATATTTTGAACAGTAATTTCGATAAATACCTAAAACCTTATTTATGATTTATTTTTTTCTTTGAGCGAGCAGAACAAAACAAAATATTAATTACAAGTTCTTCAGCTTACTGTACCAGTCCGTAGATAAAACGCCTCCCGCTCAAAGATAAGTGTTTTGTTTGTTAAGTAGCGTTTATAATATTACAATGGTGTTAGGGTAGACAATAAACAGAATAATATGAATAAGTCTCGTAAAAGATCTTAAGTGTATAATCAAGAAATGGTTATATAACTTTTATTAGAACATCGTATATATGACAGCTAGAAACGGGCTTCTCAAAGTCATCTTAAAAATAAGGCCTCTTCATAGGATATCTTCAATGTGATTTTCCACTTTTCAAACGCGCTATTCTAGGTTTTTTTTTCGCGAAAGTTTAAAAGGTTCTTTTTCCCCAAGTTTTTTTTATTTATTAAAGTACACATATTGGTAAATTTACAAACACATTTTTACAAAGTTATGTTCCGATACATGCGCCAGCTATAGGCATACACAGCTTGATAAACATATTGCTTGCAGTTTTAAAAAGTTTCTAAACAATTTTTTTTTCAACTATGTCTAAACACAAGCTATAGTAAATATAGGAACCAGAAATAAATTTCACAATAATTTTTCTTGTGCAATAAATCTATAGAATTAAAAAAAAACTATTATTACCCATTATTTGGTTGTCTGGAAGAAATCGCTCTTGTCGATAAGACCGCCCTTATACATCATCTATTCTATTGTTTTGTTATATTATTATATCTTCTTTTTTTTGTTTGTTGTTTGTTTCCTATTTGTATTAATTGTGACCTGTGTTTCTGGTGTATAATAAAGTTATATTCTATTCTATTCTATTCTATTTGGTAGATTAAGTAGAGATTCCGAGTCTCCTTCAAACTCCTCTGTGTCAGAATGCGGAGTAATTAATCACACAGTGGACACAGATAACAAAATTAAAACACTTTTCTAAATGTGAAATATTAAATTTAATGAAACTATTATTTACTATTATCGATTAGAATCTGTGCCGTTTAATTGTTCGCATCTTCTCAGTTCTCCAGGTTATCGATCAGGCATTGGACACCTACAGGGTTTTATTTTTAACGATTCGGGAAACAGACGCATCCCAGCCCCGCCCCGCCCTGTCTGTGGGTCGGTGACCTGATGCTGCAGTGTGCAGACACTGCCACCCCCGCTGTCTAGATTTAAGGTTCGAGTTACCCGTAAACAGTAGCAAGGCTTTGATCAGATAGCTACTCTAACTCTAAAAATAGCATAACACTAAATTGCACGGAATAATTCATTCGATAATCGATTTTTATCGACATTATAGCTCAGCGATTTTTGAATTATAGGTATGCGTATTGCCGCTAGCTTCAAATGGTGAGGGAAAAGCGTAGCAATAAATTATTCGTAATACTTTTTTTATCTGGAGTGGTTTTGACACATTTTTGTTTTACTTTTGAGGGATTTCTCACGTTTAAGTGACTGGAGGGTCGGCCACAGCCGGTGGCATTCTTCAGCAATGAGTCGAATCCTCTGCTTCGACTCATTGTTGAAGAATAAACGCGCGCGCGGCATCGTCTTGCGTCGCAAAAAAACAAAAGAAATAAAAACAAAACAATAAGAAAAACAAAAATATATTTATCATTTGTGTTAGTATTTGAAGAGGCCGGCCGGTGTTTGGCTTATGAAACAAGGGCTGATTCGGAGCTCGGTAGTTAGCACGGTCGGGTCGCACGCCCCGGTTTCAATTCTTATCAAACGAGCTTGAGGAAAGGCTCGAAGAAAAACATCGTTATAAATTTGTGTAACGTAAGGCACTTTTAGGAGCTCGTCTGCTCGGGTCAGTGTGACCATTGTTATTGGTCATACATCTTGGAGTATGTATTTTCCGCTTTTTTATTTGAAAACAAACAGTTTCAGGTTGCTATGAGCTTTTTTCTCTCGCATAATCATTCTTTTTAACCGGACTATATTGATAAATAGCCCAGAATTTTTATGGGTCCGCTAAATCATGCGCTTGCTCTATCTAGTAAATGTCATATGACCCTCCTCAATCGCCAATTCTGTGCCAATTGAATATCTGAGACACCCTAGTACTGTCCTTGTCTACCTAAGTTGTAAAGTTTGGTTAAAACATGCATTAGTTATAAAGGGTGCTGGGGTGGCAGCCGCCGTCTCAGACACGATTGTCTGGATCTAATTGAGTGTCGATTTGAACAGGTTTATTGCCAACTTATTGTCTAAAGGTTGAATAACAAGAAACTTTTTTAAACAAAATTGATGGGAAAAGTTTAGACGATTGTCGACGACTGAACGCGAATTTAATTAAATTTGAGTCACATCAAACAATGAACCTGGAACGTGCTTGTGCGAAAGGCGAGGGGTCGCTACTGGACGATAAGTAAATAAATGTAATAGAAAATATTTATATTGTTGGTATTGCCAGTTTTACTGGTTTTTTTTTCTGATCTTTCGTTGGTCCGCGAGTGAATAGTTGAAATAAACACTTTACGGATAAACAAGTTTCAGGTTGCAACTAAATGCCTTTATTTATACACTTTGTTATTTGTCAAAGTCACACAAAGTGACTCCACGAGTCACCGCCATTTTTTTTATTGTTTGTAATCTATGTGTTTTTCCACAGCTCACCTGATGTTAAGTGACGGTGTGGTCGAAGATGATAAAGCACACCTAGCCTGGAATAGAATAGCCATGCTACAGTGGGACTAGTCCGGGCATGTTAATCGCATGTCGGGGGAGCGTTAGGCCAAAGTCACGCCACAGTAGTCCCCTCAGGATGGCAAACGACCTGACGGCCCAGACTCTTGACTCCTGCTTGAAAGACTGGACTCAGGGTCAAAAACAGAGAAAAATGGAAAGAAGGCCCTCCCTTTTCCCTTTACCCTGCGGTGGCACAGTACAGGTTGATAATAATTTAAAACAAAACATGGTTTGAAACATAATACATATACAATACATGTACAATGCAGCGGCATGTACATATATTATATGATTGAGACAATCATGTTTCAAATTGTTCTCATTTTCGCTTAAATTTAACTACATAAGCCTCCGTACTGTGAGCTTCTTATTGCGATTCCTGTTAGGCGCTCTCGAAAAATCGCAAAAATTAGGCATACAGTCTGTACGCTAAGATCTTTTAAACTACGCAACGGATTTTAATGCGGTTTCCATCAATAGGCAGAGTGATTCAAGAGGAAGGTTTATAATACATGCGTATAGACCACATTAAGATACTAATGTGTACATTGCACCCGTGCGAAGCCGGGGTGGGTTGCTAGTATATTATATTATAAGAGATATGCACTCTCGTAACTCATGATTCTAATTGTTGTTAGTTTCTTCTAATAATTTACGTTTCACGATAGTTGTGTAAGACCAAATACAAAGAACTTACGACCGAGGTCAAAACAGAAATCATATTATAGTCTTGTCAAGCAACTTTTTTTTAAAGTAGACGGGCTGAAGACCGACCATGACCTATTATTACAAGATTTACAAGTTGTAAATAGCATAGCACTCAAGTGTTATGTGGAAGAGTTCCGGCTAAAACTAATTATATGCGTAAATTAAGAATTGATTTTGAATTTTGATAGAATTGTTTTTGTCTCTAAAACCCATTCAAATCCCAAGGAGCTTTTAATAGCTCTTGTCTGCATTGCTAAAAATAATATATTATCTTAATGATTAGCGCGGTCTGTTGACACGCCCTTTGACTGCTGCTAATGATGGAAACCATAGCGTGGTAGTATGGTACTTTCTAGAATTCGACTGGCTAGCTACCACCCTGAAGTAAAAATGTGTGACACATCTAACGGTGTGTTTCGGCAGCCTCGCTTGAGAGCCAGTTCCTTTCCAGCTTATGTGTATTTACCATCTTCGACCACACCGTCACTTAACATCAGGTGAACACAATAATAAAAAAGATATCAAAAGTGTCACATTAATAAATGTTTCCAAAATGTGGAAAATATGTGTACAAAAAATTATCCAGCGTGTCCATCACATCTCCTAAATTTTTCTACATCTTTAAATTCTTAATTTTTAGTCTCGTGTGGCAAAATGAAGGTAAAACACAAGCCTATTGCTTACTAAAAAATGCTTATATCTATTATCGCTTTATCCGCCGCTTTTACAATGTGGAATCGTTCCTTTTGTCGCAGGAGAAGAACTCATTCCAGAACTACAACGTGTCGTGTATACTCACTCTGCCACCATACCAGCGTCAGGGTTACGGAAGACTTCTTATAGATTTTAGTAAGTACATTATTGTTGCACTTCATTTTGCTTTGATTTATATAATTACTAGTAAGATTAGTCTACTATTTCATCCTATATGTCTATAGAATTATATAGAAATGTCCCGCGAACTTTTGTTTTTTAAATTATCCTACCAATAGAAAGCTACACTCTAAGCAATGTCTTATGTCGTATCTGAATTTACCATGGTTTTATGTAAAGTTATTAAGTTTCTATTACTTTATTGGCAATGACTTGATCTTGGCAGCGATTTGTTTCGTTTATGTGACTTGTTTGACAACATTAAAACAGGACCTTGAAAATTTTAAAACAATTTATAAATTATTACAAGCTAAGTTACCGGCGACCTCGTCCCAGTGGAATTTTCGAAAAGAAAAATTGCGCTTTAAAATGTAATCGAATGTTCTATGTACATTTCACAAAGTACGAGAAAATCGGTAAAGCCGTTCTCAAGTTACGGCGTGACCAAGGGAAATGGACTATATAATTATAAATTATATAAATGACTAGAGGGCCGGCCTGGCTTCGCACGGGAAAACAAAACTTGATTAACAATATAGCCCATGTTACTCAGTGATCATGTAGCATCCTAATGATGAAGAAATCATTCAGATCAGTCCAGTAGTTTCGGAGCCTATTCAATACAAACAAACAATCAAATCTTTCCTCTTTATAATTAGTGTAGATGCAACTGTAATAGTTAGACATAATTACAATATTGCGGACTTTTTTGTAGCTGTCAATTTGCTCTATAAAACATCACTTTATTCTATTGTCAATAGTTTTCACTGCGCATGCCTAAGTAACGATTTTTTCAAATTTTTCACAGCTTGGATTACATTATTGAATTTTCCATACGGATCTCTAATTGTTTTTTAAATAAAATAGCCTATGTCCGTCATGGATAATGTAGCATTCTAATAATGAAAGAATTATTCAGATCGGTCCAGTAGTTTCGAAGCCTATTCAATACAAACAAACAATCAAATCTTTCCTCTTTATTACAGTATAGATAGATAAGTGATTTACTGGCTGTCATCGCAATCATCAAACGACATTTGCGAGTATTCAAATTTAGGCATGATAATTTTAAAATGCTTGATATTAGAAATAGCATTCACCTAACGAGTCCTTCGCAATGTTTCAAATATCACCTTCAGCCTCAACAATGTGTGGGACGTTTGACCACTTTGACCGTTGAGATGGCAGTTGAGATTATACGGACTATTGCTTAATCTGTGATATAGATACCAGCGCGCTCGCCAATCGAGCAATCTCAGATACTTATCATAAATGATTTTGTTATGAGGCACCATTTAGAATTATGAATTCGCTCAACAAAAGTTAATGTACCTCTTAACACTTGATCAAACAAAATGTATTAAAGCAATAATAAAAACACGTTCGCTTATTACAAGCTTGTAGTAATGCTATTATACAAGGTTATAAACGTATGGTGTTCTAAGCCGACAGGGTGTCGTTGTTCTCATAATTATGAACAAGTTTAATAATTGGCACAACTCAAAAATACCTGACCTGATATTTACTTAGTAGATCTCCTTAGCAGGAAGGTCTTCATGGTAAGTACCACTGCAGTACCAGATAGTCTACCGACAAGCAGTGGTGTCTAAACATTACTGTGTTCCAGCTAGTGAAATTACAGGGCTGTTAAGACTAACCATTTAAAGTCTCAAAGTAATGACTTTGTTTTGCTACTAAAAATGATACTTATGTATTGCTGCAATAGTCAAAGGCATCCATTATCTCTTACCAACAGGAAAGCGTCTTGTTCTTCGCATTACTTTTACATCTAAAAAAAAGAAATCGGAACAAAATTAGCTGCACCAAATAAATATATGTCGAGGTTCAACGTACTTTTTTCTATAGAACAGCTGAATTCAGAGTTGTGGACTATAGTAGAAGTTATTCATAATAATGAGTATAATGACTTCCCTTTCAGCTACGTACACATCAGGTAATTTTTTTATAACCTTGTATAAAAGACGACATAATAGTTATGTATAAAAAAAATCTAATCTTTTTTATTATCTACTAGCTTCTAACCGCGACTTCGTCCGCCTTGACTTTAGGATTGGATCCAGGGAGAAATTATACCAGGTAACAAATTGTATGGTAGTGCCAAATTTCATTCAAATCCGTTCAGCCGTTTTTGCGTGATTAATAAATAACAAACATTAAAACATACAAACTTTCAGATTTATAGTAAGACTAGTTTCTCCTCACGGCTACCCGCTGTTCTCACGTGTACACTACATTTTTTTGGGATAAAAAGTAGCATATGTGTTAATTCAGGGTGTCGGCTACCTCCATACCAAAATTTTATCAAAATTGGTCCAGCCGTTTGAGTGTAAAGAAGTAACAAATATACAAACACTCACAAACTTGCGCATTTATAATATTAGTATAATTTCAAAAAAGTTTAGACTTCGTATGTACCTACTCGTAATATCCGATTCGGTAGAGTTATTAATTTTACTTGAAGACAAAATCACTTTTATCGATTCCAAATGTAATGCATGATATTAAAAGCTTAAACAATTTTTACGGTGATTTTACCGTTTCTTTCATTGGCTATAAAAACGTCGATCGATGATATATTATAAATAAATAAATAATAATAAATAAATATCATAGGACATTACACACAGCGCCATCTGACCCCATACTAAACAGAGCTTGTGCTATGGAAGACAGATAACTGGTAGAATACTTAAATACTTTTTTTTTTGTAAATACATACTTATAACACATACAGTACACCCAGCTATAATTATTATAGCTGCTAAGAAATGAAATCGTTTCCGCAGACAGACCGCCACCTAATCCCTCCTAATTTTTCCAAATCGCGAGCCATTATTCACCTGCGCGGTCAACATCGTAAAGTGGAGGGTTTGTTTTGTCCCCTCGCGGAGCCCGCGCCCCGACCGGCCGGAGTCGACGACCGCCAGACCGATCGATGGCTGCAGTATGGATCGGTCTGCCGTCTAGACCGACCCCTACGAGCCCGACCGCCCCCGCGGGCCCTGCCGCCAACTCTACGGAGACGCAATTTTGGAGCGGGGGCCCCTTAATTATTTGTTTTAGGTGTTAGGTGTACATTCGACGATTGACGCTTGAGTTTAACTTTGAATATTCATTTCATTGTTTCTATAATATTAGCAAAACACGCCTCTATTTTAAGCAGTTTGACAGCCATTGGTAGTATATCTGCCTTGAGAGCTGTAAGGGCGTGGGTTCGATTCCCACTCAGGGCAAACATTTTGTGAATAAACAAATGTTTGTTCTGTGTCTGGGTGTACAGTATGTATTTACAAAAAAAAACTATTTATGTATTCTATCAGTTATTTGACTACCATAGCACAAGCTCTGCTTAGTTTGGGGCCAGATGGCGCTGTGTGTATAGTCCTACAATAAAAAAAAAAAAGTTTATAGTGATAGGTAAAACTTATGATTTCTTAACAAAGCGAACTTTGTGATGTCTTATCATGTGAACAATGGTAAATTGATTAACTTTACCACTATATATAGTAAGAAATTGTAAAAAAAATGTTGATAAGCTAACCAGTGCCCACCCGTTTTACCGTAGAGACAATGGTCAAGGGTCAAGTGGTGTCTAGTTGTCTACACGTATGTAATAATCAAGGTCACCTTGTATGGTCCTCATACAATTTCATCATTTCCGTTTAGTACAAGATTAATGCTCTTAAATAAAAGCCCATTATTATTTTATATGAAATTGAATTAAATAGATTATTCATTGATTGACTAACTCTCTATTGTCTAATACGGAAGCCAAGGATAATACAATACAGAAGAAAAATAAAATAAACTTAATTAATAGATGTAACAACTGGCGACCTTATCGCTAAAAGCAATCTCTTCTATAATCTAAGTCAATAACGAGGATATTATGTATATCCTCGTTAATGACTATAACATAAATATGTATATATAGATTCCAATAATAATATATATTATGCTAATACATAAATTGGTTCAGTTCATACATTAAAAACCCCGTTGCTTGGTTAAAATTCAAAAAAATTAAAAGCAAAAGTTAAAATTTCAGAGAGCTCGCGTATATTTTTCTAATTTTAATAAATCACGTACTGATCCTATAATTACATCGGTATTGTATTCGACTATTATCATAATTCTGCTCAAAAATTATAAATGGCGCCAGTAAAGGGTACTTAATTGATTTTAGACGTTTTCGTTGTGAATTTTTCGTTTACCATGGGGTGCGATAGAGAAAGCGTTTCGCGTTGAGGCAGGTTATGGCTACACCTCCGCCAAGGCTTTGTTGCCATGAATAAATAATGGTTTATCGCTTTCATGTATTGTAAACTTTTCAACATGGAAATACTGACCTACTATAAAACGGTTGCTAGCAACTTAGTTTAGCTAACATTATGTAATGTATCTGCAGATCTTAAGGCGATATTTGTTAAAGTTTCCGAATAGGTTGTGAATATCAGAACGCAGTTTGAATTATTTACTTTCTTCGCTCTATAGATGAATAAAAACGAAAATATCTCTTTGAGAGTGAAAAGTCCTCAGACGTGATGTGAAATCTGCCTACCCGCACTTGGCTAGAGTGGTTGTTTATGGTCACGCCCAGCAGTGGCGCGGTTTATAAAAACATGGATGGGCCGATAACTTCATGAGCATATTTAATAACATTATTTAGACGTTACTAGGTGCTAGGTACCAAGCAAAAGTCTATTTTTTATTGTTATTGGAAAGTAAATTTGGAATTGTAATCTAATGTTTTGCTAATGGAAAACAACACAATACAAACAAACGAGTAGAACTTAAACCGAATGTGCCAATGGACCTTATGGCTTATCCCCATCTTTAAAAAGAACACAAAGCTATAACAGCTTTTTGTGAAATCTTGGATCTGCTAAGAGTGGTTTAAAATTTTTCCTCCACCAGGTTACCTCCTTACAAAAGTGGAAGGAAAAGTTGGTTCTCCTGAAACGCCTCTCTCGGACCTCGGGCTGATCTCCTACAGATCGTACTGGAAAGAAGCCCTCCTCAAAAGACTGTGCTCTGCTCCTGGCTCCACTCTCTGTATCAGAGATCTGAGCAAAGACCTGGCGATAGCGTCTTCGGATATCGTGTCCACGCTACAAGAGAGAGGACTAATGAAGTATTGGAAAGGGAAGCATATCGTGCTCAAGAAACAGGTGAACATTTTAATCTTTTGCTTATTTCAGCGGTCGGCAACACTCGGCACGGTCCGCATGCGGCCCGTGGATGTCCTACTTGCGGCTCGTGATTGTTTTGTAAATCTGTCATAAATATCTAAAATATTATAGACTCTACATAGCAAAATGTTATAATTATAAATATATTAATTACATATATTGCCTATATCTTAACAGTTTTTATAGCATTTTTGTTTTTTTCTATTTATTCTGTGGGAAATGACCAATTTTACACGTATATTAAGCTTCTAAGGTTACCTTGTGCCTCTGCCTGCTTAAAGGTTGCCGACCGCTGTTGTAGAGAGATAGAGTGTGGCCGTAGCGTAGGTCACCTAAGGTAAAAACAAAAATGTAATAATGTGGTCCAACATGAAGCACGTATTAGATTATAGAGTACATTCAGTTTCCAAACACGATATCCTTGTATAATAAAATTGCGATAAAAATAGAGATGCGATATTTTGTCTATAGAGACCTAATGTACAGAAAAAATTTAGCTCCATAGGCTCCCGAACTTGTCAAAGACTGTGTCAGGTGCCAGTGACTACTCCTATTACATTATTCATAATTATTATGTTTACCAGAAACAATAGAGAGCAACGAGTTAATGAATTTTGAATTTATATAAAGTTGCCAAAGTGTTGCCAAAAAGAAATATTTAAAAAAAAAACTAGGATAACTCTGCTATAATTAGTACAGTGTTATGTATTTGTCGATGTTTGTTTCATCAGGAGGTACTGGAAGAAGTGTCGCGTCGTGCGGCACGCGCCCGGTGCGTGGACCCCGCGTGCCTGCGGTGGTGGGGCGGCGCGGGGCCGCCGCGCTGACGCCGCGCGCGCGTGCGGCGCCTCCGCCCTGCGCCGCGCCGCCCCGCGCCTCGCCGCTACCGGCCCCCCAGCAGGAATACTACCCGCACTCTCTTCTAGCTGACGCTCCTGGCGGAAACACATACACAGTCGTCTTGCGGAACGTTACCATAAAGGTAGATAATACCTACATTTTTGATGATAGGGATGGGACATCTAAAACAATATCGATATAATTAAAGTGACTACAATTTTTATTTTTGTGCTTACTATTTGCAAGAATAGTTATAGAAAGAGACACTTGACTATATAGGTATATGATATCAAATTGTGCTTATAAGTATGGGCAACTATTTAAAAAAATATCGTTTTCAAATTGTGGTGAGTGACTTTTGTCCAAGTTTACTTGGTGATCAAGTTTGTAGGGAACGTTGATTACAGCTTGAATATCGCCTGTATGGCTGCGGACTTTAATCGGTTGTAAATAGCTAATATCTACCTACGTTTTGATAATGGAGATGAACACTAGGCAGTGATTAAATATGCGATAAATCGTCTATCGATAATTTCGAAACGGCGTTGAAAAATATTGCCGAGACTTTGTGATGACCTTGGTTTTCTCAAGGTTAGGACTGTTTAATGTAGTAAGAACGCTATAGACTACGATTGTCTACCTTCTTTCTATTTCCTAAGTATTAAAAAAGTAAGCAGCCAGTTAAAAATGAAACAATGTCAATCGATATACATATTTGTGACACTGGCAATAATTATTATATCTTTTTTGTTTTACTTTGATTACTCACGTCTTAAGTACAACGTGAGTAACATGAGTCATTCTGTGCGAAGCAAGACGAGGTAGCGCGCGCGTACCTACTCAGCTTTGTCTCCATAATGAAGGCCACCGGATATGGCCGAATTATGGATTATGAATTGTGGAGTTTCCGGTACAATTAAACGTGATTAATCCCGTACAAGTAAAACAAAAATGTGTCAAAGCCACGTCGGTTTTCAGTAAAATGATTAAATCGTACTTTTTTCTAGAGATTAAGGTAATCTCTAGAAAAAAGTACGATCTAACCCTTGTGAAAAGTTTGGTTAACAGTGCTAGGTACAACTTCATACCATACAGAAAAACAAATAATTTTAATAATTTATGTCTATGTCATAGCTAATGAGTAATTTGACAGATAGGAATATTTCCCACGTCTACTCACGTCTTGGCTAAGGATTGTATAATATTTAGAATACTATAGAATGAAGTACAATTAATTACTTTTTTTGTAAACAATAAACAATTTTAACTGTGTATTTAAGCTATAGTAGTGAAATGTCTAGAAAAATTAGTATAGGTCGCAGTTATATACGCTTTTATCGTGTTAAAAGTTTTATGAAAAAAAATCTACCTCAATACTACTGCTAGAATTTGGTGCTGCTTAGAAAAAAAAATACTTAAGAATATGAGTGTGTGCTACATACCCAGACGAAGTGATTAAAACTGTACTTATTAGTGAATTAATGCTAGTATCTAACAAAACATTGAAATTTGTCAACATTGTTCAACAATTTGAACACGTTGATCAACAATTTGAACATCTTGATCTACGTTATGATTAGGAGCCATCCATAAATTATGTCACACGTTAAGGGAGAGGGGGGTTGGATGAAATGTGACATTGTGTGACAAGGTGTGGGACGGGGCCTAAATTTAGTGACGTCACATTTCAAAACTAAAACAAATATTTACGCATTAAAAGACAAAAATTGAATTATTAACGAAATCGTTAATTTTTTGAAACGTTTGATTTGATGTTGATTTAGTTAAAAAAAATATTCACATGGAAATAGACCTAATTTCGGAACTGCTGTATTAATTTAATAATTTCCTAATGTAAAATTGCAATATGTGACGTCACATTAGGGAGGGGGGAGTCTCACAAATGGGATCATCTGTGACAAAGACCGGGGTAGACCGGAAGAATAAAAAAATCATGAAATTCGTGTAACGTAGTTTGTGGATGTTCCCTTAACAGTTTGAACATTAATAGACAGTTTAAATATTTGACTGGTGTTAGCTTAAGTTTCACGTTTTAGGGATTCTAGAAATATTTAGTATGTGTTGATGAATGTAAAGTTTTATTATGATTGACGTAACAGAGGTATCAAAAATGTAAGTCTCATGAAGATGATAAGATGTGATTACGGTTGTTTATGACTTAGTAGGTTAGTTATTTCTTTGCAGAGTAAAATTTTTACTTGTAAGTTAAAATGTAAGAATTCTATTACAAAGTCACTCTTCTCTACATAGTATAAAACAAAATCGCTTCCCGCCGTCTGTGCGATTAGATCTTTTAAACTACGCAACAGATTGTAATGCGGTTTCCACCAATAGACAGATTGATACAAGAAGAAGGTTTATATGTATAATACATGCATATGCACCACATTAATAGGTATCTACATGGCACCTGCGCGAACCCGGGGCGGCCTTTTAAGGGAAATTAAACATTGGAATTAGAATAAGTAGCAAATTTTGTAAATACTTGTTTTAATTAGGTGATAATAGCAATTTTTTCTTTAAACTTTAGATACGTAGTTAAATGAAAATGAGCAATAATTAATTGTAAATATTTATATTTAAATGCGTTGTTAAATTATTATTGTCGTGTCTGATTGAAACCTGTATAATGTTATCTACTCTATGGTAGATAAGTACTATTTATCTAAACTAAACGAAGTTACATGTTTGATTTTCGTCATAGTTAGTACAATATTTTCACACATTTGTGCATGTAGTTTGCGTTTTCGCAAAATATATGTCATTTTTGTTCGTTTAAAAATTGTTTTATATTAAAAAATGGGATGGTACCAGCTATAAATTTTATGTAAAATGAAGTGTTATTTTATTGGTATTATTTATTTTTGATGATTGTGAATTTAACGTATCGTTTGTGTCGTCTTTTGTCGTTGATGCCGATTTCTGAATACTGGATGACAGAAATTAAAAATAATTATCGATATTTTTATTGACGTTATGTCTTTAAATGTATTTCATTTTATAAAATAGGCATCATTAGCATAAATGTAACAAAAGTCGTGACATACGACTGAAAAATATAAACGATGTTTTTTATTTGACATGTTGCAATTTTAGTAAAATTTTAAAATTATTTCGTGCTATGACCCCAAGTGGTTCTTGGCTACCGACAGTAAAAGGTCTTTAAAATCGATGAATGGAACAATATAGGTACATTATATGTATATAAATGAGATTTTGTTTTATTCATGTAACCTATTGTAACCGTAAGAACCTATCAATTATTTATTGTAATATTTTTTTAATTAATGAATAAAATGCTCGAATATTTGAAAAAATAAACAATTTAATATTACGTGATTGCTTCCATACTTCTTCCATGTTCCTTGCATGTAAAAGGTACATAAATACAATTTGCAAATATTAATTCTAAATTATTAATAGTTATATGTAAGTAAATATGAGATAATGGTGTTAGGAAAACATTTTTTTATTAATATTTTAGCACGTTTGACGATATTGAAATTAAAATGATGACGCTATATAATCTTAACTTTTTATTTCTGGAACCTTATCTATGTATCTTAGGCAGTATTATTTCTGGCATTCTAGAATTGAAGAAATGCGTACTACTGGCGATTAGCTTTGTTCAGGGAATGCAACAAATATTACATTTTAAACTTTAAACTAGACTTGTGATTTTGTGGTGAAAGCACCATAAAATCCCAAGTTCAAACAAGACCTTGGTATCGCATCTGCTTACCAAACATCCCAAGAACTCAAATGTACCAATAAAAACTACGTACAAAATAATCATCATCATCATCTCAACTGTAGCACGTCCACTGCTGGACATAGGCCTCCCCCATTGACTTGCATAAACACCGGTTGGAAACGGCTCGCGTCCATCGCGTTCTGCGGTCTTTTTAAGTCGTCTGCCCACCTTGTAGGAAGACGTCCTACGCTGTGCTTGCCAGTCCGTGGTCTCCACTCCAGAACTTTATGTAGCCCTATCGGCCATCAGTTCTGCGTCCTATGTACCCTGCCCACTGCCATTTTAACTTGCTAATCCGTTGGGATATGTCGGTAACTTTGGTTCGTTTACGGATCTCATTTCTGATTTGATCTCGTAGGGAAACAGCATAGCCCTCCATAGTTCGTTGGGCTACTTTGAGCTTTCCAAGAAGGCACATAGTCAGAGACCGCGCGTCAGCGCCATAAGTCATCATCGGTATCACACATCACACACTGTTCGAAGACTTTCGCCTTGAGGCACTGCGGTAATTCGGACGAGAAAAAGTTGCGTAGTTTTCAGAACGCTGCCCAGCCGAGTTGGATACGACGACTGACCTCTTTCTCGAAGTTGGACGTACCTAGTTGGACTGTTTGTCCTAAGTAAACGTACGTGTCAGCAACTTCAAAAACCGAGTATAATGATAAAATAGGTACTTATTATTGTGACATTAATTGTATCTAATTATTTTTTTGCTACTAGTAGGTACGTACCTAATTCAGATTCACAAATTCACAAACCTTTTAAAGGAAAAATATCCCGCCTACCTACTACCTACTGTTTGTTTAGTCTTGCTCGTGCCTATGTTTGCAATTTGTAAGTAGGTAGGTACAGTAGTTAAAAACAATGTGTATATATACTAAGTGAATGATAAATACCTATTCTTTCAAGAAAATTAATATTTTAAACCATAACAGCATTCAGATAAAATAAACTACATCCTAAAGTGCTAAAAGATAACGCCTGTTCCATGACCATTGCAGCAGTACTTAGAAGAGAACTTTGAGTTACGAAACGAGCAAGGCGACGCACTGATGGCATCCATTGTCCACACGTGCTTAATTTCAGGTTCAAAATGTAATTATTCTTGTGTATTTTAATTACTAACAAAAACTGCACTAGACTTAACCAAGTAGATACTTGTTAGGAAGCCTGTGTTTAGTAAACCCCACGCGGCCTCTAAAAGGAAATAATAGCATTGAAGTCGACACAAAAACATGTAGATATTCTATAAATACTCTTATTAACCTAGTTAGGTTCTACGTAGATCTAAATAGCAATGTATTGTATAACTTTTCTGCATTGCTGACTAACAAAAACTGTTTTACAAGGAAAAAATTGTAAAGGAGCGAAATTTATAAACAAAAATGTCTTAATGTTTTTTCACATTGTGCCATCTAGCCTTAAACTAAGAAAAGTATACTTTCTACGAAAATGAGATGGCTCTTACGACTTTTAAATACATACAGAACACCAAGACAAAACAAACATCAGCTAGTCACATAATTGCTTATACTGAATGGGAATTGAATCTACGACCCTAAGCTCTTGAATCAGAGCTTCTACCAAATGACCTAACAGAGCAGACAAGAAAAAATTTGTGTAATATTATGTTTTTTTTTTAATTGAAAATTGTACATTTAACTTGCCCTTTAAAAAAAATAGAGCGTTTCTTTCTTTTAAAACCAGTACTATCATACTATTGATAAAAATTTCTTTACAAAATTCTAGGCAACTAAAAATACTATGTAACGTTTATAAGTAAGGGCGTTATTTTTTGTACAATGATCCCTTTGTATTATATTATATATTACCGGAATAGAAATTCTTTTAAAAACTGGTTTAGTGTCTATGGAAAATTACAAGCGTATTTCTAGAAGTTATATCGATAAAAATGTGTGTATGTGTTTCGACAATAACATAATTTTGTTTTTATACAAATAAATAGAATAATCCAGTTTATTATAATAGTAACCGGTCACATTTCTACATTTCTATTCGAGGAATATACATAATACATACAGGGTGTCAGCGGACTCTCCGCTTATAGAGCTATAGTGCTGGTGATTGATTGATACAATAAAAAAACAAATAGCTGACGCTAGTGGTCAATGAACAGAGGTTGCCCGTAAATATCGTTTTTTTTCATATAATTCATTTGCTAAATATATTACGAACTTGAAAAATAATAAACTTTTAACTCTCGTTGTTTGTGATACAACTACATATATGAAATGAAATGTGACCAAGGCCAGAAATTTGATACGTGCGTTTGTGCGCTGAATGAAGGATAGGAATGGTGACTCCCTTTCCGGTGCAAAGGTTGGCTATTTTCATCCAGCGTGTACTGTATCTGGCTACGCTATCAGATACAGTACATGCTGCATAGTAAAACATTGCATTAAGTAGTGATTCGTCAACCAAAAAGCCCATCGCATGGATGACGAATCACTACTTCATGCAATGTTTACTTGGTGGTTGATCTCCTTAGCAGGAGGTCGTCTAGGTAGGTACCACCGTAGTACCAGATATTCTGCCGCCAATCAATAATGTGCAGACATTACTGTGTTCCTATTTGAAGGGTACTGCAGCGAGCGAAATTATTGGGCTGTTGAGGCTAACCATTGAATGTCTCAAAGTAATGAGCGCCAAAACAGCGATGCCCTGGACTTTGTTTTGCTACTCAAAATTATATGCATGTGTCTTGGACATGTGTCATCTCTTACTATCAGGTCAGTGTCTCGTTCATGTCATTACTTTTACAATTATAGTATGAGCCTTTGTTATGCAGAAGCGAGCCATTCGTGCCATATGTGGGGTTCAGGCCGATGTCTCATGCGTGGAGCTTTTTAGGGAACTGCAGATACTGCCGTTGCCGTGTGAGCTTATTTACCAAGTAGCCCTTTTCACCCATACTAACATCGATAAGTTTCAACGCAGGGGCGTACACAGTACGTTGGATCTTCGCAGCAATAAAAAGAAAGACCAGCTTGTAACACCGTCACACCGGCTCGTCAAGTCGGAGAGGTCGGTATACATTTTGGGGCCCGCGGTCTACAACCGCGTACCCGCCTCCGTACGGGATGCAGCTTCCACCGCGTGTTTCAGAACCAAGTTAAGATCTTGGCTGCTAGAAACCTTGTTTTATGACATTGACGAGTATTTCAAACTTAAAGATTATTGAATTACTAGTAAGTAATTATGATTTTTTTGTCATGTCATTTTAATATATTGACAATATTGTTTTGGTATTGACATATTTTTATATTGACATATTTTATATTGACAGTATTTTTATATTGACAATATTTTTTATATTGACATGTTTGGATATTGACATCCCTTATTTTGACATGTAATCAGTGTTTTAAAACCCATTTAATGACATCTTTAAAATTTTGAAGTGACTTGTAACATTGGTGTTATCAATAAAGTATTTGTATTTGTATTTGTATTTGTATGTAATGTATGTACATATATTAAGTGTAAGCTATTTTAAAATAGAGCATTTTCATTACACCCAGTATTTGATATAATGTAAATAAATCCTATAAATTTTAAATTAAGTCACAAACTTTTAGTGCGATTTATAACCTTACTAAACGTCGAGAACGTTTTTATCGAGTAAAACGTTCTGCAAAAATTTAATATGTCACACAACCTAATACGTTTAGATGTCGTTTTGTTTTGGCCTAAAACGTCAAGATTCAAAAGTCACAGTTTCCACACATGTCTCGATTCTCACTTCGTCACAGTGTTCTGTAACTGTTGCCTACCACTTATCAGTGTCCATTAGCAGTTAGCGTACCTACGTACGTTTTATCACATAATTGCCGTGACGTCAGCGCAGGCCGATGACCTCCGCAGCCAAGGTCTTGATTTTTAATGTTTAGACCATTTTCAACCGATGTTTTATATTTACTAGACCAGACATCGCTGACCTTGTTTGAACGTTGCCAATTTAAATGATATGACATTCGAGCGAACGTCGGCTTGTATTTTAGGGTGATTTATGTTTTCAATAATGGCAGATTCGATGGTTCTTGCAATGATTTTTAACCGAGTGCTAATATAGATACATACAAGACTTTAAAGTTAGCAAGGTTCATCATAATTATAGTAGACGTAAAATTACTTTCTAACGTAGCGCCAATTTTTTTTATGTTCGGCTGGTTGTTATCCCAAGCCCAAGTGGGTAAGAATCACGTTTCTGATCTATTAGTCTATTACTAACTAAGATGATCAAATGTTTAGCCCAGCCAGCCTTGAGTGTTCCCAGAACTTGACTACAAAGCAGCAATGATACCAGAATAGAACTCCATCAAAAAACTAGCCATAAAAGTAATAAGCTCAGTAAAGGCAGACTGAGAAAAAACAACCGAAGTAACCGACAAATCAAGCCTTATATTCAACTTTTTTAAATGGAAATGAATGTTACGTTTGGCCATCAACTCTCTGATGTTAAGCCATGAAATAGAATATATAATAACACTTCAATGTATGTAGGTACAGTATAATGCCATTTTTTTAAATTTACTTATTAATTATTATTATAAGTTTTTAATAAAACATAACACATACCATTAAACTTCGCCGAAGTTTGTCTCTTATATGGGTGATTGCTTACTTATTTGTGGGCACAGCCGTGTGTACGAGTATATTTTTGAACACTAAGGAGTGTCTCGGATTTCCATGTTTCAATTCCTCACTCAACGTAACAAATTCTTTCATCCTTTAGCTATACAGGTATAGCTGCAAACACAAATTGTAGTTATTTATTTTTTGATTTGTTATCAGTTTTATTAGCCTCCCACTATGGAAGCAAATTTAAAGAAATATTCATGTCAAAAATAAACAGAACGAGGTTGTACAACGGCGGTCTTCTCGACTAAAAAGACGAGTTGTCTAAATGGAGCTAATCCAAAACCTTGGTAACATTTTCTCGATGCCAACCTCTTTGTTTAACAAAATGGCCGCCATATTGACCTGTTAATCTTCTCGATGATAAAATTATACACAATCAAGGACACGAGGTAATTTACCTATAAATGTTAAAGACCTGTTCTCGGAATGAACCCACGTTATAATGTGTTTGTTTGTTTTACGGTTGCACTGGCGCGGCCAAGTGACGTAGTGTCGAGGGGCCAGCATGTTCACTCGCTACATTTACGTATCTACCTACAACATAAACAATAATAAATGTACGTAGTAATAGTATGTGATTAATTAATAACTTTATTGTAGCTGCCTTCAGTTTTATAAGAATATTAAATTAATGTAACTAAGTAGGTATACATTAATCTAAATGATTTAACCCTAAGTTTAGCGCTGTCCTCAAATTTTAGCGTGAATCTTAGATCTACACTATTGTAAATCTTCTGATGCGTAAGCGAATGGAGATGCCAAAAACGCAGACTTTTTTTTGATAATCCGGTTTTTTTTTTTTAATGTTAAAAGTAATGAGACGCTGATGGTAAGAGATAACGCCTGTCCATGACCATTGCAACGATACACAGAACTTTGAGTAACAAAACAAAGTCCAGGGCATCACTGCTTTGGTGCTCATTACTTTGAGACTTTCGATGGTTAGTCTCAACAGCCCAGTAATTTCGCTAGCTGCTAGTAGCCCTTCAAACCGGAACACAGTAATGTCTACACACTACTGCTTAGCGGCAGAATAACTGGTACTGCGGTGGTACCTACCTAGGCGATCTCCTGCTATGGAAATCTACCACCAAGTGTTTTGCCGTCTCTCCTGGTGTTAAGTGAAGAAGCGATCTATGATGGAGCAAGCTTGCCTAGAATATACTGATTCACTCTCGGCTTGAAGACACCTAGAGTGTATCTATCTATGAAGGAACACACACTCGTTTAACGTATTCTGCTTTAGCCGTTCGAACAATGAAAGTGGAATCAAATCGTTTCGTGCCGGTTTTAAACGGATATCATGCAAAATCTAGTTAAATTAATCTAAGTCACAGTCAAAATCAAACAAATTAGGTTTTAAATTACAGTTAAATATAGTAATTAATTAAATTTAACAATTTAATTAAAGTGACTATGAATTACTTTGATTTGATTCCTTAGTTCCAGTCATGTCTTAGTAAAGTAGAAGCGACTTTAAACTTTCAATGGAGTTTTGGAAGTAACATTTGTGTTGCTTCCAAAACTGTTTTACATTATATAATTTTCCCACACTCGCGCTTGTTATTCGAAATTTTATGAATAAAACACCACCACACATTACTATTTTATACATAATACAATATATTTCTATACCTACAAAAGTTTGGGGAAAAATTATAATGAAGCGACACGATTATTTCCATGTTTCCGCCATTAACTCAATTGCTTTTTACATACATTTGAACATCATTCTCAAACTACGTAATTATCACTAAAACCTTAGTAAAATTATGGATAACGCAGTTGCTATGGTTAATTGCTTATACATAGATGAATTGTGTTCATTTTTACCCGACTGCCAAGGAATTGGTTATATGTTTTTCGTGCATATCTCGTTTGTATAGGTATGTACATTTCTATATTAGTTACCTCGTGTCTCCCAAACGGCTGGATGGATTTTGAAAGTTAAGGTATTGTTATATTTGTCTTAAAACCTCAAGTTTATTAGTGTCTTTAGAGAGGTACCTATTTTTAAAAAAATGGCGGATTTTTGTTCGCAAGGGGGTTATAGATTTTTTAAACTTTTCAGTTTGTAATCTGCTTACTTGATTTTCTTTATGGAATAGTACCTAATCTAATGTGACGAACGAAACGCTCTCCTGAAGGTAAGAGATGACGCATATCCATGACCATTGGAGCGATACACTGAACAAGTAGCAAAACCACCAGACCATCGCTGCATTAGCGCTCATTACTTTGAGACGTTCTATGGTTAGTCACAAAATAGCCCTGTAAGTTCGCTAGCTGCGGTAGTAGCCCTTCAAATCGGAACACAGTAACGTTTACACATTACTACTTGTCGGCAAAATATCTAGTACCTACTGCGGTAGTGCCTACCTATACGATCTCTAAGCAGATCTATTAACAAGTCAAAACTCAACGCAGGGAAGGTGCCGGCAAAATGCTTTGTTGTCTCAGTTCAGTAGATACCAAACCGCTGAACTCCGTATGACTCACTAGGCAAAAATAACGACTTGCACAATCTTACTTATTAGAGAAAGGTCCTGCACGAGTGGAAGATTTTCGAAAAATAATAATTGGTTAACAATAATGAAATGGGACTTGCTGACTTTATTTCTCGGCAATATCCCACGACTTCACCCGTTAACCCGGAATACAAAGTAGCCTTTACAAACTACGTGTGTTTATCTACAAAAAAAAAACTTTTGCAGAAAAACATCTTATTTTATTCAAAATGATATATTAAACCTCTGCCGTGTGGATTTGGAACAGTTTGATCCTATTTGTAAATAAGTTTTTTTTTAATACGTATAAGTCTGCGTTTGACCACCAACTCGCCTGATGGTAAGCGACGATGTGGTCGAAGATGAAGCACGCAGACCTAGAAGATACCTATTCACTCTGACCTTGAAAAGATCCAGATTAAAAGTATAATGAGTTTGTAAAAGTTTGTAAATATAATTTAGAAATGATTGACTGGACAGAAAATAAATTCAAAGATTACATTTTCGAATTTCTAAAAAGTTTCTTTTTCGACATCTTCTAAATGTTTCATTTGCAAAAACATATTAATGTTCTAGCAATATGTTTTTATTATTGGGTCAACTTTTTAATTTTTCCTATCGAATTTAGACACGCACGAAATAGCGTGACCGCCATACTTTTGGTACACAAAATACGATCATATATGTCACATACTATTAGATCGATACTTGACTGCAGCATCAGATGTGTTGTAACATAGCTATCACCATTCCGAATTTCACTGAAACACAGAAAAAGTCCAGTTGTTAAAGAAAAAACAACTGTGGTGACCGCTCGTAAATCAGTCCAAGCCTGAAGCTCCATTCCTTTAGAAAATTCGCCTACCCTGGACAGGTTTTAAAGCCTAGAATTGTCCGCGAAGCCTGGCAACAGGATTAAAAGGTCTCTGTCCCCTAACCTTAGGGTTAAAAAAACATCTTAAGGTCATCCGCTGTGCCCTTGGTCGCGACCATTGTCTTCTCAATGTGAACGGGCGTTTGAACCGCTAAGGTTCACCCTTCGCCCTTAACTTAAGGTGACATAGTCTGTGGATATTTGTAAATATTTTTGCTACATGTCTCGCCAGGGGTGCGAACTTACAAGATAAATATGTCTGGGGAACAAGCGAGAATATTCGATTCGATACGTGGATGCGAGATGCTAGTTACTTGTCAAACTGGAGATAAACGTTGTACATCAAGGAAAAGATGACTGTTTTCCTTTGTTCTTCAATCTCCAATTGTGCAGATTCTGAAGTGTAAATAAAGGTAGGATTTTTCTACAATTGGCAGACTAAGTGATTGACTACAGGTCACTTGATGAAGTCACAGTATGGAATGTATGAAGAGATGGTAAGCACACCTAGTCTGGAATGGAATTGGCTATCAAGTGAAGCTGCCGGAACACACTTTTAGTTGCTTGGTAGTAGATTTTCAACTAGAGGATAGTAGCTAACCAATCGAGTCCTAGAAAGTACCCTACCACCATGCTATGGTGGTAGGTGAAAATGCTTCAGCATTAAGTCCACCCTTTGTACATGTTTTTCTTTAAAGTGTGCAATAAAGAATTAAATAAATAAATAAATATGGTTACCTCACGATGTTTTCCTTCACCGGCAGCTCAAGCTTATTGTTAAGGCTTGAACCCACGCTCTTCGGCATGTGAACCGACTACATCAATCACTGAGCTATCATTGTTACAGTACGCTCCTATTGGCGCTTACAGTACTTCATGGCGTGTACTTATGGACAAGGACTAGTTTAATTCATATAATATCACAGGACATTACACACAGCGCCATCTGACCCCAAACTAAGCAAAGTAAGTATGAAAGTCAGATACCTGATAGAATACTTAGTTTTTTTTTTGTAAATACATACCTATAATACATACAGTACACCCAGACACAGAACAGACATTTGTTTATACAACACAATGTTTATCCTGTGTGGGAATCGAACCCACGCCCTACAGCTCTTAAAGCAGACATTCTGCCAATGAATCTACAGGGCTGTCAAAAATAATTCTGTGCCAAGCTGTAGTGGGAGAGATGGAAGCGTTGATAATGATGAAAGACAGCAATTCGCGGTGACATGGATGGAAATAAAACTGCCTCATGCAATCGAGTAGCAACCCGAGTTTCTACTGTGGCTTTACAGTGCTCTACAGTTTCATTCTCCTGAAGGCAAAAGTATAATCTTATTTGTAGATATTAAAACATACAAGACATAATACAGTGAGGTTGTAGCGATGCCACCACTCCAGCAGTGACGATGCACCTTACGTCAGAAGATAGGCTACTTGGGCCAACGTAACGTGCCAGTGTAGCTAGCACGAACATACCTAGCGTCTAATATTAGCACCAACCGGAATTTGCAAAACCTAAACATGTTTTATGTTACTCGGTCGATGATTTGATGATCTGAGACAGTAGATGATGTAAGTAGCTATTATAAAAATATTTTTGTCCGATATAAACGTGGATACATGACGATAGGTAATAAGGGTAGTACATATATAATTATATATTTAAATCGTAACTAACGTATGGAAATCAATTACTATTATAAAGAGGAAAGATTTGATTGTTTGTTTGTATTGAATAGGGTCTGAAACTACTGGACCGATTTCAAAAATTCTTTTACCGTTGGGAAGTTTCACTATCCTCGGGTGACATAAGCTACTAAAATATATTCACGCTCAATTATACTCGTATTTAGATAAGTATCGCATTCTAATTGATGAGCAAGTAGGATTTCGAAAGAAGAAATCAATAAACTTAGCAATTTTTAATTTAATAAAAACAGTAATGTCTGGGCGGGAAAATAAACTGCCTGTTTACGCCATGTACATGGACCTAACAAAGGCATTTGACTATGTTGATCATGAAATACTAGCTAGTAAACTTGAGTCATACGGTGTAAGAGGGAATGTTTTAGATTTAATCAAATCTTACCTTAGTAATCGAACTCAACAAACCCAAATTACTAAAATATGTCCAAAAACTAAGACTGAGGTGAAGTACACGTCTTCAGTTGGTTCAGTAAAATATGGCGTACCTCAAGGCAGTGTATTGGGCCCGCTATTATTTATACTATATATAAATGACTTGCCTCGAGCTATTGACCAGCCTATGGTACTTTTTGCTGATGATAGCACCGCCATCTTTGTGGGTGAAAAAGGAAAACCGCTTGAACCAGTAATTAGTACAGCTCTTAATAATGTAATTGATTGGTTAACATCAAATAATTTAGTGATAAATCTTGACAAGACTAATATTATGACATTTTATAAGTACAGGGAATTGACGTATAAAGTTAGCTACTTGAATAAAGATATTGAGGATGTAACACATACTAAGTTTTTGGGGATCCACCTTGATTCAGATCTCAATTGGAGCATTCACGCAGATTCTATTCGCTCTAAGCTAAGCAGTTTTTCTTATGCACTCTATCTGTTAGCGAAAGTGGTTAATGTGGTTGGTTCTTACATCGTATCATGCTTATGTAACGTCCACCTTGCGTTATGGAGTTATATTCTGGGGAAACTGCACGGATAGGGAACTAGTTTTTAAAGCCCAGAAGAAGTGCTTGCGTTCTGTTTGTCAATTAAAAACTACAGATTCTTGCGCCCCATATTTCTCTAAACTAAAAATCCTTACTTTTCCTTGCCTATATATCTATGAAATATCATTATTCGTTAGGAATCATCTACATATGTACGAGTTTTGTGTGAGTGCGCGGAGCAAGCACAAACTAAAGATGACTGTGCATAGAACGGCATGTTTTGGTAGGGGTGTGTGTGGTATGGGTCCTTTGATATACAATCATCTGCCAACATCAATACTGGAGTCAGGAAGTGTTTCTATATTTAAACGCAATTTATTCAATTTTCTTATAGATAAGGGATACTATAAAATAAATGATTTTCTTGACGATAAATTTTAATGATTAACTGTGACATTTTTTATATAATTATTTTTTTGACAATTACAGTATTCCACTTAATTTTTTCGGATTCCGTTTTGTTAATGTAAATAATTAAATACCATAATTTTAAGTTCAGCCTCTAATATTGCATGTTCGTACTGAACGTAGCTGTTGCTCTACCTATATATTAAGACCTTAATGTAACACAGCATAGCAATAAACTATACTTTGACTTTGACTTTGACTTTGACTACTTTTTATCCCTGTATTCCCTGTATTTACGGGAACGGGAACTACGTGGGTGAAACCGCGAGGCGTCTGCTAGTACTATTATAAAGAGGAAAGATTTGATTATATTATTTGTTTGTATTGAATAGGCTCACCGATTTCAAACATCCTTTCACTGTTGGGAAGCTACACTATCCCCGGGTGCAATAGGCTACTTCTTATTCCTGTATTGCCACGGGAACGGAAACTGCGCGGGTGAAATCGCGAGGCGTCCGCTTCTTTAGTACAAAAATGCGAGGTTGAAATTAGAAAAATCATTACATTTATAGGTAAATGTGTTAAAAACTTTGTTTTGATTGGCGATAGATCTGCTTAGCGGGAGATTGTCTACCCTGTATTATCTATCTTATACTAGCGGACGCCTCACGGTTTTATCTGCGTAGTTCCCATTCTTGTGGGAATACAGGGATAAAAAGTAGCCTATGTCACCCGGAGATAGTGTAGCTTCCCAACTGTGAAAGAATTTTTGAAATCGGTCCAGTAGTTTCGGAGCCTATTCAATACAAAACGCTTGATATTCAATACAAACAAACAATCAAATCTTTCCTCTTTATAATAGTATAGATAAATAGATACGTTAAACTTAAAAAATGTTGTGTTAAGTTGACAAATGTCACGGATCTCGGTGTCTGTGGAACGGAAATAACAATTTAAAAAAAAGATGCGAAAAGCTGGCGTTGGTTAGTCAGGTAAGTGATTTATGTTTCTAATTAGAACATCGTTTCATGCATTCGATGATTCTAGTTTCTATTCTTCTCCGCCCGGCGATAGGCAAGTAACCGTGACTAACAAGCAACGACTCGCCACCTTTACTCATAAACCGATGCTTAAACATCTTAATAAAACTTATGGACTGGGCTTTATCTATAGATTAGACTTTGTAATGTTTTTTATGGTTTTTTTTTTACCAAATCTTAGCTGATGTTAAGTGACGATGTAGTCGAAGATGGCACCTCGCCTGAAATTAATCAAGTTCAAATCAAATCAATTGCTCTCAAGTGAGGCTGTCAGATCATACTGTTAGGTGCTTGGCGACAGATTTTCAACTTGAGGGTGGTAGCTAGCCAGCAGAGTACTAGAGAGTATCCTACCACCATGATATGTATGGTTTTCTCAAGATATTTTCCTTCATCGGTGGCTCAAATTCATTGTTGGGGTATAACCCATGCCCTTCGATGCGCGAACCGACCGTGCTAGCCACTGAGCCATCACCACTACACAATCAAAAGATAAAAAAAGCCTGATAGCGCCGCTTCAGTGATTATCATTTCGGATTGCGTAATTTTTGCAATTATAGTATCATTATTATTGTTTTATAATTTAAATCTGATTGGGAAATATTATACTTTCTATACAAACGTTTATTATTTTCATTTTATAGATGACAGCTCACCTGATGTTAAGTGTCGGTTGAGTCGAAATTGGTAGACACACCTAGCCTGGAATGACACTGGCCCACAAGTGAGGCTGGACCAAGCCATTGGATGCTTGGCGGCAGATGTTCAACTTGAGAGTGGTAGTTGGAAAGTACCCTAACCACCTCGCTATGGTTTTCTTACGATGTTTTCCTTCACCGGCAACTCAAGCTCAATATTGGGGTTTGATACCACGCCCTTCGGCGTGCGAAACGACCGCATATTCTTTATAAACATTACTGTCTTTTTTTTTTTTTTTATGTAAGACGTAATGAGACGAACGAGACGCTCTCCTGATGGTAAGAGATGACGCCTATCCATGACCATTACAGCGATATACAGAACTTTGAGTAACAAAACAAAGTCCAGGACATCACTGCTTTGGCACTCATTACTTTGAGACTTTCGATGGTTAGTCTTAACAGCCCGGTAATTTCGCTAGCTACAGTACCCTTCGAACCGGAACACAGTAATGTTTACACACTACTGCTTAGCGGCAGAATAACTGGTACTGCGGTGGTACCTACCTAGACGACCTCCTGCTAAGGAGTTCTACCACCAAGTAAAATCTCAAAGTTGTCTCAAAGTAAAGAGCGCCAAAGCAGCCGCGATGCGCAGGACTTTGTCTTACTACACAAAGTTCTGTGTATCGCTGCAATGGTCGCAATGACAGGCTTTAGCCCTTACGATCAGGAGATCATCTGGTTCGTCTTTTTGTATTGGCATTTCCAAGAAAACAAAGTTGAAGATATCTGAATATTTCAGGAAAAGAAATTTAATGGCGCACGTGTAACTTTTTCTAGCGAAACAGTACAATATTGAGGAGTTTGGTAGGTTCGTTGCAGGTAAGCTGAGCGATTCAATCAACATTTTTATCTTTAAAAGTACGCACGACTCCGGAAATGGGATGGTTTGCGAGATGTTTGACAGACTGAGTACTAAAAGTATTTGTAGAAGATAAAAACTACAGAAAGAAATGACAAGCCCGCTGAAAAAAACTGTGACGTGACTTCAAATCCACGATATCGAGATAAGGTAATCACAGTTAATAATGACGATATAACTTATGATGATTCACTGTAGTCTGTAGTCATTATTTGAAATAACGTTATGTATCGCAGGTTTTTAGCAAAATACTTTCAAGTAGTGTATGTGAACTTAGGAGTATGATGGATGTGTAGGTCGTGGTATAGATCAATCTTAATCACACTAATATTATAAAGGCGAAAGTTTGTGAGTGTGTTTGTATGTATTACTTTTTCACGCTCAAAAGCCTGTACCAATTTTGCAATTTTGATGAAATTTAGTATGGAAGTAGACGACACCTTTGATCAACACATAGGCTTTTTACCCCGAAAAATTTCAGCGTGTAACACCGCGGGGTGCAGCTAGTAAGTACACATGAACATTGAACATATGTCTTTATTACTAACTATGAGATAATAAAAACGACGTAATTAATTTAAACTTAAAACACAAAAATAATAACTTAAAAATCGTATATAATCAAATGTATATATTCGTATGTAATCAATCGTATATCAGAATTAATACTACCAAAATTTTTTTGAAATTAAAAAAGAAACAAAGTCTTCTAAGAGTCCATGTTGCCAGAATGCTGGCAGCACTGCCACGCTGGATGGCAATGCTAAGCTTTGGAATGAAGTGCTTAAGCTTTTTATGGATGGTAGGTACATAATTATTACGTATCAGTAGTAATTAAATCCTCGCATGAATTGTAACTCCTAGCGATGGATAATTTTGCAAAGACTATTGAGCAGGGTGGCAGGTAGGGAGCGCCTGTAACGGGCGTCATTGTGCGAGCTTGACATGGCACCGCACGGCGCGAGTCTACCCCAGGCCGGGCTCGGCTCTGGCGGTTGCCAGTGGGGCGCCGCAAGTCGCAGCCTCGCGGCGGGTCGGCAACTCGGCACGGTACGCCCTCAGTCTCGGTCGTGAGCGGCGAGTGGGAGCCGGGAGCGCGGGCTCGCGGGGCGGGCGGCAGATTCGCGGAGGCTTCCGCGGGCGGGGTCAGCGACCGCCCCCCCGCGCGCCGGCGCGCCGCCAATGTCAGGGCCGGTGCAGCCGCGGTCAGCTGACGTCTGGCGGCGCGCGGGGGACGGCCGCCGGCTACGAGCTGCAGTCGCACCGCGCTCCTCGTTGGAGACGTACGCGTCTCCTCGCGCGCTCCGTGCCGCTATTAATAGGAGAGAGGCGGCGGCGGCGCGCGCTACTCGGGCGCCGGGGCTGTCCTCACGAGTCAGGTACCTGAAGTAGCGCGCGCTGCTGTCGTCGCCAACACCGCCCGCCACCGCAGCAGCTGCCTCGCCGGCCCGCCGCACGCCCATTGTACTTCATCAGGTGCTCTGGTGGTCATGGTTCCAGGCGCTTGTTGGAGTACACTTACCGTGTCGGCGGTTTTCGTCTCATCATCCGTCGGCGGCGCGCCCGCCGCGACACGTGGTGTAGTGAGCACGTGGTGGCCACCGGCGTCCCGGCGCTCCCGCGAGGTGAGTACGGGCCTCGGAGACAAAGGCGGCGGTGGTGAGTCACGACACTCGCCGGTTGATGACCGCCAGCAGGCCAGCACCCTCGCTCGCCCGTCCCTTGCACCGCACCCTCGCACCTAAAATCGCACGTCCACCCACACGTTTGCATTGGTCATCGAACTCCTGCCGAAAGATCTGAACGAAAGCAGCTCGAACTGGTTTTCGCATATTTTTCGTCGGCGGCCGCCGGGCGCCGGCGTCGCCGTTTTCCTGTCCGATTCTCGCCGGCCCGTGTCTGTTCTGCGGATTTTGATGACTATTTTCAGCGTTACTACCGCCGGTGACTAAAATCGACGGAATAGTCTCGACGCGACCCATCGATGCCATTGTGCTAATAGGCCTCCGCCCGCCGGAATCGCCTCGGTGCGAAAACTGTTCGAGGACAGTAATGTTTCATGGTAATAATGCTAATGTTAGTCGTTTCACGTTCCCGATTACAATTGGCTTTTTATGTTTGTTAGACAAAATTTGCGTGACGTCAGGCCGGCGCGTTGATATTTCTACCGGCCTCGTCATTACCAAGGTGATTTCGAGTCGGTATTGCTTTACTTTCGAGTGCGAAACAGCCGCGTGCTAATCGCTAGCCGCTTCCATTCCACCTCCATATTGGACTCTAAGTGGATCGCGATAAAGTCACCGATGCGTGTCGTTTCGCGAATAAATATCTTTGTCGAGATATTAATGCAAACAGCCAATAAAAATACAAGTCTCGGGTGGATGACTCACAGGAATGCGTCTAATTATCGGAGTGAGCGCGAGGAATTCTTCGTGTTAGATTTCAAATTAAAGTGAAACGTTATCGAGTAACTCTGGTACGAGTTGATCGTATTTTTTACGACTCCTTTCATATTGTGGCGGAGTCGTTTCACCGAGACGAGACTTGCAAAAGGCCGAGTTAATGCCTAGTTTTCACGACAGCCAATCACAGACGACGCCTGGAACGAAAACTGATTCGCTTTCGACTAGCGAGCTCGACAACCACACCACTTGCGAAGTTAACATGCGTAAAATGACTTCAAAAGTTGGCGAATGAGTTGCGGAATTACTCACACTGCAAGGCTTGACGTTGGGCTTAGACAATGCCGTTTGCGAAATCAAACAATTCCTATTCTGGCAGACTTTGGGAGCATGCAAAATACATCCTTTCATGTCTAGCCTTGTTTCGTTATAAACATGATGAAGCTTTGCCAATTCGCCAGTGATGTCGTTTGTTTTCTTTACTTCATTTCTATTTCAACAGAACTTATTTTAACACGCTTGCTGTTTTGTTCATTTCATACTCTTAGGTTAGGAATTAAATTATTTATTGTAGTTAACCCGTTATATAGTACTTAGGACTCATAGGTTCACAAAAACAAAGCAATATTTAGACACTTATAAACAGTAGATACCCATAGTAACTAAATGAACCCTGTCAAAAGCTCAAATCATCATTTCGCAGTTGTCACTAAATTTGAAAAAAAAAGTGAGGGTAGGTATAGAAACTATACCAAAATGACGCCCGAACTAGCATGGGGTTGCCCTTACTACACTGCCCAGTTATCTAATTTAATAGTTGTTCTGCAGAAGGACGTGGGTTCGATTCCCAACCAGAACTAACATTAGTGAGATGTTTGTTGACTGATTGATCTCTTTATTGTAGGTACACGACAAAAATTATACAAATAAGCACAAATAAACATAATTAACAGGTGTAACAACTGGCGATCTTATCGCTAAAAACGATCTTATCCAGGCAACCTTGTTCTATGTCAGTGTTCTGCATAACACAATAATAAAAATAACACAAGCCACATGGCACAAGCTTTGCTTAGCTATTATAATACATCTTTTTTTTACTAACTCGGTTAAAGACATGCGTTTAAATACAAATAAATAATAAATAAATAAATAAGTTTCATGGTAACATTAATTTGCTACTTAACTATATTATGCTAAAAAGAAATGTATGTTTCATCCATGCCAGAGTCGAAACAAAGGATATTGGAATACAACTCACAGAATCAAAGATCTTCGAATCTGAGGTTCCTACAGAGTTTTCTGTTCTTTAAATCCCCCGTAACCTTTACTTCTGTCGAGTAATAACAATAGACTTGTACGTACGTATACGTATATTAGTCTAATGTTATACTCGACTCCATAAATATTATAATTAACTTTCAATAATAGTAATAACTAATTAATAAATTAACTGTTATGATTTGACATTGACATTAAAATAATCAAATAAACTTATTGATAAATGCCTTTGTGCTCTAGCATGGCGATTTTAATCTTATAACTTATATATGTAACTTACGGCCATGTAAAATAAATGATTTGAATATTTAAACATTTTTCCAACTTAATATTATTGCAACTTGTACCGTCTATTCTTAATCAGTACCATTCTTCGTTGCCTGGAAGAGATCGCTTTTAGCGATAAGGTCGCCACTTGTGGCAGTAGCTCGTAAGATTATTTTGTTATTATTATTTATTTATATATTAATGGTGAAACTTTTTTAACTACCAAATTGACAGCCCTGTTCGTTCATTGGTAGTATGTTTGTTCCAAGAGCTGAACGGCGTGGGTTCGATTCCCTCTCAGAACAAGTATTTTGTGATATAAACAAATGTTTGTTCTGTGTCTGGGTGTACTGTATGTATTAAAAGTATGTATTTACAAAAAAAAAACTATTTAAGTATTCCATCAGTTATGTGTTCCATAACACAAGCTTTGCTTAGTTTGGGGTCAGATGGCGCTGTGTGTAATGTCCTATGATATTTATTTATTTTAATTTTAACAAAGGTACCATGCTGTTAGGTACCATTAGAGCTTTGGGAACGATGGAATAAGTTTTTTCATTTCAACACTACCTTTTTCGCATTCTTTCTCACCCTACATTGTAAGTCACCTTGAAGATGGGGTCGTCGATTCGGCGCTCATTCCGATCGTCGGCGTGCGCCTGCGCCGCTGCCTCGCCGAGTGCACTGACTCTGTGACTCACGGAGACAAACACCCGATAGCCGAAGATACTCGTATATTAACGATTTTCCTTGAACATCGTTTTAGAGACGACTGCTTTGTAATTGATATTGGAATTGTCGTGACAAGCTTTGGAATGTATTGATGTGTTTTTTTAAGGGCTAGCAGAACAAAGCTTAGAAGATTGGATGTATACAAAGTAACAGTATTTATATATACACAAGTTGCGGCGGCTTAGTTTGGAGGCCGCCTGGCTTTCTTCCTATCTGGAGGTCCTGGGTTCGAATCCCACGGTGCGCAACTCGGTCTGTCTTTTCTAAGTTATGTGCGTATTGTCGATGACTTCAAACGGTGAAGGAAAACGTCGTGAGGAAACCTACATGTCCGAATTCTTAAGAAGAAAAAAGTTCCGCTTAGCTAATCTGAAGATTACCTGAAAACTACATCAAAATCGGTCACGCCCAGTCTATAAGGGAACACACACCAATAGACGTGTTACGTATAGATTATGATACATTTCTCTTTGTAAATTTAATATGTCAACCAATTATTTAGAACTGGCTGCGCCCCGCGGTGTTATCCGCTACATGTTTTCGGGATAAAAAGTAGCCTATGTGCTAATCCAAGGTCTCAGCTACCTCCATACCAAATTTCATCCAAATCCGTTCAGAAGTTTTTGTGTGAAAGAGTAATAAACATCCATCCATCCAAACTTTCACATTTATAACATTAGTGGGATTGTATAAAAATGTTTTACCAAATATGTATGTTTTATAACAAGTATAAATTAACAATAAAAAATCCGATTCCATGCTTATGACCCTTAATACGGCTAGGCTATTTTGGTTTATTTATCAAACTACTGAACCGATTTTCATGAAATTTCTGTGCGACCAATCTGAAAGTATACCCTTTCAAATTAAAAAAAAAACGATTCATAAATGACTGAGTACTGAGGTAACAAACGTATGAAAACAACCGAATTGAATGTTTTCAAATCTGTGGTGGATCAAAAACACTTTGCAGGCCGCACATAAATAATTATGAGCGGGACAGCCCTGGACCATAGTATAAACTACCTTCATTCCGAATAGGCGGCAGCTTATTACCTCATAGGTTAGCTGGCGAAATTGAGGAGTATTGGGAGGGAAATTCAGCTTGATGGATTCATGGATGTTCCTTAGGATATCAAATTCGACCAAAATATTTATCTTTTGCTAAGACGTCAGGGGTATGGTCGGACAGTTCCACGGGCCTTGTTATAAAATCTTACGTTATTAAACAAAGTAACGTTTTGACTGTTTTTTTTATTAAGTTAAGGTGGTACGATTACCATACATATATTTTTTTCCATTTATGGACAAATGGAGCATAATTTTACAGTGAAATCACAGCTACTGGCATTTATTTTGGTCTTTATTTGCGGTAAATCACAGTTGCTTGTAAAAAACAGTAATTGTCCATAAATGGAAAAAAAATATTTGAATGGAAATTGAACCACCTTTATGCATATTATTTCCACAAACGATGACTGCTAAATTTAGTAGTAGAGAGAATTTAAATATGTTTGTAAAAAAGAAAACAAATTGACAAGGCGTAGCGATGTAATTATCAATTGAACTGGTAACGTAAACTTGTAATTATATTCTTACACGAGAATTTTAAATGTAGATTTCGGCGTGTTCTTTGATAATGAAACTTTAGTACTTTTACATTTGGTATCAATGCTATTTCACCTTCGCCCTAATTGAATTCGCCTCGCCTTCGTCAATTAACATAGGTCCTAAGCTTGCGTGTTGTATTATAAGTGCTGTGGTATTATCAGATTCATCAAAACTAGAAACCGTGTTAGTCATTTCCATGACATAGTCATCACTTTTATTAGGATCATTCGAGAATGACGTCAGGTGCTGAAATTAAACCAATAACACTAGGAGAACGCTTCATTTCTGTTTGAGGTTTTAGCAAGTTGAAGATACCTAATCAAATATGATCTTAATTATCTACACTCCAACGCATCGAGCATGTTTGTTACAGTCGACCGTCAGTCTTAACTTTGTGAAAAATAAGGTCGTATTTAGTGGAGCAAAAACAACCATATTTTTTACGCAAATCTGGCATGTCAAATATTTACAGTATTACTTTTTTTTTATAATTCATCGTTAAATGGATACGATCATCCTTGATGCGTAATCTTTATAATGTACTTCGGTTCTTGCTTTTTATATGTAACAGCACAAGCACAAGCATAGCACAAGCTTTGCTTAGTTTGGGGTCAGATGGCGCTGTGTGTAATGCCCTACGATATTTAAAAAAAATAAAAAATAGTTAAGGGTCGAACTCCAGTCTTGGTCAAGTCCAGACCGTACCGATCCGATTCTAGCCAATCTTTAGTAAAATAAAAACTTAAAAAAAAAAACTAAAAACAATTCTATTTTACGGAGTCCTACAACAATTATTATTACTAAACATTCGCATATATTTACAGGAATAAAATGTCTACCTAAACAGATATCGAAAAAATCATTTTTAATGTTCATCTTTAATTTAAAATTCTATCAAGTCAATCATTCTAAATTACGTTTCTAATCTTACTAGGTTCTTGAATTTATGATCAATGTTAATTTTTTTTCATTTTTTTTTTTTTTAAACTTAGTGGATAAAAACGCAAATTAAAATTGCTAAAATTCACCTCAACCAATACCGAAAGATGCAAAGTGGATCCGCCGCCGTGCTGAGTACTGCTGCGGTACTGTTATAATTCAAATTCTGATTCAAGAGTGTGCTTTTTAGCTTCAGGTTTATTGACTTTGTAGCCTCATAATATTTGCAAAACACAGTATGTTTCAAGGCAATGTACATTTACAGTTGGTCTACCCATTGCGGAGGTTCTATTTGTTCATGGCGTCAATTTTTTTTATGTCCGCTTTTTGCCACCACTAAGCGATGATGCTGATGATGGACGAAGATAAAGCACGCAAACCGAGGAGATGCCTATTCACTCTGACTTTAAAATTATTCAAAATATAAATTAAAAATTTCATGCGTTTATTTTCTTAATATACATAAATCACGGCAGGATTATGAAAATAGATTTCGCAATACTAAAAAAAGGTTGTATTAACAAAATACAGACAACAAAACCAGTATATAGAGCAGTCTGGGTGCCATAACTAAAAACTGAAAGGAAAATCTGTATTTGCTCATTAGTAGATAAATATCATAGGGCATTACACACAACGCCATCCGCCCCCAAACTAAGCAGAGCTTGTGCTATGGAAGATAGATAACTGATAGAATACTTAAATAGTTTTTCTTTTGTAATTACATACTTATAATACATACAGTCCACCCAGACACAGAACAAACATTTGTTTATATCACAAAATGCTTGGCCTGGGTGAGAATCGAACCCACGCCACGCCCACGCCCACGCTCTTCGAGCAGACATACTACCCATGAACCAACAATGCTGTTAGCAGGTAATGATATTCAAGAGATATTTTTGACTGCAAGTTGTACCTAGATACAATCTATTTACAATCGCAAAATCTTTTGTCATGATTAATTGTACTTTGATTGGCAATAATCGCAAGAAATGTTAAATTTTGATACGCTAATCCTATTTAAAATACAATTGATGTACAAAAGATTTACATACAAGCTGTGTACAAGGAAATACATATTCAAGACTACGTACATTCAATTATGTTTTATTAGGTCATAGTATTGTTAATCTTAAAGTATTATTTATATGTAAATTTAATAATTACTTCAAGTAATTAAATTTACTAAAAGTAATTAAATTACCTATGCAAAAGTTTCTCATTTCTGTAAAAAATATGATGCAATTGTAATTTGTGTTTTTAGGATACACAATAGATAATACAATTAGTCACAATGCTCATATCGATAATATATGTAAGAAAATTGCCAGCGGAAATTATGCGTTATTTAAACTTAAGCCGTTAATAGATAAAAATACTCTTATATCCGTGTATTATGCATACATACATTCTGTTATAAGATACGCAGTTACGATATGGGGTAACGCAGCTAGTATTACAAAAGTGTTAAGATGTCAGAAGAGAGCGATTAGAATAATAAATGGTTTAAAAAAACGTAGTTCTGCAAAAAAATACTTCAAAACTAACAAAATTATGACAGTGATATCACTATACATATACAATAGCTTATTAGAAATACACGGAGCTAATTTGCCAAAGAACAAAGACAGGCATCAATATAACTTGCGAAACAAAGAAAGGCTGGTCGTGCCATGGACTAGGTTAGGTAAAGTTGAAAAGCAGGGCCGTCACGCCAAAATGTTAATGTATAATAAATTGCCAAAATATATTACAGAATTAAATCATACCGAATTTAAAAAAACCATTAAATTTTTTTTTGGAAAACAATCCATTTTACAAATTAAGTGAATATATGTCAATGAGGTTCTCAGAATCCTCATTTATGTGTAGCACATACACGGAGGCTCCGCTGCAGTATGTTCGTTGATAATTACTCGTATAGGTATAGCTTCATTCATGAAAGTGTAATCGTAAGGTTTTTTTTTGTACATGTGACTTGCCTTTAACATTATTGTTATTTATGGCCAATAAATATTACTGATTTACTGATTTACTGATTTACCGCAAATAAAGACCAAAATAAATCCCAGTAGCTGTGATTTCACTGTAAAATTATGCTCCATTTGTCCATAAATGGCAAAAATTTGTTTGTATGGAAATCGTACCACCTCAACTAGCTTCAGTAACATAATAAGTTGGTTCAGGTTTCTATTGAGTTTTTGTCACACGAGTTTGAAACATTCATTAGTAAAAACAAATTGTGCATAAAGTTTGATATTTCCATCTGTCACGATTGTCTGCTGCTTATGCTATGACACCTGAATCAATATACCTACTTAAATTAAACAAATAAAGGTAACATTGGTTCCAAATACCAATAAAGACATCAAAGTAATGAAGGTAGCTTCTACTTTGAGCGGTGTTAGCAAGTTGATGGTTGTTTAATTTGCATTTATATGGTTCTATAAGACCTGAACTGAATGTAATTACTCCGGACCGAACGGTGGAATAGCTACATTATCTAAGTCTGACCTAGGCGGTCTAGACATAGATAATGTTTACAGCATGAAATACGAGTATAATTTTAGATTATTTTTTTTTTTCGTTAATTTGCCCTTTCGGGTAGGCTAAAGCTATAAAGCCATACTGCCTTGTCTTAAGTGTTATTTCTGCTGTATCTTAGCTATGGTTATCGTCAAAGTCGTCATAGTCAAATCCAGTTCGTGTCAGTTAATTCCAGTCATGCTTTAGTAAAGTAGTGGCGACTTTACTATAAAGCTTCGATGAAGTTTTGGAAGCAACACGAAAACTCATGTTTCACCACATTATATCATTTTCCCACACTCGCGCTTGTAATTCGGCACTTTATGAATAAAACACCACCATTTTTATGCATAAACACTCGACAAAACACTAGTTTTGGAAAAAAATACAACGGAGCGACACCACTCTTCCCGCGTTCCCGCCAAAACTCTAATTTTAGATTAGGTTTGGCAGTCTAATTTTTTTGTCTCTTCGGCCATATCACGTTCTTGCATTGTGCCAATTTTAATATAAAATTTATATTAACTACCAAAAAATTATACAAAATAGGCTTGCGTTCGTCCGCTATCTCACCTGATGTTAAGTGATTGATTGATTGGTTGATAACTCTTTATTGTGCACACTAAAATACGGAAAACAGAAGAAATAAACTTAAATACAGGTGTAACAACTGGCGACCTATGATGCGTAGAAGATACATTTTTTTTTCTTATGATTAACAGACTAGGTGTTTGACCACAGCTCACCTGGCGTGACGGCGTGGTCGAAGATGGTAGCTGTTTAACGGTCCGCGCAATGAAAGTGGAATCAAATTGTAGTGTTCACGTTTTGGAAAGTCAACCACGAAACGATGTTGCTTTTCTGAGCTTCTGGCTATCCGATAGAGAAAAGAACTTGCGAAACTTAGAACATGTAGATCTGAACACTCCAAAATAAATTCGATAAACTAGCAACTTTGCGACTTTGTTCAAGGCTTTGTTATTTAGCTTGAACAATGAAGATGCGAATGAGCCTTTTGACATAGACTCCAACGCTTCTAGCTGGTGCTCGGCGGATCAATCCCAAAGGTACGAGCAGTACTTACTCCATGCATGAACAAAATTGTGCTCAATCAAGAAGTACTAGGTACTACCTGGGCGAGCAGAGATGGACCCAACCAAGAAAAAAACTGCAAAGACGCTTATACTCATCAACCTTAAGGGGTTAACTAGAAGCCACTGAAGAGTTTCACTATCCACCTCCTGGTTCCATCATCAGATCAGCTCTACGATACTAAATTATAGTAGTGTCATCCAGTGGCGGCCTTAGGGGGTGGGAAGCTGGGCAACCGCCCGGGGCCTCGCTCTTGCAGAGGCCTGGCGTCCTCGTAGAAAAAAGTCTTTACCATATATGTATGTGTCTTGCGCCTCGCACCATCGCAAAAAAACTACTTTATTCTGTCTTTATACCTTTTCTCTCCATATATATCTAAGATATGTCATCATCATCATCATCATCATTTCAGCCGTAGGACGTCCACTGCTGGACATAGGCCTCCCCCATTGACTTCCATAAAGACCGGTTGGAAGCGGCTCGCATCCAGCGCGTTCCTGCGGTCTTTACTAGGTCGTCTGTCCACCTTGTGGGTGGACGTCCTACGCTGCGCTTGCCGGTCCGTGGTCTCCACTCCAGAACTTTGCAGCCCCATCGGCCATCAGTTCTGCGTGCTATGTGCCCTGCCCACTGCCACTTCAACTTGCTAATCCGTTGGGCTATGTCGGTAACTTTGGTTCGTCTACGGATCTCCTCATTCCTGATCCGATCTCGTAGGGAAACTCCGAGCATAGCCCTCTCCATAGCGCGTTGTGCTACTTTGAGCTTACCAAGAAGGCACACAGTCAAAGACCACGTTTCAGCGCCATAAGTCATCACTGGTAACACACACTGGTCGAAGACTTTCGACTTGAGGCACTGAGGTAATTCGGACGAGAAGACGTCGCGCAGTTTTCCGAACACTGCCCAGCCGAGTTGGATTCGACGACTGACCTCTTTCTCAAAGATATGTATATACTTATAATATTTATTTATTTATTTAATTCTTTATTGCACACTTTAAAGAAAAAACATGTACAAAGGGAGGACTTAATGCTAAAGCATTTTCTGCCAGCCAACCCCTCAGTAAATAACATGCATAATGTGACAAAATGTTAGATGCAGAATTTTGACAAAAAATATCAAATTCTGTTAATCATGTGACGTGGTTTTACTGTGCATCAAAAGAGGTGAAATTTTATTAGGCAATCGAGTAATGTTTTGTTTATTTATTTAATTTCTACCTTGCATTACAAAGTAGTTTAAATATTTATAGCCCTAATTAACTACTTTTCATGGCTAACTATTGATTGCCATCCGCTGCAAAATTATTTATTTGTGACAAAGCGAAACTAACTTCTAACTACCTACAATTTTATCTATAACCCTACCTTATTTAAATAAATCAAAAATCAAATTATATTTGTTTTTTTCTTGAGAATGGCTAAACTGATAAAGCTGATTCTTTTTTTTTATTGTATGAGGTTCATAGATGCCGAAAGCCTAGCGCTACCGCACTGTGTACGAGGTTCGGGGCGTTCAGCTTGTTAATTATAATATTACTTATTTTAACTTCCCGCTATTAAAAAGATAATCTAAAATACAGATAGAATAATATTATTTTCGACTAAAAAGTGCTTAAAAGTTAAGAATTTTTGATTCTTTAAGACAAGGAATTTTCTTAAAAAAATAATTTGTAGAACCGTTTTTTCATAACAATCTATTCAATCTCCGTAATAATTACTTAGCCCCTCTTGTTGTGTTATCTGACCTGAATAATGTATATCTATCTATAATAAGTATTCCACATTGTATAACGAAAGCCATCTTGCTCGAGAAGCTTCTAATTTATTCGTCTGGAATGTTCCCTAAGAAAATAATAGAGGGTCGAGAGCAAATTTTAAGCTAGAATGCTTAGAAAATCAATGAGTGTTAGGTAGTAAAGCGTGCCCCGTAGGTACAGAGGGCGTATTTTTCTGATGCTTCGAGAAAATATAAGTTATTTTAAGGCATTAGATGTTTTTTCAGTTTCTTTTCCTTCGACATTGCTATATTTGTATTTGACATTGATTATTTTACAATTTTATTTGATATTATTATTATTAGTTAAATAAATAAATATCTTAGAGCATTACACACAGAACTATCTGACCCCAAACTAAGCAAAACATGTCATAAAAAGTCCGATAACTGATAAAATACTTAAATACTTATTTTAAAATACATACAGAACACCTAGACATAGAATAAATATTTGTTTATACCACTACTGTCCTGGGTGGGAATCGAACCCCCGCCTTACAGCTCTTGAAACAAATATTTTACCAATGAGCTAACAGGGCAGTCAACCAAACGATACGCGATCGTCTAATATTAGCATAGATTATTTTTTTAGCAACGTAGGCCTTTATCTACTAAGTACAAAAAAGTATGTAGTACCACCTAGTACAATAATATTATACTACCTACCAATAGTATAAAACAAAGTCGCTTCCAGCTTAGTTATTTTAAACTACGCAACTTTTAATGCGGTTTCCATCAATAGACAGAGTGATTCAAGAGGAATGTTTTTATGTACAATACATGCATATGCACCATAGTAGTATCTACATTGCACCCGTGTGAAGCCGGGGCGGGTCGCTAGTCTATCTATACTATTATAAAGAGGAAAGATTTGATTGTTTGTATTGAATAGGCTCCGAAACTACTGGACCGATTTCAAAAATTCTTTCACCGTTGGGAAGCTACATTATCCCCGGGTGACATAGGCTACTTTTTATCCCTGTACTCTCACGGAAACGGGAACTACGCTGGTGAAACCGCGAGGCGTCCGCTAGTTAGAAATAATGGTGTTTTTTCAATCGAGCTCAAATTTTTAGTTTGATGTGCTACGCTGCGCGCCGCGTAGCTTATTTGTACTGCTACAAGCGCTACGACCTTAGGGCCCGCCATCCCTGAGTAACATCACTAACTTTCGCTATGTTTACACCACGTGACACGATTCGAGATTAATTTATGTATCTATACTACGGACGCCTCGCGGTTTCACCCGCGGAGTAGTTCTCGTTCCAGTAGGAATATAGGGATAAAAAGTAGCCTGTGCCATCCGGGGACAGTGTAGCTTCCCAACGGTGAATTTTTGAACAAAGAATTTTTGAAATCGGTCCAGCAGTTTCGGAGCATATTCAATACAAACAAACAAAAAATCAAATCTTTCCTCTTTATAATAGTAAAGATGATCAATGCAGATTAAATTCACATAAAATGATATTTCCTATTTCGAAGCTAAATTTAAATACGTGGCAGAGTTTGTCACGCACTCATTATGAAATGGCAAAAGAAACTTAATAATTTCAAAATAAACTTTTTTAGTATAAAATATGACAAAGGTTATAATTATGCGTTTTTAGCAGGAAATTTCACGTGATTGTATCAGGGGGCCAGGACACGTGGATTTTATAATTGTATGGTGGCCATTTGTCACGTTTTATGTTTACAAAGTTTACTTTAAAATTTCAAAAGAAACTTTTTCATTATGAAACGTGACAAACGCTATATGCGTTTACAGCAAGGAATCTCACGTGAGTAAGGGAAGAGAATCAGGGGCCAAAACACGTGAATTTAATGTTTAGAATCCCTTGAAAAAAACTAGTAGTAAGATTTAAAAAAAAATTAGGCTTAGACTTAGTTCATAGAAGCTCCTAGTTTATATTTACAACTATATCTACACTAATTATAAAGAGGAAAGATTTATTTTTTTGTTTGTTTGTATTGAATAGGCTCTGAAACTACTGGACCGATGTCAATAATTCTTTCATCATTAGAATGCTACATTATCACTGAGTTATATAGGATATATTTAGTCCCGTTAGTATTATATAAATTGGAAATCTGCTGCCAAGCATCTAACGATGTATTCCGGCAGCCTAACTTCAGAACCAGTTCAATTCCAGGCAACGTGTGCTTTACCTCCTTCGACCATATCGTCACTTAACATCAGGTGAGCTGTGGTCAAACACCTAGCTAGTAAAAAGTAGTGGGTTCAAACACAATTCAAAAACAATAAGATTGAGCTGCCGGCAAAACAACTGAAACGGCAAAACTACCAGTACCAGTAGTAGCTGGATAACTACCATCTTTAAGTTTAGGATCTGCCGACAAAAACCTAACGGTGTCTTCTGGCAGTCTCAGTTGAGAGCCAGTACTATTCCAGCTCCAACATCAGGTTAGCTGTGGTCAGCAAAGCGCACAGATAAAAAAACCTCAAGCTAAACACAGTTTGTCAAACATAAAAAAAACTTGTTTCAAAACTGTCTTTAAAATTCGTTATTATTCTAAAACAACCTGTTTAATAAATACGTGGTACCTACGTACTGTGCCTACGTGCTAGAATGTAGACAAACTCTTTTCATTCCCATGAGCGATGTAAATTTGGTCTATAGGGACATAGCCAGCGAACGCAAAATTATGTTTTAGATCTTATTAACATAAGCTTATGAAAGAATCCCGTAGGAAAACTTAAGCGAATCAAGCATCGATTCCCCACGCAAATTTTTCAAACGATACTAACTCTCAACGTTTCCATCCCTACGTAGCAACAGATGAACTCGTTTGGAGGGCGTCTCGAGGTGAAGAGTAATAGAAAAATCCCCTTTAGGTGCGTCGGCCCCGCTCCGGGGGCGCGGAGCGTGGGGGCGGGGGCTAGGACGCCCTCCGTCTAGGGAGAGCCGACCTTCCTCAACGTCCTTGTCGAGGCGGAGGTCGCTGCTGTAGACAAGACAATACGTTGGATGAACATTTTATTTTATTTTGCGATATTAGTATTGTTGAAGCTTTGATAACGCAATTGGATACACAAGAGGGTTGTTTCTTAGAAGATGTCCATTTACCCTCAGCTTAATGTATTTTAAATAAAAATAAATAATACGATGTAATGATGTAGTATGAAGTATGAACAGAACTCTTGTTTTGTATCGTGAATTTCAACATTATAGTTGACAAGTTAGGTGTTTGACCACAGCTCACCGCATGCAAGTGACGGTTTGGCCGAAGAAGGTAAAGCACACCTAGCCTGGAATGGAACTGGCTCTCAAGTGAAACTGCCGGAACACACTGTTAGATGCTTGGCGACAGATTTTCAACTTAAGGGTGGTAGCTAGCCAATCGAGTACTAGAAAGTACCCTACCACCATGCTAAGGTTTCCTCACAATGTTTTCCTTCACCGGCAGCTCAAGCTCATTGTTGGGGTTTGAACCCACGCCCTTCGGCATGCGAACCGACCGCGCTTACCACTGAGCTATCACCGCTGATATTTATCTGGTTTAATGTTACAATTTCTGTATAATGGTTACAATTTCTATTGTTATACTTTTTATACAGCATACTGAATAAACTTTTTGTTAAATTCCACGCAGACGAAATCGCGAGTAACAGCAAGTTTAGTATGTTCGTACCTTATTCGTAATTACTAGTATTATAACACAGTTTTCGGTACAAGGTTTGAATTATTTTAATGGCAATGTTTGATGCGGCGAGGTCAGACCAGTTTCGCGCACGCGCCCGACCTTCTGTCTGCGTAGCAACACTCTCATGGTTTGTTAATCGCATTTTATAGCAGCGTCACATATCTGGTTATTTCGATGAAGGTTTTACAGACCTAAGGCAATAACAATTTTGTAGCGTTGATAGCTCACTGGCTAGCGCAGTTCACACGCCTATGGGCTCAAACCCCAATATAATTACCCAATAAGCTTGAGCTGCCGGTGAAGGAATACTTCGTGGGGACAACCATAGCGTGGTGGTAGGGTATGTTATAGTACTCGAAAGGTTAGCTGCCACTTTCAAGTTGAATATCTGTCGCCAAACATTTAACAGTGTGTTCTTTTTTTTTTGTTGTACCTCCTGTACCTACTTCACATTGTCACGATGAACATGTGCATTAACCTTGCACAAATGTTTCTTAGGACGTAGGTGTGCACTTAGAAAGGATTTAAAAAAATGGCACCCTTAAGGTTGCAAAATAGGGGTTAGAAATTTAGATGAAACTTCATTATTATTGGCACATTGTTATCTACATTGCATCCGTGCAAAGCCGGGGTGGGTCGCTAATTTATTATAAGACTTATACAAAAAAAAGTCAGTCCCATAATACAAAATTTGCTTATATTCTCACAAATATACACACATACTCATTATACATAATATGTATAATGAGTATGTATAAGTATTATAACTGTTTGTGTGGATATATATACTAGATGTATCCACACAAACAGTGTTTCTGTTGTACAATGTACATTTATGTATACCTAATCCGCATCCACACACATACCTACTCATTATACATCTATACCTATACTATTATAAAGAGTAAAGATTTAATTGTTTGTATTGAATAGGCTCCGAAACTAATGGACTGATTTCAAAAATACGCGCTACGCTATCTCCGGGTGACATAGGAAAGAAAGAAAGAAAGAAAGAAAATAATTTTATTTTGCAACAATACAAAAAAAAAACAAAAATAACAACAAAGAGAGACAAACAGTTACAAAATAGGCTACTTTTTATCCCTGTATTCCCACGCGAACGGGAACTACGCGGGTGAAACCGCGAGGCGTCCGCTAGTAAACAATAAAGTAGTCCTACTGCCAAGTAGTAGAATAGTACTATTCTTCCGTATAACTTATTTTTCTATTAATGATTCATTTAGTCAGCTCAGTCCATATTTCTCATATAATAAATAAAGATAAAACGATGTCCCAGTTCAGGTCATTAGACGTCTGAGACACCGTTATGTGTGGGTAAATGTAATAACTTTTTTTTAGATCACTGGAATATAATTAGTTGTGACCAGCATAGTGTAACCTGTCTTCCCATGGCACGTTTTCCCCGGGCTAGCACTTCGTCCTCGTAACACAAGCAGCCTGCTTAGCTCGGAGGCGGAGAGGCGCTCTGAGGTCGCGGCGATGGGTGGAGGGACAATTATTTGTAAATGCTGGTCATTATATTTTATACATATTATGGTGGCCTACACAACATTGTCTATCCAGTGGGCTAGAAGGCGCTGTGTCGAATGTCAAACGATATTTATTTATTTAACTAAAGTAAGGATACATTTTATTACAAAAAAAATATGAGTCATCTAAGTTACCGAGTGAAACCGCGTCCGCCCAGCCGCTCTTATTAGTGCGTAAGTTTTATTGGAGCTAAATCTAGACTTGATCGGACTGGGAGGCTGGGTGCTCCCGCTGAGATGTCTCGTTCTAGGAATAAAATGAGCCGAGACACTGTTGCTGGGTCGCCAGTTTGGGAACACCTAATTGGTACAGAAGCTTATGGCTTTTCATGTACACGAGACTGATTCTGAGATTTTCTGAAGGTATTCATTAATTTCCCACGCAGGACAAATATCTATGTGAAGAACGTTGATGTTTATTCTACGTCAGTATGTTCTAAATGTACATAGTACATAGGTATATTTAAAGAAAAAAGACTAAGTATACTAACTTTTTACTGTTTTTTTTTGCAATCTTTGGGGTTTAATGGCGCTGTGTGAAATATTTATTGTTAGTTGAATTATAATATGCTCTTTGCTTTCAGGAATTAAAATTGAAAGAAAGAAAAATAATTTAAATAAATTTATTTTTCCTTATAAAACACTAGACAACAACAGATAAGTACAGACAATACATACAAATAAAAAGATATAGATTAACATATAGACAGCAAATTTGAAATGACAGTAAGCGGGTTATCGCTGCAGTGACTAGTGCATTACCAAGAAAAAAGGCCAGTGCTCAGCAATTGTGCTGGGGATTATTCCACAGCGCTGATTTTCAGCACTGACCAATTAATAAAACAAAAAAAATATATATACATAATAATGTAGTATAAATATGTGTAATTGTATATAAATTTGGAGTGCAGATAATTCCAGTAATGCAGGTAAGCAAAACAAAGAAAAATGTTACCGTGCTTGTGAGTTAGAAATTAAGTATTGCTAGTTAATACTATTATAATTATTAAATCAGTATCCGTGTCTAATATTTAAAATTCCATGCCTAAATGGCAGACCTGATTTTATAATAATTTGAATAGGCGATACTGAAGATTAACATGATTAGCTGCTTTTTGTATTTTTATAAATATACACACATATATCCACGTGAGTGAAGCTGCGGGCAACAGCTAGTATTTTATAATACAGAAACTCATACCCAACAGTGGGATAAGGCAGGCTGTCGAAGATGATGACGGCAATTGTGAATGTAAGTATTATTGCATCAATACCGGTTCTAGTAAGGTACTTAAATTGAAAAGACATTTTTACTGTTGTTATTTTTTTAAGGGCACGTTACACTGAACAAGTTTCTTGTCAAGGAGTCATACCAAAATACACTATAAATCCAAATATGTGGTTTGTTTGAAAAGCCTTTACAAATGTAAGTAAGAATATTTTCCGTTTATAATTCTTGAGCTATCATCCTTCTGTATTTACTATAACATCATACCTTCCTGTCTTGAGCAAAATTAATAGTAAAAAGTTATTAAAATTTCCTTATTGTATATCCGTGAAATTGTGAATGAGACAAAAAATATAAAAAGAAAGAAACAAAAAGCTTTTATTTTGTAACAGATACAAACACAAAAACAAAAACGAACAGACAGAGACAAACAGTTACAAAATAAGGGCTCAGGGTCTAAGCAAAAAGACTAAAAACAAAAAAAAAATAACTAAAAGACAACTCTTATAAAGACTAGCTCAAAACAAAGCATTTATTAAACAAAATAAAAAAGACCTTAAATTATACTATTTACAAAATGTATACAAAAAACTTAGTCTAAAAATCCGTCAGAGGAGGAATAGCTAGACTAGCTTGTAAAATACTGGGACTTCTTTCAAGATCTCTTAACTTTATAGGATAACAGATAGAAATAAGCTACAAGTTTAGTAAACTTGTAGAAATTGTCTCAAAACATTTTCTATAATATAAAAAAACGATAACAATTTGTAAAGGCAAATTGGGGCCTAAGTAATTAGAGTGACACGATTTATTGATGTGACAGCCCATCTTACCGTTTGTTTTATTAGAATTAACTTTTTTTTGTTGGTTTAATTATTTTACAGATACGTACCTACCTATTTTATTTTATTTTATAGTCATACCAACGAAGCAGCTACTAATACAGTTGATACATATTAAAAACAAAGTTGCCAAAAATTAAGTTCTGCCTCAATTATAGGCATGCACCAAACGGACTGATGCGTGACGACGGCAAGAGACCCGACGGGATGACCCTTATCCCTTGGAAGATGGGACGGCCTCTTGTGTGGGACGCCACTTGTGTCGACACCTTGGCGCCGTCTCATCTTCCTGTGACTTCGGGACAAGCTGGTGCTGCCGCATTTAAAGCTGAAAACCTCAAACGGCACAAATATAGTTATTTGGATAGAATGTATCTTTTTGTGCCGTTTGGGGTTGAAACTTTAGGCCCGTGGGGGCCAGCCGCTCTCGAACTGTATCGGGACCTGGCCAAACGTCTAGAGGAGGCTTCAGGTGACCAGAATGCTGGTATCTACTTTGGTCAATAGCTAAGCATTGCCATCCAGCGTGGCAATGTTGCCAGCATTCTGGCCACATATCCCTCCTCTGACGGTTTTTTTAGACTAAGTTTTTTGTATACATTTTGTAAATAGTATAATTTAAGGTATTTTTTATTTTGTTTAATAAATAATGAATAATATTCATTATAGGTACAAACCTCATTCAATATGACAGTATGCTTAAACATTCTATCAGTTATCTGTCTTCCATAGCACAAGCTCTGCTTAGTTTGGGGTCAGATGGCGCTGTGTGTAATGTCCTATGACATTTATTTATTTATTTATTATTTATTTATTTACATTTTGAAACATAATTAAATTTAAGTAAAACGTTAGCTACATTGAATTTAAATTAATTATACATTTATGAATTGAGATTAAAAACATTGAAATCGAAATAATAATCATAATTAAACCTATTCCAGCAACATTTATTTTATTTACAGGTTTTACGAATAAATAAGTTTACAATAATGATAGAGAACCATTCTTATTGTTTCTTATTCAAAGCTGGGGCGACAAGTCCTACACCGACAACGTCCTGCTTGGGATGTTTTGTTCATTTCATCGGCCAGTGTGTACCCGAGCCAACCCTGCTTCTTCAAGTACAGGAGCGAGGCTCTGGGCCGCTGGCATGGTATCTCCAGTGAGTTGAGTAGAATGTTTAACGACGTTAAAGACGGGAAGCGAAATTACTGATTACTTATATTTCTCTGAAGGTTGAAATTATTTTAGTTTCCATTTTTAATTTAATATTTTTTAAAAACTGCATGGATGATTACTATAAGTTAAAATTAATTGATAACTTATCTACTGAAACATCACACAAAGCGGGACATTTAATAATGAGCTAAATATCAGGACAATCTGGCCACGCTGGGACACCGTCAAACACCCACACATATACCGTCTGAGTCAAGACACAGCGCCTGAATGTCAAAAGTTCGTCCGATCGCGTCTGGGAATGCGATCAAAGTTTTGCGATCCAGGTGGCGTGATCGAGTCCTTGTCAGTCCCACAGAATGTCAAATAGTACAAACAACGTCCACAAAAAGCGACAAACAAAAGTAAAGCGACATCGTTTCATGGTTGACGTTAAAAACTCAAGCGAAACGATTTGATTCCACGTTCATTGTACGGACCGCTAGACAGTAAAATGCGTGAGTGCGAGTTCCACGATGGATACAATCTGGGTGTCTTCAAGTCTAGACTGAATCGATATCTTCTAAGCAAGAGTACTCTAACTTAGACAATTGTCTTTTAATATAACATTTAAAAATAACTTTATAAATAAATGTTGGCTGTTAAAATAATGCTCCTACCTAGCTACATTGTAGGGTACAGCCAAGGATTGTACTTACTAAAACACCTATATGTGTTATCAAGTTCTGTATACTTGTGCGTCGAGATCGGATTGTCTCCTCAAGCACTCTGCAGCAACTATACCAGAGAATACTAAGTGTATTCCTCTTCTCTCTACGCGTAGGCCAATCAAATAAGCCAAAAATTCCCCCCTTTTAAACGGCTTTTACGATAGACGGAATACTTATAACGAAGCCGTATTCTAATTCGCCGGCTCCAAGTGTACAAATTCCGTAACAATTGAAAACAAGATTAAACAAAAATGATAATAACGGAATAGAACAAGGATAGCTCTTGTTCTTTGTGTTTTGCATGACATAGCGATGATTTATATGTGTTCAAGTGGTAGACAATGTCCGCGCGACCGATCGCCCGTCGGCTGCAAGGTCGCAGGTGAACGTCCTTCTGCCCGCCACCCGGGACTGCGGACTACAGAGCCTCCCGGACACACTACAGACACTTCTCATTAAATGGTAATTCTTACTATTTAATAATAAGCACGAGGATGGACATCCTTTCCCCTGATTCTCTTATTCACATGAGATTCCTTGCCGAAAACGCGTGATGTTATGCTTATTTTGACAGCTCAGAATGAGCATAATTATGATACACCGCGTCATGTTTTTATTTTAACCATTCCATGCGAATTCAACCCGAAATACGCCCCGGTATATAAATTTGCCTGCGTTACGTATAATGGACTAATAGGGAATAAGGCCCTTGATTTGAGATGTTTTCCGGTTCCGTACCTCAATAGGAAATCATCCCAATTTTTCTAAAATCTTGTTTCGGAATTCGGGAACAAGTTAGTGTACATATAAGTTTGTATGGAACACTCGACGTTTGAGTTAGACTTGTATCAGACAAGCTAAATATGATTATATAAAACTTTTACAAAAATAATTGTTTGAACCAATTATATGTCAAGTTTAAACTAAGGGTTCCGAATTTAAAAACAAAATAGGCGAAGGTAGGGGAAATGGAACCATCGGTACTCGAATCTGAGCCTCGATCACGAACGACTTGCAAAAAAGTATTCGTATCGACATCGACAAAAATTTGTATGAGATTTGTACAGCTTTGTATGCTATCGAGGACTCGATACCTTTACGATGCGAATTCGATAAATTTTCGTGATCGAGGCTCTGACGTGCTCTTTACTGTTTTACTATAAACTTTGACGTGGTTTTGACACATTTTGTTTTACTTATCGGATACTCTCTATAGTGCGACAACGAGACTATAATACATTTTAATTTTAATGAGTGTAAGGACGTACATGGCCTGAAATTGAAGAAGGCCAGGTCGAAACTGTAGTCAGAGTATCCGATACAATTAAACGTGAGTATTCCCGCAAGTAAAACGTAAATGTTCTATAATGATTTCTATTTTTTTTAGAACTAACGTTGGCGTGTGCTGCGTGCAAAATTACATCCTTCCTGTTTCAACAGTCGGTAGTTGGTGCCAGTTCCTGGCAGGCGCAATGAATCATGCCGAAGTGACGCGGTGTACGGTAAAAGTGAAAGTTTTCGGCAGCTTTGTTTCTTGCCTGTGACGATACACGCCTTAAGATAATTTCTACTCGACCACGCAAAAAAGTTGATTATGATCTTAACAGGCCACGTTTTCTATCAATATTCTCTATTCTAAGGTTGCCTGGAAAATATTGTTTTAGGCAAAAAGGCCGCCTTTCGCACTTATTGAACTTCTTGATGTAACAGTGAAGAGACAAATGAAACGCTCTCCTAATCGTGACCATTAATCGCTCTCCTAAGCATGTCTATGACCATTGCAGTGATGCACAGAACTTTAATTAGCAAAACAAAGTCCAGCCCCTGTACTCTGAACTTTTTATTTCGATATCTGTTAGGCGCTCATGACAAAACTATGCAATCGCGATCCATAATGATATGTGGTATTTCCTGGGTGTCTAACAGGTATCGCTATAAGCTGCTCAGAGTATGGGGGCAGGGCATCGCTGCTTTGGTGTTCATCACTTAGAGACTCGATGTAATTTCGCTAGTTGCAGTACATCATGTTTCACCTGCATAACTTTCCCACACTATAGATAGATAGAACTCTTTACTGTGCACACCATAAACAGAACAAAAGAACCTTATGAACTAGTCCCACAAGTGGCGGCCTTATCGCTAAGAACGATCTTTTCCAGCCAACCAAGAATTGAAAAACTATAATTGAGTATCAAGAACTAATGTGCAATGTGTTTATCACTTATAATTGCATCGACTTCTAGGACATAAAGTAGGACTTAGCCCCTCGAAGGTTGGTTGGGCAATATTCAACCACTGAAAGTGTTGGAAAATTCATAATATCCAGAATGTAATTATTTTACCGAAATGAAAACACTTTTGTAACGTCAATAACATAGTTTTTTTTTTTTTTTTTTTTTTTCCTTCTAATGATGTATCTTTCTGTTGATAGATACCTCATTGTTATTACAATCTAGCCTAGTTGAGACTAATAAGTAATTTTAATATAACTTAAATTGCTAAGTAGAGTATATTCTAAGAATGCGTCCATCGACACTTTTCTTACTGTCTCTATTAAGGGGAAGACACTTTGTTCATGTGTTCTATAATAAGCACACTCACTCACTGCACTGACATTACTAATACACTAACTCAAAAGGTTTTGTCCTTTTTAGTCTTCTTACTATATCCGTGTTGTCGAGGAGCTGGATAGCCTCGACATTTACATGTTGGTGAAGTCTATTTTCATGAGCTTCAGCGTATTTTTTAATGATGTTTGCGACCATGTCCACTTTGAGGTCCCGATGGAGGTCGACGTTTCTTATGTACCAAGGTGCGTTCAATATCCCTCTGAGTACTTTGTTCTGAAATCTTTGTATCATCTGTGTATTGCTTTGTTTGGTACAGCCCCATAGTTGAATACCATAAGTCCATATTGGCATGAGGACTTGTTTATACAAGAGTAGTTTGTTGTGCACTGATAACGAAGAATGTTTTCCAAGTAACCAGTACATCTTCTTGTAGCGAAGCTCTAACTCTTCGCGTTTCTTTTTGACATGAGCCTTCCAGCGAAGCTTTGTGTCTAGTGTCATACCTAAATATTTGGCTGTATTTTCGTATGGTATTATATTGTTATTAATATACACCGGATGGTAATTTGGTTTTTTGTTTGTGAAGTCTATGTGAATGGATTTTGATTCATTCAGTTTTATTCGCCATTTCCTTGTCCAATCAAATATGGTGTTAATGGCTGTTTGAACCTTTTCCACTGCTTCGTCTTGAGTGACTCCTGTGGCCATAATAGCTGTGTCATCAGCAAAAGTAGCAATGGTGTTATTTTCTAGTTTTGGGATATCACAAGTGTAAAGTAAATACAGGACCGGACCTAGAACACTTCCCTGTGGCACGCCAGCTTTGATTAGCTTAAGCTCTGAGTATGAGTCGTCTTGCCTTACCCGGAACATTCTTTGTGTTAGGTAAGACTCTAATATATCAGCAAACTGATTTGGGAGCATATTTCTTATTTTGTGTATAAGACCTTTATGCCAAACTTTATCAAAAGCCTGCGCTACGTCCAAGAATACTGTAGAGCAAACTTTCTTTTCTTCTAATGATTTTTCTATTATGTTAGTTATTCTATGAACTTGGTCTATAGTTGAGTGTTTTTGTCTAAAACCAAATTGATAATCTGGAATTAGCTCTCTCTCTTCTATAATGGGTTTTAATCGTCTCATAAGTAGCTTTTCAAATAGTTTGGACACAATTGGCAATAAAGATATTGGCCTGTACGAAGTTGTTACATGCGGTGGTTTTCCAGGTTTTGGCAGCATTATAACTTCGGCGACTTTCCAAGCATCAGGTACGTATTTAAGTCTAAATGACGCATTGATGAGAGTGGTAAGTTTTACTATGGCTTTACGTGGAAGATTTTGAAGGACTTCACCAGTAATTAGATCATATCCAGGAGATTTCTTTTGATTAAGGCATTTGATCTCTTTGTAAACTTTTCTTGGTGTGACGAGTCTTATTTCTAGCTCATCTTGAGATGTTTCTAACAACGTAATAGATTCTTCACTGTCTTCAGTTGGTTGAAAGATTATTTCTAAATGTTCCGCAAACCTATCCGCTTTTTGTTTGTTATTTATAGCCCAAAGCCCATCAGATTTTTTGATCGGAGGGATTTGCATAACAGGTTTTTTTAAACTTTTTGTAGTTTTCCATAAAGAGTAGTTTGTTGTGCGATCACTTGTTAGTTGACTAAGGTAGGTATTCATAGTTTCTTCATGAAAGTTTCGAATTCTCCTCCTTAACCTTTTCGTGAGAAGGTTTAACCTTTGTTTATCTTGTGGGCATCTGGTTTGTTGCCATTTTCTTCTTTGCTTCCTTTTTTTAGTTATGAGTTCTCTTATGTCATTTGGATAGCTGTTCCCTATAGTTCTTCTTTTGAGTTGTGGCGTATTACTCCACGCGCATTGTTGTATGTTCGTGATAAATTTAATAACATCTTGATCTAGTTGCTGTGGATTCTTAAGTGGAACTTTAAGGTCTATAGCAGAGTCCAAATCAAGCTTAAAACTCTCCCAATCAGTGTTTTTGTTGACAAGGGTGGGATTGCTCTCTCTTTGTACAATAGTTTCACTCAAAGTTAATAATATAGGTGAGTGATCGGAACTCATATCAAAACATTCCTCAATGTGAAGAAAGTTGGGTGATACGTTTTTATATATATAAAAATCTATTAAGTCAGGTATTTTGTTGGGATCAGTAGGCCAATATGTGGGCTTTCCTGTTGATGCGACATTGCATTTCAACTCTCTAATGGCACCGAGTAGTTCCCTTCCTTTAGTTGTTGTTAATCTAGATCCCCAGAAAGTGTTTTTAGCATTAAAGTCACCCCCAAGTATAAATCTGTTACCAAGATTTTTCAAGAATCTCTTGTATTTATCTTCTTTTATTGAGTGTCTAGGTGGACAGTATATGGCTGAAATAGTGACAGGTTGGCGTTTAGTTTTTACACTTACCGCCACAGCTTGTATGTCTTGTTCTTCATGCTTGTACTCTTCATGATTACAGATGTTCTCCTTAATAATCACAGCGCTACCTCCTCTAGCAGTGTTGTCAGGATGTAGAGCATGGTAAGCTTTATAGCCTTTGATTTTTATGTAGGATTCTTTTGTAAAATGTGTCTCTGATATGAGGCACACGTCAATATTTTTTGTATTTAAGACTGCCTGTAGTTCATTTTGATGCTGCAGGAGCCCATTTGCATTCCATGCCATAATTTTTAGTGAGTAAGTCATGATTTTTTCTCATAAGCAGTTGCATTAGTGCTGCTTTCTAATTTTTTTAATCTATCGTTGAATGAGGTCAATAGATTAATGATTTTGTTGATCTTTTCATCGGTATCTGAGCTCACTTTCTTGGATAGTTGTAACTGCGGGGCTGGTTTTACTCCTTTTGTTATTTGTGCAAAAGAAATATTTTTCATGATATGGTTGTTGGCAATTGGTTTTTTACCTTTGCTTATAGCTGGAACTGTATTGACAGCTGTGGGTGTTACACTCTTCTTCAATATTTTGTATTTTAAGCTTTGGAGTTCTTTGGCTACAACACAGCCTCTATAACTAGCTGGATGGGGTTCACCACAGTGAACACACTTTGGCTTTGCTTCTGCTGCCTTTTTGCAGTCTCTGGTTAGATGTTTACCAGTGCACTTCACACACCTAGGTTCTTTGGAACAATATTTCTGGGTGTGCCCATATGCTTGACACCTCTTACATTGTGGAATTAGTTTAGATGTTTTTAGCGGTTGAATGTCCACTTTGCAGCCTAATACAGACTTAATTTTGTATATATTGTTAATGTCTTCTTCTTTTGCGAATGAGAGCATGAACATGTTGAGAGGTTGCTTACTTTTCCAGCTCAATTTGTTTACAGCTGCTTGTATTTTGTAGCCTTTGGATGTCAGATCTTCTACTATTTTTTCGGGCAAGCACGTAGAATGCAGGTTTTTAGCCATTACTCTAATCGGCCTGTCTTGTTTGTTCTCATACGAGTGCCAAAGATAGCTATTCTCTAACAACAGCTTGGTAGCGGCTCTATATGAGTCCTCGTTATTTGTGTTAATCTTAACACTTTCACCATTCATCATCTTTGAGATAAATGACTCTTTGGCTAGACTTGTCAAAAGAAGATCATAGAACTCTTGGTAGTTCTTGATATTTTCAACAACTATAGGTGGAGGTAATGGTACTTTCTTCTCTTTTGGTTTTTCTTTGGCGTCTTTGCTAGAGTCAGATTCTAGCTGTTGTGGTGGGGTCAGTGATAAGTTAAGTTTCCTTTTCTTCCTGCTTTTTTGACGCACCCACTCGGTTTCTTTCGCAAGCTCCTCCTCGTCTGTCTCATACTGGACTGGTGTAGAGGCCGCTTGGGTTTGATGTCGTTGGTTTTTTAGAGCACTGTTTTGCTCCTGAACGTTCTTAAGTTGTTGTTTAAGGTTTTCTATTTGACCTTTAAGATCATCTACTAGGTTTTGCAGTTGTACACGCGCTGCCCTTTCTTCTTTATAATGATTATATAACAGGGACTCTGTTACATAATCTGTTTCAGTTTCAGTTGTAAAATTAATTTTCGGTGTAGCCATAATGAAATAAATATACAGCTGCGCCTTAATATTTGTTTACATTAACACTACACAAATGTTCGTGATACGATATCTGGGTCATCGCGGTGACCGTGAGCGGCTCGACGCGGCGGAGTAGGCTGCAGCGTCAGCGCCTTACTCGAGCACGTACTAACTAGCGCAAGAGCGTTAGCAAATGACCGTTCTTAGCGGAAGACAACTAAACACTGAAGACAACTAAACACTGAATAACATAGTGATGTCAAGAATTCATGTCGAATTCTGAAATTCTGAAATTTCTGTTAAGATTTATTTCTATTCGCCATCTATACAAGGCTTGGAAGTCGCGACAATTGGGAATCATCCCTGCATATCTAACCTTTAGTAAGTTTTTATCGATAAGATTAAGCTAGAAGGTACTGTTTAGGAGTATGGTCACGTTTTGTAAGAGCTTACGCGAGGGGACGGCACGTGCGTTCGACTGTTGACAACTTGTTGTGTAACATGGCTTGCTATAAGCTAACCTTTTTGTTAGCTTTGTAAAAAAACTTCATTGGTAGGTAAAAAACAAAACTTTTGATTGTCGATTAAATTTAGAAATGTTTTATATAACTATTTAAATTTAGCAATGCTGCTAGAATTCTGACTCTTTTCGAATTTATCCAGAAATGTGGTAAGAAAGTGTGGTGTGGAAGAGTATATTGTATAAAATTGTATAAAAATAATGGTGTTTTATTCATAAAGTGCCGAAATAAAAGGACTGGACTGGACTAAAGACTGGAGTTTGACTATTACCTACTAAAGATGATTAGGAATTAAGAACTCCGTATCCACTTGCCGATAAATTATTTAAGAAAACTGACACTACAATGAATAATTCTAGTAAATTAATACATTTGATTTTAAATTTACAAATGGAAATGAAATTACTAATATAGAAATGACTAAGACGTGGTCCAAACACACATCTTTCAGAAAAATATTTTATTTAAATCTTTCCATGGCTCGAAGGACCATCTGGTGTATAAATCATCCAGCGTCTCAGTGGCGCCAACTATCACAAAAGAACATCTACTCTTGCATGGTCATTGAACATTGACATTATACAACAAAGGATGGCAACCGGTTCGAGATACACCTGAGCTAATCAGATCATGAGAGAGAGCATGAGACAATCATAAAGGTTCTGTCGATACGACAAAATGGGCCATAAAACTGTACTGAAACGAGATCGAAACAGTTTACGAGGCACTTCAAGTAGCAAATCCAAAACAACGACACTTTCACGGTTTAAATTCTGTAAAGATTCGTTTTTCGCAGAAACGAGATCGATTCCAAGCCAATCAAGCTCGACGCGTACAGAGGACAAATCAAAATGAAGCTTCGCCACAGCGCAGGCAGTAGTTTGTACTTAAACTTTACATACAACGGACACACATATTAGGGCACATAAATATGTTTATGTATCACATTTTTGCATGTCTGCGTGTATTTATAGCTGTGGGCGGCGAGCGCGCGACCTTGTGGCGGAGACGCTCTCGGTACCACGAGACGCGATTTCACTGAATCCTGACTCGGAGAAATATAAACTCAGTATGCATCGCTTTATTTGCTTCCTGTTTTACAAAAATGTACTGAGTAAACCAGCAATGTATGTTGTACATTTATGTGGTGCTGCCGGTATGTGTTTGTAGTGCGCAGGCGACGGACTCGCGCCTCAGGTCTCGTTCGCCAATTTCGCACACTGATAAGTTCATCGACTCTTCACAAGGATATATGAATCAAGCGCTGTAAAGCGACGCGGCAGTTTGGGATCTGTTTGGCGAAATCAAGGACGCTGCGTCATTGTTATCCGAACAAAGAGGTTGACGATTTTATTTCATTTTTTACGCTTTAGAATTCTAGTCGGCTACTTTATCCTTGTTTTTTTTATGTCGTTGAAAGAAACGTACTTAATAATTACAGACTTGCTGAGGTGCAGGTTTATACTACGTACTTATGTGTTACTAAATAAAACTAGTATCTTTTTTTAGTTACACAACATACAAACAGTAACATCAATTAGTAAAAACTAAACGCGTCATGATAATTAAAAACTTATTTTGTTAATTGGCATTGTGATTCGATACCCAAATAATAGGTTAAACAGAAATGTTATGTCGAAGTGAGAGTAATAAAATTTTATGCTTAAATTAAAATACAACGTGGTGTGCACACGGATTGATTTAACAAAAACGATAGCATAGGTAAGTTGAAAACTGCTTCCTGAAGCAACCAGTGAATATAGTAACATAATTAATTTCCAAATGTGAAGTGATCCACAAGTGAGCGCCGTTCACTTGACCAACTTTTTATTTCATTTGCGCATAATTTATTTGAAGCTGCACGATATTGGCTGACATGCACCTGTAACTTCATTTTTATTCCATTTGATTTTCTTATAACTATTGACTTTCTAGGGTATGATACAGTTTGGTACAAAAAAGGATAAAATTATAAAACGGTAAATAAAAATTAAGAAATAAAATCATTAAAACAAGACAATACAAGCGCAGTAACCATTTTAGTAGATAATCAAATCTAAGAATTTAGACTGTGAGTTGTTGCAAATCTTAAGGTCTTTAAAAAACTCTTTTCTTACGGTTTGCTATACTTTTCTGAATTTGGTACCAAATCCAATGTATTAAAAAATCTACATTTAAGTATTTAGACTGGTATGTTGAATCTCGTAAATATCTAGTTATACTACACCTGTAGGGTCACTAACTAATACTAACTCCCTGGCTTCAGTGTCGGTCAAGGGCATTCTAGAACCTCCATTCAAGTCTGAACAGAATAAGAATGCTGAGTGGCATGCTTTGTCCATATAAGCAGCTAGCTTTGTCTTGACAAATAGGTGTTGAGGATAGACATACTGTGAAAAATTAAAAGGTACCAGGTATTAGCTAAGTGATAAAGTTTACTTACTGAAATACATATTTTTTTTAAATTATAATAGAAATCTAGAATATTGGTACACAATTTGTCTTGAACGTATATATTTCGTACCTATTTATAAAGTTACTGCCCGAATTAGCCCTGGTTTTATAAACTGTCTCACTGCTGGGAGCGGGCCTCTTCTCGTTGAGAATGAGGCTATAGTTTGCCAAGTGCGAGTTTGCACACTCCAAACATCTTCGAAAACTTTTTTTAATAACTCTCGGACATATAAGTTTTCTCACGGTGTTTTCCTTCACCACTTAAAGTCATCGACAATACGCACATTACTTAGTACTTAAAGACAGTGCATGCCGTGGGATTTGAATCAGAACCTCCAGATTTAGTTTATTATTTAGTTATCCGAAAAGTAAAGTTACTGCAATGTAGTGCATTTGCGCAATCCACAGAAACATGTTTGGAAAGTCCGCACGCTACTTAATTGCCTCATCCATTCGGTCGACGTTAATTACCGCTTTCTGTGATCGAGACGTTAGAGACACGCGCACACGCAGAATCAATTGTGTTGTCATGTCACACACATCGGGACGCGATGAATTCGTCGTTGTTTGTCCTACTGGCGGCAAACTCTTATAAAATATTATATCTTCAAGCCTAACAGTTATTATTCATTTTGTACAACTTTTTTGACCTAAATCCAGTGATAGCACGTGTAAGTACAGATTTTTGATTATTCTTGAAAAACTAATAAATTATTCTTGACACGGCAAACGTGGCCTCTTACTAGAGTATTATCTCCTTTTTGTCCATTACCTTTTGTCTGTAATGTTTATTTTTAGTATCTTTAACACGCAATGGTAAAATTACTTTTATTATATCTTCACCTGTGACTAACAAACAAAATACATAGATATCGTAGGACATATAATGCCAAAGTGCAACCTAGTCCCAAACTAAGCAAAGCTTGCACTATGGGAACCAGAATACAGACATAATACTTACATCCTTTGTAAAAATGTAAATACGTATTTAAAACACATAGAGAACGTCTAGAAACAAAAGAAACATTTATCGAGACACAAATAAATATAGAAAACATCTTCTAAGTCTGCGTGCTTCATCTTCAACCACATCAACGCTTACCATCCGGCGAATTAGTGGTCAAAATTTAATGTAAATTCAATTTTAATGTAATAATTGTGATAATTAAAATTAAATGTAATGAACTGGCATAAATGTTGATTTTATTTTTATGAGTAAATTATTTATCAATTTGTTTATCAATGAATGAATTTGCACACCGTAATGCGCAATGACAATAGACGCAAACAATTATATTTAAGACCTTTTTACACTGTTGTCATGCTAATAAAACCTTGGCGTTAACAAAAGCACAAAAAGTATTGAGCACAATCAAAATGTACACGTACATTTTGATTGTGCTCAATACTGTATATTAACTTTATATCAAGGGGCTCCAATTTGTAATACCAACAACAAGCCCTACTCAATATAAAGTACCTACTACAGGACTCTTATAATGGACGCGTATGAAAAATCGTTATGAAATCCCTGAGGACTTTGCTCTTTAGTTATACAGGGCTGACGAATTACTTTTCTCGAGAAAAAATTAACAAGTGGTACTTGTAGAACTTACTATCCCATGGGAAACAAACATCCCTAAAGAACTCACGAAAAAGCTAAATTATGAATTTATATTTTTTTTTAAATATGTAAAATTAATGAGACGAACAAGACGCTCTCCTGATGGTAAGAGATAACCTGTCCATGACCATTGCAGCGATATACAGAACTTTGAGTAGCAAAACAAGGTCTAGGGCATCGCTGCTTTGGCGCTCATTACTTTGAGGCATTAGATGGTTAGTCTCAACAGCCCAGTAATTTCGCTAACTGCAGTAGGTACCCTTCAAACCGGAACACAGTAATGTTTACACACTACTGCTTGACGGCAGTATACCTGGTACTGCGGTACCTACCTAGATAATCTTCTGCTAAGATCAAGTGATCATATCTATCAAGTACCTACATAAATATTTTTGTAGTGTTGAACAAGGTGTATAGACTGCTCTGCAGTTGAATTGAACGAGAGATCAGGTCACATCGTCAAGTACTTACAGATACCTATATGCTTTAAAGGTAAATATTGCATTTACATGTCATAAATAAATAATTATCGTAGGACATTACACACAGCGCTATCTAAGCCTCAATCACGAACGACTTGCGAAAAAGTATTCATATCGACATCGACATAAATTTGTACAGCTTTGTATGCTATCGAAGACTCGATACCTTTACGATATTCGATAAATTTTCGTGATCGAGGCTCTGACCCCGAACTAAGCAAAGCTTGTACGCAAAACGAACACATACTTAAAAACAAAACTTACACATTTAATAAGCTACTTTTTTTTAGGAATCTTGCAAGTTAAATTTGACCCACTTCCCGGTGTCCAAATGGACTCAAATTTGGTTTACTTATGTATCTTTGGTGATAATACAATCATATGGCACCATGGAGCTGATCTGATAATGGAGACGGTAGTCATAGGAACTTCTGAACTAAACAAGATAAACCCATCGAGTTTCGGCTCGATTGATTCGTCTTGAGAAGCACTTTACGCTTAGACGATATATTTTTTTTTTTAATGATTGACAGGCTAGGTGTTTGACCACAACTCACCTGATGTTAAGTGAAGATGTGGTCGAAGATGGTAAAGCACACCTAGCCTGGAATGGAACTGGCTCTCAAGTGAGGCTGCCGGAACACACCGTTAGATGCTTGGCGGCAGATTTTCAACTTGAGGGTGGTAGCTAGCCAGCCGAGTACTAGAAAGTACCCTACCACCATGCTATGGTTTCCTCACGATGTTTTCCTTCACCGGCAGCTCAAGCTCATTGTCGGGGTTTGAACCCACGCCCTTCGGCATGCGAATCTACCGCGCTAACCACTGAGCTTTCATCGCTACAAATCCAGGGTCTAATGATGAAGCTGGACGGTGGCCGCGGCATCTCTGTAATAACAGTGCCAGTGCCATTCCAGGCTAGGTGTGCTTTACCATCTTCGACCACACCGTCACTTAACATTATGGTCAAACACCTAGCCTGTCAACCGTAAAAAAAAACAACATAGCCCCACCGAGTTTGGGCTTAATTGATTCGTTTCGATGAGCACTTTACGATATCCAAGATCTGATGAAAAACCCGGAAGGTGGCCACGGCTGGAAGCTTTAGGCATAGAAGTATAGTAAATACCTAACCTGTAAGGGGTAGTGCCTCAAGCTTTCGATAATATAGGTAAGTAGGTACCTACACGCTAAATACTCACAAAAATTTATTAACCTATAACTTTTTAATTCATTGTCCCAGGTAAGAGCTTGTTATAAAAAATATTTTTTTTCGTTTCTTATTCTATCATTTATGTATTGAATACGTATTTTTTGAGTTGTTTTTGTATTGGTACTTGTAGTTACCGGTCGGGCAGTGAGTATGTTTATTTTTATTGTTTTTTTTCAGCGCAAGACTTGAAGCTCGCCCACTAAATGCACAGACGCTGGCTCCTGAGCAACATTGTAACAGGTCGATGCCGCCGACGCCGCGTGCTCCATCGGGCACCAGAACCTTTCGTTATGATACCCGAGTTTTTTTTTACGTTGAAGTTTTGAGACGAACGAGCCACTCTCCTGATGGTAAAAGATAATGCGTGTCCAAGATCATTGCACCGATACACAGAACTTGTAGCAAAACAAAGTCCAGAGCATCGCTGCTTTGACGCTCATTAGTTTGAGCCTTTACAATCTAAGCTGTAGAAATTAACCATCTAAAGTTTAGATGGTTAGACTCGACAACCTTGCAATTTCGCTAGCAAGAGTACCATAGGAATGTTTACATATATACCCACATGTATTTTTGCATATAAATTATTTGATTTGATACTATGGTGGTACCTAAATGACCTTCTGCTAAGGCGATCTATATTATAACATATTTTGTTTTTTTTTGTAAAAGTAATGAGACGAACGATACGCTTTCTTGATGATAAGAGATATCGCATGTCCATGACCATTGCATCAATACACAGAACTTTGAGTTGTAAAACAAAATCCGGGGCATCGCTGCTTTACTTGTTATAAGTGATGTTTTACTTGAAGATTAAAAGCGGTTAGCATAAACATTTGCGATAAATACTATTTTCTAAGCCATGGCAACCTAGTAGGGAGACCGTCTGACTTTCAATCTGGACATCCCGAGTTCAAATCTTACGTACGCACCTCTGTCTTTTCTAAATATGAGTATTGCCGCTAGGTTCAATGACTGAAGAAAAACATCGTAACAAAACCTACATTTCTAACGAGTTCTTAATATTCGCAATTATCGCTTACCATCACGTGAGCTCGTGCTCAGTGATTATATTTATGTATTAAGTACCTTCGTCTATATTTTTACATTGTTGTACAACAAAAATCATTACTGCATTTTATTTATTTACTAAAATAACTCCAGACAAAACACCAGCTTCGAACGCGAAAGCTCTCTAGACTTGGGTCACCCACCGTGCTAATTTTTCCGGACAGATTTTCTGATCCTTTTTTCTAAACTCTGTAAGTACGCGTACAAATAATGCTGTGAGATGTTTCTGGGTGTTCTGTATTCGTTATAAGTACGCACGTAAAAAAAAAATTAAGTATTCTATCAGACTTCCATAGTACAAGCTATGCTTAGTTTGTGGTCAGGTGACGGTGTGTAACGTCCTACGATATTTATTTATATAAAAAGTGTCTTATATGTTAATCCAGGTAATAGACTAGTGAGTGCCAAATTTCGTCCAAATCCGTTCAGCCGTTTTTGCGTGACCGAGTAACAAACATCCAAACATCTAAACATACTAACTTTCACATTTATAATATTAGTAGAATTTAATTTAGGCGCGATTAAGTTCCGGTGATAACTGGACACTTTTTTAACCGTCAAACTGAACTTAACTTTTTTTTTCAGCTACAGACTGGGGCCATTGACATTTGACAAATTTTATTAAATTTAAATAAATTACAAAAAATTACATATTCGCAATACCTACAGGGAAAGGTAAGGTAATCTATCACTAGTTTGTGCTAGCAGCAACTGATCACGAGTATGATGGGTACAGTACGGTACAGTCGAGCACACGTTTTACAGCTACAAAGAATTTTGTGATTTTTTAATAATTTTAATACTTTTACTGTCATTTATTATTTGTTTATGATTATTATTGAAAATTGACCTGTTAACACCTCGTTATCAATAAATATGATTATGATTATGACGCATGTACCAGGCATCGCCCTCCTCAACCATATCTGAGGGAAGAGAGCGACCCGACACACGACGCCGCCGCAAGAAGGAGCCTTCGACGGTAAGCATGAATGCTCGAAGAATGCACACAATCCTTATTTCTATTTTATTATTTGTCGATCGATATGGCCAAGTGGGGATACTCGATCGCCGAAACGGTACAATGCAACTGTGAGGCTCCTGCGCAAACCATGCAGCGCCTTTTCTCGTGCCCTGGCTGTCCAGACTCCTGCACCATGGAAGACCTCCAAGAAGCCACCTCCTGCGGTGTTGCAGTGGCTAAATACTGGGAGAAAAACATCTAAAAAAAAAAATGAAACATCGGCTGGTCGAAGAAGAAGATTTGTCAAATTGAAAGTCCCGAATGTCTTGTTTGAGATTATCGTACGTTGCAAGTTCCAGTGACTTGTATTTCTCTTTAGAGTTGGTAACCCTATCCAGACAAGACGCAAAAACTGGAGTCTCAAGTCGGGATTCGATCGTCAGAGGATGTAGGCTCACAATCTATATTTAGTCTGGGACGTCGAGCTTATACGTACTAAGTAGGTTATCCTTAGTTTATACAGGTCACACTGTTGCCAACTGAGAGGGCAACACAACCGGTGGACTGAGGGTGGTTTCAATAAAGATATTTATGTAAATTGGACGTTTAGTATTTGAATACAGGGTCTTTGATGTTAGGTATACATTTTGATATATCAAGTCAAATAACAGTGTAACCTTCAAGTCTGATTTTTATTATTATTGTTTACAGGCTATGTATTGTGTTTGACCACAGCGTACTTGATGTTCAGTGACGCTGTGGTCGAAGACGGTAAACTCATCTAGCCTGGAATGGAACTGGGTTTAAGTGACGTTGCCGGAACACATGCTAGGTGCTTCGCGGCAGATTTTCAACTTGAGGTTAGTGGCTAGCTATAAAGTACCCTACCACCATGTTATGGTATGCTCATAATGGTAATGGTATCCTCTACCGGCAGCTCAGGCTCATTGTTAGGACTTGAAACCACGCCCTTCGTATGAACCGACCGCGCTAACCACCGAGTTATCATCGCTACACTGTTTTGCTTATCTCTACAATAAAATTCAATATTTTGTTCATACCACTTAAGTTACAAGTCATACTTTACGTACACCACCAAGTAAATATAAAACTCGAACTCTTAAAAAAAACGTATGGAGTTGAACAAATATTTTGCATTCTTTTAACCTCCTAGCCCACAGTAAGTTTCCTTGTATGCTATCTGCTTTATAGAAAACCTTGATATAATATTATAAATACAAAAAAACTGATCTCAATCATAAAGCGAATTGATTGCAAATCGATCTCTAGTTCAAGAAGTTTCTAGTTCTTTCGTATAATGTCTTTCAATTTTTTTTCGACGCACTTTAATGACGCACTCCACGTATCACAATATATGTGAGGAATTGAATGAGGGAGCCACCGTCAAAGTTTCTGCAAAAGTGACAATCAGCGTTAAAAAAATATTAGTTCGTTCAGTTGTACATCTCAGAGATAAGTTTGTATAACAGTATGTTTAGCGTTCGGGTCCAGTGAACTCTGTTAATAAGAGTTACGACTTTTCTAGATCGCCTGAGCTAGATTAGTCGATAGAGGAGGCCTAAATTTAGGTTGCGAGCGTCAACGACTGGCCTGAGAACAATGACGTTTCCTTCTCCGAAATAGAATGACGTCAGAATACCATTTGACGTCACTATTCAGTATTTTTTCACGTGCGCTTACTACCATAACTTAGTTTTAAATGTGGAACTGATGATGAGACTTCGGTCCGGACACATCCCATCAAACAAGTTTGGATAGATACTTCTTGGGAGTGTCCGATTCACCAAACTATACTGAACGTGAGATCGTAGAAGACGCGTATCATGTGCTGATAGAATGGGTCCGGAACGAGGCGCAAAAGCGAGATAAGCTTAGTTTTAATAGTAATACAATAAATTATGACGTAGGTCTGTTACATCTTGTGTTCTTTGTACATCTTGGCTTCACCAGCTTCGGAGGAAGCCAAAATTCTGTTAAAAGTAGGTATATAAGGGTATCACGATTATGGAAAATACGTCTGAGCAATTGTAGTTTCGTGTGTTTCGGAGTTCACTGTGTGAACCCCCCTTTAAATTAAATTAAGATTAAAAATGAACTAATTTCCTTGCAATATTTTATTTTATTCAAAATAGGATTGCGTTTGACCATGTCCTGCCTAATGTGTAAGTAGTGATGCGATTTAGGATGGACCTAGAAGAAACTTGTACACATTAGATTTGGAGACACTTGCATACAGATTCCGATAAAGAGTTCCACATCCTCGCTGTCCATGTATCTGTCATTATCGTTGTATATGTACAGATGTCTCTTTGGTCGCGTCTGCCTAGCCGACACGTAGTAAAAAGGGGCAGGTGGAATCAAGTTGAGTTGGTGCTCGAAACTTCGCAGCGGAGACGTGACTCTTTGCCTATAAACCTCTTAGCACGCCTCTTGGTCGCCTCCAGGGCCTCCAGTTGGTACTTTGCAAAGTCTTCTCTCTCATAGATGAGAACAGTATTCCATATATGACCTTACTTGTGCTAGACCTAGAGATAAATGTGATTGTATTCGAAGCCTAGTTCTTGATTTAGTCAAGAGGTCCTAGCTTGGTACTTAGTGAGCGACTGAGCGTCTTATCTCTTACCTCTGCTCTCTAGGTTGCGGATGGGCCCGAGGTGCGTGGGTCCAGCGTGGCTAGTGCAGCCCCTGGTGTCTTGGAGAAAAGCCAGGAGCTCGCTGACGACGGCACAGATTAATTTAAGGTTTTCTAGCATTCCAAAATTACTATTATTTTAGAAAGTGCTAAGCTATTGTCAAGCAACCATTTAATAGAACAGATATTTTTTATCCTATTTACTTTGAATTACCAACCACCACCATCCCTAAGTCATTTCGATGCTACGTCCACGAGTTGTCTTGAAGTAATTTTTGTAATATCCGTATCAGTAGTGCCAACATACATAAAAAGAAAATATTAACTCAAATTTTTGGTTAGGTTTGGTTTCCAGTAGATGAATATTCATCATAGGATTGTCTGGAAGAAATCGCTCTTAGTTATAAGATCATTCATATTTTTCCACCTTGCTTAATGCGTTTATTCTTTTTGTAATTTTCCTTATCAGTGGTGTCGACAAAAAAAACTTAAACATTTTGAGTTTATGTTTAATTTTATTCTTAGAAGATAAATATTGAAAGAAATCTAAGAATTACTTGATGTAATTACGGCTAGCAAATTTCACAGTTGGACCCAAACTAAGCTTTTCCTTGGCCGCGCTGTCGCTCTCTTTGTCTCATCGGTGAGTTGATGACCAGTAAATTTATTTTATACAAAACAAAACAGGGTCTGTATATCTATAAATAATTTAACTGATTTTTTTATGTCACAGATGACAATCAAGCAGATGGGTAGCCTGATGGTAAGCCATCACCGTCGCCGTTGATGTCTGCAATACCAGTAGCACTACAAATACGTTGCCGACCTCTAACACGCCTTTTGAAGAACCCAATGTTGTAACTCCACGGGAATACGGAAGATGGAAGATCATTTTGCAAGTGTAAAGCATAAATGATATGTCGATAATACAGAGTTTGTTAACATTGTATTCTAACCTACTGAATTAATTTAGAGCTCTAATCTATACTAATATTATAAAGAGGAAAGATTTGATTGTTTGTTTGTATTGAATAGGCTCCGAAACTACTGGACCGATATCAAACATTTTTTCACCGTTAGGAAGCTACACTATCCCCGGGTGGCATAGCCTACTTTTTATCTCTGTATTCCCACGGGAACGGAAACTACGCGGGTGAAACCGCGAAACGTCCGCTAGTCAATAATAAATTGAAATAAAGTTGAACAAACTGAATTAAATAACCAAGTTTACGTTGACTGTGTACATACCTAATTACGGTTAAATTAAACCTTTTCCACACTATGCGTTCCTGTTCTAGAACAACTTGAAGTTTTGTAGCGATGGTCCAGTGGTTAACGCGGACGGTTCACACGCTGAAAGGCGTGAGTTCAAACCCCAACAATTAACTTGAGCCGGTGAAGGAAAATATCCTGAGAAAACCATAGTGGGTGTTAGGGTACTTTGTAGTGCTCAGCCACCACCAAGTCGAAAATTGACGCTAAACACCTAACGGGGTGTTCCGTCAGCCTTACTTAAGACCCAGTTCCATTCCAGGCTAGGTGTTTACCATCTTCAACCACACTGTCACTTAACATCTGCTGAGCTGTGGTCAGATATTTAGCCTGTCAACCATAAAAAAACCTTTGTAATACCTACTGAATTAATTTAAAGCTTCAGCAATAAATAATAAGTTGAAATAAAGTTGAACAAACTGACCTACCTAATTACAGTTAAGTAAAGCATGTTACACACTATGCATTCCAGTTCTAATATCAACTTACTTGCGCCAGTAATCAAATGACAAGAATTTGCACCTTGCAAATCATGTGATTTGGCGAAAGTTTGTTTGTTTGTTTGTTACTTTTTCACGGTCTAACGGCAGTCCCAATATTGATGAAATTTGGAATGGAGGCAGCTGACATCCGGGATTAACACATATGCACTTTTTATTTCGATTATTTTTCAGCGGGTAACACCGCGGGGCGCAGCTAGTATAACATAAGTCTCAGCTGTGTTTTGAACCAATAATCTCCGTTATGAAAAAAAATCTTGTTGCAGAACCGGTCGGTCACTCACCCTACTCGTTCTTATTAGCATACTTATTTCAAGCTAAGTACCTACTACTACTGATACATAATATAAAACATAGAATATACCTAAACATCGACGTCATACGTCTACGTATCTACACTAATATTGTAAAGAGGAAAGATTTGTATTTATGTTTGTAACGAATAAACTCAAAAACTTCAAACCATCTTTTACCGTTAGGAAGGTACATTATCCCCGGGTGCCAGGCTACTTTTTATCCCTGTATTCCTAAGGGAACGGGAACTACGCGGGTGAAACCGCGAGGCTAGTCAAAATAAAGACGAATTTAGCATGTGTTTATCTGTTATATGTTACTGAGCAGTAATATGCTTATGGCGCTAGGGATCTGGTCCTTCGAGCTGTAAATCGTAGTACATTTCACACAGCGCCATCTCGCCCAAAATTCAGCAAAGCTTGTACTGTGGTTACCTGATAACTAATAGAATAGTCATATACTTTTTTTTTGTAATTTGTTACAGAGCACCCAGACATTAAACAAACACCCTACATCTATAGAAGCAGATTTCCCCTTACGATACATATTCTTACTTAGTGTAGGGTACACAAGTAATGCTACAGAATCTTGTATGTTAATTTTAAGGTTTAATTAATGTTACTCGTGTTATGGTAATAAGCAATTTTATTTAGATATTCATCATCATCAGCCTTTTGTAGTCCACTGCTGGTCATAGGCCTCTCCCAAGACAGCCACTCGGCCCGATCTTCGGCTTTTCGCTTCCATCCACCGCCAGCTGTCCTACGTATATCGCCACTCCATCAAGTCTCAGGGCGTCCTGCGCTACGTTGGCCAATTCGCGGTCTCCACTCCAGAACACGTCTACCCCAGCGGTTATCAGTTCTGCGACAAATATATCCAGCCCATTGCCACTTCAGCTTGCTAATACGCTGAGCTATGTCTGTTACTTTAGTTCTCTGGCGAATTACTTCCTTCCGGATACAATCCCTTAGAGAAATACTAAGCATAGCTCTCTCCATAGCTCGCTGAGCGACTTTGAACTTATGGACCATTCCCTCTGTGAGTGTCCACGTTTCGGCTCCGTAGGTCATGATATTTAGATATTATTAGATAGAAACTCTTTATTGCGCAAACACCAAAAATGTATTTTAAAAAAAGTACAGAAAACAAAATAATCTTATGAACTAGTGCCGTAAGTAGCGGCCTTATCGGTAAGAGCGATCTCTTCCACACAACCAAGAATGAAAAACACAGTCCAACTACCAAATGAGCGAAAAGGGCAGACAATATTGAGGTGGCTTACCATTTGAACAGACTGGACGTTAGTAGACACAACAGGCTGCTGTCCGAGCCCTGTTCTGCCGCAGCCAGGGAGCTGTTCAGTTGTGTAAGTCGCTTCAAGTGATCCACCATTATGATTAATGTGTATGCGGGGGAGAGAATGTGTGTATGAGAGAGTGTGTATATGTTTGTGTGTAGTGTGTACAAATAATTGTTATTTTAGTTGTAAGTAACACCTGGCAGAAAATACGATGGGTCTACCAAGTGGCTACCACAAAAGTCCCCTTAACACTTTCATTGCCACAACTATTTTCGAGTAGTTCCCAGCGATGCCGACACTCTCGGCACTGCAAGATGAAATGACATGGCTAGGTACGCTAGGCGTGTTCACTAGCACTGTATAAAGGTGAAATCATAAAAGTATTTCGGCTTCAGTTAGAAAATATGCCTAATTCCATGAAAAATCGAAAACACGCCTAGCGTGCTCGCGGCATCGCGATAGGGATTCGTGAGGACACGCTAGACGTGTATGCACTGTATGTGTTAAAAAAATTGAATAAAAAAAACGGCAAACAATAAAATTATTGGCAAATGCCACAATACTGGCGCAAGCGTGTACATTGCGCCTTAGGCCCCAGTAAGTACACAAATATTTCAAGCACAATAGTCGGACAGAGCACACGGCGTGACGTCACTGCGGCGCGTGTAACCTAGATCCAGCCGGTAGGCTAAAACGTGACTGAAATAGCTGCTCTCTAACAGATAAACTGCCGCCGTGGACTTTAACAGCCACGTGGAAAACCTAATTAATCATTAATTCTGGAAGTTTGAATGACTAGAATGCCTTGTGTTATGTAAAAGCAATGAGACCAACATACTCTCTTCATTAGATAGATAGATAGACTCTTTATTGTGCACACCATAAACAGAAAAAAAGTACAGAGAACAAAAGATTCTTAAGAACTAGTGCCACAAGTGGCGGTCTTATCGCTAAGAGCGATCTCTTCCAGGCAAGGGCGGATCCAGCTTTGGTGCCGGGGGTCACATAATGGTGGTCAAGTTACAAGAAGTTATAATTTAATTTTTCTAATCATAGATACAAGTAAAAAGTAGGTACTTTATTAAAGTATGTATGTAAATTGTAAGTAATTACTGTACTTAAAAATACCAATATTTAAATAACAAAAATCTTTATTTTGAAAAAAATATATATCAAAACATTATGTTTAACAATTTGTATTAGTTGGCCACAGCTCAACTGTCACCGTCAGGTGCTTGGCGGTAGAATTTCAACGTGATAGCGTTCAAGGTTTAACGCTTCAGTGGGTGGTAGCTAGCCAACCGAGTACTAGAAAGTACCTTACTGCCATGCTGTGGTTTCCTCACGATGTTTTCCTTCACCAGCAGCTCAAACTCATTATTGAACTTTGAACCCACATCACCCTTTGGTGATGCGACCGCGGTAACCACTGAGCTATCATCGCTACGTATAGACTTCTTTTTTTAATTTTATACGCTAGGGGCACTGATCTATTTGTCTTATACACTGTCATACATTTTGGTGTCGGATAAACAATATCATGAAAGTTTTTTTCGTAAGCTAGACCCTCAACAGACAACAACAATGGATAATCGTATAATCTTTTGTGTGAACAATAAAAAGTTTATCTATCTATCAATATCTTGGCTTCGTAGTTATAGATGTGTTTAGGTATAGCTATGTGTGGGTTTAATGATGCGCGCCATACGTGTTCGGTGGACCGAGATTCGTTCATTACGTTACTAACTGAAGGTAAATACACTAAACGACGCGAGCGCAAGATCGCCTGTTCTGCAACGCTCTTCTGCGAGAAAGAAAATTATTAAGGTTCCGTAGACAAAGAGTAAAACAGGACCCTATTACTAAGACTCCGCTATCAGTCTGTCACCAGGCCGTGACAGACGGATCTCATGAACCGTGATAGTTAGACAGTTGAAATTTTCACAGATGATGTAGGAATATAGTTATATACTTTTTCCAATATAGTTATTTGGATAGAATGTATCTTTTTGTGCCGTTTGGGGTTGAAACTTTAGGTCCGTGGGGGCCGGCCGCTCTCGAACTGTATCGGGACCTGGCCAAACGTTTAGAGGAGGCTTCAGGTGACCAGAATGCTGGTATCTACTTTGGTCAAAAGCTAAGCATTGCCATCCAGCGTGGCAATGCTGCCAGCATTCTGGCCACATATCCCTCCTCTGACGGTTTTTTAGACTAAGTTTTTTGTATACATTTTGTAAATAGTATAATTTAAGGTCTTTTTTATTTTGTTTAATAAACCGTTGATGAAGGTATTTCTGTTGCCGCTATAACAACAAATACTAAAAAACATTTCAGGGGGCTCCCATACAACAAACGTGATTTTTTTTTACTGATATATTATATCAGTGTCCACCGGATCAGTCCTGTTTTACAACCTTTTATTTCACTTGCAATGTATGTATGCAACTATGTTTGTTCGGATGGAATCTTGCAAGTTGAATTTGACCCACTTTCCGATGTCTGACTGGGCTCAACAAGAAGAATACATGTAGCATTCTAATGGTGAAAGAATTTTTGAAATCGGTCCAGAAGTTTTTAAGATACACAAATACTAATCTTTCCTCTTTGTAATATTAGTATGGTGTACATAATTATTACGTATTTTCGGTGACAATACAATGATAATTATGGTACCGTGGAGCTGGTCTAATGATGGAGACGGAAGATGGCCATAGAAACTTCTGAATTAAACAAGATAAACCCATCGAGTTTGGGCGCGATTGATTTACCTTGAGGAGCACTTTATGCCTAGACGTATCCAGGGTCTGATGATGAAGTTAAAAGGCAACTATGGTATCTCTGTGATAAAACAACATAACTCCACCGAGTTTATGCTCGATTGACTCGTCTTGAGGAGTAATCTCTAAAATACTTATCTACTAAAAAGGTTAAAATAAATTTTATTAAAAGTAAAAAAAATATTTTACATTTATAACAATAAATGTACGGAGTTGTTACGGAATTTACGGGAAGAGTCGTGTCGCTCCGTTGTATTTTTTTCCAAAACTAGTGTTTTGTCGAGTGTTTATGCATAAAAATGGTGGTGTTTTATTCATAAAGTGCCGAATTACAAGCGCGAGTGTGGGAAAATGATATAATGTGGTGAAACATGAGTTTTCGTGTTGCTTCCAAAACTCCATCGAAGCTTTATAGTAAAGTCGCCACTACTTTACTATATTACTTTACTGCGTTGGCATGACTGGCACGAACTGACACGAACTGGACTTGACTAAGACGACTTTGACGATAACCATAGCTAAGATACAGCAGCAATAACACTTAAGACAAGGCAGTATGGCTTTATAGCTTTAGCTTGCCCGAAGGGGCAAATTATTAAAAAAACAATAAATGTACATTTTATTTTGACACATGCCAAAAACAAAACTCAAGCCGATTTCATTCGAAATTTGGAACACATAATAATAATTATAGTTTATTACATAAAGGATACTTTTTATAAAAGAAAAATGTTAGGTAGGTACAAACGAACTGCTGGACGTATTCATTTGAAATTTGGTAAAGATACGTCTTATGGAACATTATTCAGGGATAAAAAGTATCCTTTGTCGTAATCTAGTAATAAAATAGCGCAAGTATCATCACTGTTGATTATTTGTTACTTATATACTTTAATACTTAAACAATATACCTACCTACATGTTTCATTTCCCTCTGAACCTAACTCTAAAGTTAACGCGGACGAAGTCGCGGGCGTGAGCTAGTATAGTTAAAACATTATCGTTAATACCTATGTAAGTACTTAGATATCGTTCTAAAGGTGTGTTCAAATACGAAAGTAGAATATATAAAAATAGCGAAACAATACCATGACTTTAAGTTTAGTGTCGCCAATAAATGTCCGGCCCTTTAGACGCGCTAACTGCCGTTCCAGTGAATCAGCTCTCAAGTGCAGAGTGACCAACTTTATCTGTATAGCTGACAAAATGATAAAACTATAGTGGTATATGGGAAGCTTTTCAGTCTGGCTTAGAAAAACAATGGTGGCTCCCTCATGTGACTCTTTGATAAGATTGTCGAGCAGATGAATCACATCCGATCGAGCAGATTCCTTGAGGCCGACTGCCTGATGACGTCATGGGGTGCGCGCGCGCTGCAACAGCTATTCCTGCCACATTCCATATTTGAATTGCGCGCCGTAATTGGACAGAGATGCTAGAGGAAAATGTTTGAATAAATTGAATGAGGCGTTGTTAATTTTAAACCTGTATGGTGTATGTTTTAACCTGTGTATATGTACTTAGCGAAATTAGTTTTATTGCAGTTTTTTTAAATAATTTTGAATTGTATGAGATTTGACTTGACTGCCCTGTTGGCTCATTTGGTAATGTATCTGCTTCAAGAGTTGTATGTTCGATTCCAGCTCAGGACAAACGTTTGTGTGACGAGCATAAAAGTTTTTTCTGTTTCTAGATGATATGTATGTATTATAAGTATATATTTACAAAAAAGTATATAAGTAATCTATCAGTTATCTGGTTCCCATAGTAAAAGCTTTGTTTTGTTTGGGGCTAGATGGCGCTGTGTGAAAAAGTCCTAGGACTTAATTTTATTTATTTATTTTATTCAAGAATGGCAACAAAGTACCCAGTAGCTTTTATTAGTTAGCTTTTTACAGAGTTTCATAAGGTTATATTGAGTTTAATAAATGCCAGTTTCATGCCAGGCTAGGTGGGCTTTACCATCTTCGACCACGCCGTCACTTCACATGAGCTGTGGTCATAAACTATTAACTTGTCAACCATAAAAATTGTTTTTCAGCAAATATACGGTAAGTGCATATATCAAAAATGTTTTATTGCAGTCTATTAGAAAAAGTAATTAAAATTTTCAGCGAAAATATTACAAAGAAAGCAACGTTATTATTATATTAAAGTATAGCCAAATATCAACTTCACTGCAAACAAGAATAACATGTTCTGCTATTTCCAACCCGCTCATTTATTATCTGTGAAGTATCAAGAAAGAAACAGATTCCACATTTCCAATAACACCAGTAACCACAGATAGGATTAATTAAAAAACGGGCAACGCTCTCGTATTGAAAATTAATGCACTGGAGGGTAGAAAAAAAGATGCACGCGTGCGCTTCCGACGGCGCAAAAACCCGCTCGCGACGGCGCACGCCGTGACGGGTTTTTATCAGCAATTAATGGAGTAAACTGCTAGACACAAGCCACAGGGGCAGCGGTGACGGCACTTCAGATGCTTATATGAAACAAGATAGTTACGAGTATAGGATATTTTGGCTATAATTATTTATTTCGATACACAAAACATAATGCAATTTGAATTTCACCTTGAATGTATAACGAAAAGGGTTCGATTTAAATTCTATTCCTTGATAAATGTGTCTACAACATGAACATTATAAGTAAAATTAACATTAAAACAAAAAAAAACTGTTTTCTAAGTGCCGCTATAACTGCGCTGACTTCAAAGATAAACGGTAAAGTAAAACATCGTGAGGAAACTAACATGTCTGAATATTCATGAAAAAGATTTCTGTTGTGTAAAGTCTGAAAATACGCAGTTGGCTAGCGAGTGTATTTATTTAGGATATCTCCTTAGCAGGAGGTCGTCTAGGTTGGTACCACCGCAGTACCAGATATTCTTCCGCTAAGAAATAGGTAGTATGTAAACATTGCCGGTTTGAAGAGTGTTGCAGCTAGCGAAATTACAGGGCTGTTGACACTAACCATCTAATGTCTTAAAGAAATTAGCGTCAAATTAGCGATCCCCTGGAATTTGTTTTGTTACTCAAAGTTTTGTGTATCTCTCTACCTCATCTACCTCAGAATACAGGTCTTGTTTTCTGGAGTGGAAAGACAAATATCACGGACCTCATACTAGGTGGGCAGCATGTAGAATTGTAGAGCAGGTAATAATGTAGTAAAACTGGTGGATTTAACCTGGATAACACTAACTCAGGACTGGGATGAGTGGTATTGAGGCGTAAAGCCCGGAGGGCAGCGGCGGCCTTAGCTGTTGCGAGGCCCGGGACGCCAGATCATTGTAAGACCCTTTTTATTTGAGACCGTTTTACTAAAAAGCCGTAACTAATAATAAAACCGTGCGTTCAGGAGGGGGTTTTGCGCGAGATACACATACAAATCTATATGGTAAAGTTTTTTTCTACGAGGACGCGAGGCCACTGCAAGAGCGAGGCCCCGGGCGGTCGCCCAGCTTGCTACCCCTTAAGGCCGCCACTGCTTGACTGCTTCCTAACATTCGATATACTTATTCGATAACGCTGATAGAAAAGTCCTAAAATGTAGATACGGGATTGAGATAAGCTGCCCTCGTGACATATCGACAGCTGTGTCAATCACGTACATTTTTACGTTAGATAGGTACTATTAGCGTCATCGCTAATCCAATTTTACTTTGTTGAGGCCCTCTGTTGTATATAATTATAAAAATATCTTGTCTTTATTGCGCTAGTGTAAAAACTACAGAATCGTATTTTCTCCTAAATCTATCGTAGTGATAGTTTTTAATTTTTTTTAGTTATGGGATGGTATGTACCTATGAGATGTGTAAACTTTTTACTTGAAAACTGGCATAATAAAAAACAAAACAAATGATTTTGCTTTAACATTCGAATAATATTGGAATCTAGGATATTAACTTATTACCTACTTAGTTTAGTAACGTTCACATGTTGACTTATAAAGTGAAATTCCCTTCCATCTACCAATAATAATAAAAATACTTTGTCGTACCCAAACTTTTATCTTCGCTGGTGAAGGAAATTCAGGGTTCCCTTGAGATACGTATCTATGAACGCGCACTTTACCTGCCAGTACCTACTCCCATCCAGGGGCCTACCAAACTTGATTATTATGAGCCTACCAAAACAGCTATCAATTTAAAACTTTCATGAATTTTCAATTATTCTAATGACAGTTTCAACATTAAAACGAAGATCCAAGCACGCTTGCCGTAGGTAGGCGTTGCATTACTTTATAGGCAGTTATCTGAGGGTCGAGTCGTCGAACCGGCGACATTGACGCACCAAGGTGCCCGAGCGATTACCCACCACGCCAGGATTATCAACTCATTTAGAACATACTAGAATAGATATAACTACAATACTTAGCCGTTTGATACGTAATGAAAAATAGACTGTAGACAGAATAATAATAATAAAAGCCTCAACCAACAGCTTAAGGGACTCTCGCTAGACGGTTTGGTCAAGGGTCAGATCCAAAAGGCAAAAGTGATCCTTGACACGGCGTGCATTGTGAGGAGGTTTCTCACTCAGCAGCGCTAACCACCGGCAGCATGAGCCCTGTCCGGCTGCTGGTGGCACTCAAGTTTTTATTAATATTTATGTTTTATTTTTGTATATTAAATATAAAAAAAATTAAAATTATGAATTTAAATAAATAATAGTAATTTTTACTTAGTTATGATATCGTGACTCTGGATGGAAAATAATTGTTTCAGTTAAATGGAACTGGCTGGGACCTGCTAGTAATTAAACTGGGTTACAGGCGCTATATGAATATAAATTTTGAGATGCTTAGTATATGTATACGTACGTATATTATTTCTATTTTTTTTAAGATTGGGTGAAAATTCAAGTGAAATAAGTTACAGTCAAACGTACGCAACGTAAGTCAAGTCCGGTCATGCCCAAGTAAAGCAGAGGCGACTTTACTACAATTATTTGGTATTGTCATAAAGCATGCTTAATTTTGTTTTAAGTGTAGGTACCTACCTACCTACTTATACATATAAAACAAACATTACTACCGGAGCAAAAAAAGTTTATTGTCAATTTAAATTAGGATACACCCCTGTAAGTGAAGTTTGCTTTTTCACGAACTTTAAAGAACTTATTTCATTATCTGCACTGATAAATACCTAGTAGGTATACTAATTTTATATACCCGTGGTGTTCAATATTTTTTTTACCGACACGCCTAGGATACCTGCGCCGCACTAATTGTTATCATAGAGAGGTCCATAATGCATCTCCTCATAATTGTGGATCGTATCGTGCGGCACGCGAACGCATTTTTTCACAGATGCACCGGACCGAGTGACGGCCAAGAAAAACGCGGAACGGGGCGCTCCAAGAACGGTATATGTATTAGCAAAAAATGCTCGGTCAGCGCCCGCTGCCGGAATAAGGAGGCAAAGCATGGACGAATGCAGGAACCGTGATAACAATCTAGTCAATTCTAGTCAAATAGTGACGTTATTAATCACGTCAGGTGTAACAATGCCCCGAGCAGTTGACCCCGAAACTCGTCCTTCAACACGATATGGCGTGTTCAACTCGGGAAGTTTAAATAAATACGGTCAAGTGTGAGTTAGAATTACGCAATTAAAATGTAGTAAATTTATAGAAATTCGATTAGCGTTTGACCAGTTTTTAATCAGATAAGATTCTCAATTCTAAAGAGATACTTTTTATTGTTCACACCATAAATAAAAATGTTGGTTACAGTAACAGCTTAACTTAATACATAATAGCGCAACAACGGGCGGCCTAATCGCTTAGTATTTGTTGTTATTACTCCGAGTGTGCACTGTGCAGTATAAAATTATAGGTACTTATTTTGTTATTGGCATAATACAGTGAAGCACATTTTGCTAACGATAAGGTTATGCTTGTGCCACTAAAAAGGTTTTTGACTATAAATATTTGGCGATACCGTAATCTGTAGTAAAGTCTTCTTCTGTTTTGTTTTTGGCGTCGTTGTATTTGACATTTATATTACAAGATTTCTCAGACAAATAATCAGAATGAATAATGAATAATTTGATGAAAAGTCCTAGTAAGATTTGCTTAGTTTGGTGTCGGATGGCGCTGTGTGTAATGTCCTAAAAAAAACGCGTGTGAATACTTAATGTGCCAAACTGAAAAACCAACGTTAAAAAAATCCCCATCCCCATCTCGTTTGGTCGACGCCACAGCCCACACGTGAACAAAACGCTGGCCTTTATTTTGCTCAACGTTTGAGTATTGCCATACAACGCGGCAATGGGGCCAGCGTTTTGGGAACTATTCCCATTGATAGCGGTCTTTTAGAGTAGTTATTATTTTAAGTTATTTTATTTTAGTTCAATTCTTGTGTGTTTATTATATGTGCATTTACTCCTTATTTTATATAAATAAAATAATGTATGTAGGTCTGAACATTATAAAGCACTCTAGCCTACCTGAAGACAATTTACGTTAAAAAAAGAGTCATTGTTGGTTATTAATGCCACTGTCAATCTGTCAAATTATCAATCAGCTGAAGTGTTGACTGGCATTTCATAATCGATTTATAAATTTTTGCAAGAAAAATGCGAAGTTGCACATAGATCTTTAATTAAATAACTTTAAACTCGAATGATTGATCAGCAAAACATATAGAGCGTTGTCATACATATTACATTACATACATTTTTGTCATTGTATTCATTCCATATTGGCACAATGTGGAACATCAACTTCAAATTTGTAGTGTTCCTATTCATATGGTGAGTTTTTAGAGCCTCATCTTAGATATATTTATGCAAGTGTTATATCTCTGGTTTATACCAATTCACTCCATTAAAAGTCGCATAAGTCGAGATCACTTAGCGATAAGACACTTCAAGGCACTAGCTAATGATTCCTTTGTTTTCTGTTTTTAGTGTTCACAATAAAGAATTTCTATCTATCTATAAGCTCATATTATACCTAATTATCAATTGCCTTTTTATGCATTGTTTATCAGGTTACCATTTGCTGAACCTAAAGCCAACACAAATTTTTATTCTATGATTGAGGACAACTTTGTCAAAGAATGGGATTATCTAATCTTCACACAACACTGGCCACCAACAGTGTGTGTAGACTGGGAGATGAAAGACCCCTCTCACTCTTGCTCCATGCCAGTGACGCCAGACTCGTGGACCATCCATGGTGTCTGGCCAACCAAGGTGGGCACTATGGGCCCGCAGTTCTGTAACAAAACCTGGCTGTTCGACCCTGAGGAAGTAAGGCCCATTGAACAACAGATGGAGCAATATTGGACAAACATTGAAGCAGGTGAAAAAACAACAAATTTATAGGCTCAATAGAGACAGTAAATCTAAGAGAAGATAAGAGAGAAAATCTGTTTACAGTACTATCAAATCATTGATTCAGGGCATTGGGTGTGAAATTTTGTGAATTTTTCTTCCTATGGAAAATTTTAACTTTTCCTTCTTAGTCTTCACATTTATGGTAATGTTTCCTTGTTTAGTCATATTGAAATAGTATGTGTTGATTTAATATAATTGGATGTGTTAGTGACTATAAACAGCAATTTCCTGTTAACAGTAGGAAACTTGTTAACCTTTAAGTATGTTAGCCTTTCTATCAATCAGACAACCTCTAACATGCATATGTTCATACATGTTGTAAGTATGACATTACATAATTATTACCACTATCTACAAGTTACAAGATTCAGGTTGCGGTTTTTGAGTTCTGTACCCAATGAAACTCATGTTGTGCCTGTTCTTGACTTGTAATAACTGATATTAATAATAATATTTTTTACCCTATTACTAAGACACCACTGTCCATCTGTCTTTCACCAGGCTGTATCTCATGAACCCTGTCAGACAGATGATGTATTTCTGTTGCCGCTATAATGATAAATACTAAAAAAGACAAATAAAATCAATATTTAATAGTGCTCCAATACAACAAATGTGATGTTTTTGCCGTTTTTAGAGACAATGGTACGGAACCCTTCGTGCGCGAGTCTGACTCGCACTTGACCGTTTTTTTATTAGTTGATACGGTTGTCTTTAAGAACGGACAATGACAGAGTAAATACAATACTATCAAAATCTAAATTTAGATTGTGTTTATTTAGTACCCGACAATTTAAAAATAAACTAAATAGGAATTATAACTTTTTTCTTTAATTTCCAGGAACTGGCTTGTATGACCTGTGGTCGCACGAATGGAACAAACATGGTACATGTGCTGCACAGATAGAACCTTTCGACTCTCAGATCAAGTACTTCAAGAAAGGCCTCGCCTGGCTGCAACAACTGTCCATGTCTAGAATCCTTGCCGAGAGTAACATTGTACCCTCAGATGAAAAAGTATATTCTCTTACTGATTTTTACAATGCTGTTAAAGCTCAGTTAAACATAGAACCTCAAATAGAGTGTCGTACTGAAAAAGGTGGAAAGCAATACCTGTTTGAGATTCGACTCTGTTTCACTAAAACTTTAAAGCTGGTGGATTGCAGTGTGATTGATCAATTTGGAGTTATGGCGACTACCAACTGTCAGACAAAGCGAGGCATCATATATCCAGCAACGTACTACCCCCCAAGCCGTTACCTTGTGCATTTGTACAAACTGATTAACTTTTTGCAATGGTTTACTTTATAGAATTTTGGTTGGGCGTTTAACAAAGTGAAGGGTATGACTTTGTTAACGTTTATGAATATGTCTAAGATTTTTTTCATGGCATACCTTAGACTTTATTTTATTAATGTCGCATGCTGTATCTATTTCAGGTTACACTTCGATATTTAACCTCAAATAGATAGCATTAGATAATATAGTCGGGATGTTCGGGAGCCCATGCCTGGGACTTGCGAGGTTTAAGACACCCTGTTACATTCTTGTTGAACTCACCTTAACTGCTCAGGTATCCATTCTTGCCTAACCAAATTTGATATGATCCTACCAATGCTACCAACACTGCTTTAGATACTAAACATCAGTATATCATTTAAAAATGAGTACAATTGCACAAGATATATATTAAAGGCGTAATAGATAGTGATTTAAGATAAAATCATGTTTAAATAGTGTATCTCCAGTATACAAGCGACTTAGTCATGGATGTAATCTGTATTTTGTAGTTATGGATAATTATTATTGTACTTAGTCTTCTTAGTTCAAAGAAATGTAATGTACTCATACATTGTTGTAAAAACTTGAAAAGCATAATACTAGGCCTAATTTTAATGTTTTAACTGTTTATGTACTTAAAATATGAGTAACTGTTAAATAATTTATGACTTCATTGAATTATCTTCTCTTTCTTATATTTAAAAATAATAATTTATTTCGCGGAAAGAATTGGCTTTTTCACCAGTTTCAAGAATCAAGTTGATACATAGACTAATGCATTGATTTGTATATTTATAGTTTTCTAAACTGAGATGTAAATAATTATGTTATGTAAAGATTTTTACTTTACGAGCTGCAAAATAGAATATACTACCTTTCAACACAGTCTGCTGTTAGAAAAATTAAAATGACAGTCATTAGTTATTCATACAAGATTTCTTGTGTTAACACTATACTAATATATATATATATATATTATTTATTTTTTTATATCGTAGGACTATACACACAGCGCCATCTGGCCCCAAACTAAGCAGAGCTTGTGTGATGGAAGTCAGATAACTGATAGAATACATAAATACAACTAACTGATAGAATATATTTTTTTTTTTTTTGTAAATACATACTTATAATACATACAGACACAAAACAAACATTTGGTTTTATATCACAAAATGCTTGTCGTGGGTGGGAATCGAACCCACGCCCCACAGCTCTTGAAGCAGACATGCTATCATTGAGCCAACAGGGATGTCGTATGCTTAGCTGATAGGTTGTTTTACGTACTTCTATTAAAAGACATTTCGAACAAGCTTTTACTACTCTCGTCTGAAAGAAATTAATTACTCTCAGATGTTCTCAGACCCAAAGAGTCCAATATTTCCAATGTCAATTTCCCTGGACCATCACATCGACATGTTCATTATCATTCAATGTCAACTGCACAAAACTTGTTAAATTTCAGCACAAACAGGAACCTGGGGAAAAGACCAAATCATCTTAAAATCTACTTAACTTACAAGTTAGTTAGAAATAAAGTAATAGCAAAGTAAAAGCTTGTTATACATAATTGTTAGTTGTTATAAATGTTAGTTGTACTTAAGTAATTAATAACTTTATACATTTTAAATTGAGCTCATGTCGTAACCTTGTCTATTTAGGATATTGGAACTAAAGCACCGGTATTTACTTTGATACTGCCTTTGAATAAGTGTATTGGGCTCTCTATTTTCATGAATTTATTTTATTAAGGTGGTTCGATTTCCATACAAATATTTTTTTCCATTTATGGACAAACGGATCATAATTTTACAGTGAAATCACAGCTACTGGCATTTATTTTGGTCTTTATTTGCGGTAAATCCCAATTGCTTGAAGTAAACAGTAGACTATTAGCATAAAATCAAATTTATGAATTTATGATTTTTAAATGAAATAGTAGATTATGCTAATAATCAAATATGAAATATGAAATAATTCAAAGAATTGTGATTTAACGCAAATAAAGACTAAAATAAAAGCCAGTAACAGTGATTTAACTGTAAAGTTATAGTCTATTTATCCATAAATGGAAAAATGTAATTGTATGTAAATCAAACCACCTTAAGTGACTTTAAAAAAAAACACTTGTGTGAAATCTGTCGACTGTATTCTTCAACTTTGTGACCACCAATGGCCACCCGAAAATATCATTGAGAAATTTGACATGAAATTATTCTATATGTAATAACAAGTTATAAAATGTTCTTTGTTCTTTGTTTTTTTCATATTGTAAGAGTTTTATTTATATATCTGGGTGTTTAATATATGACATAGATACAACTACATTAACATTTCATTTTTATTACCTATACTACTTATTAATGAAGGTAAGTATACTTTGTATGTTTGTTGGAGGATGCGAAAGTAATCTTCTGAAAGAAAGAGAGCTCATTGATTAACGCGGTCGGTTCACACCCCGAAGGGTGTGGAGTCAAACGTCAAACAATGAGCTCGAGTTGCTGGTGAAGGATAGGAAGCCATAGCGTGGTGGTACGGTATTTTCTAGTCAGTAGAAATGTTTCGAATTTTTATAATACGGTGAATCTAAGAATGAAGCTGTTTTAAGGAAGGATTTTTGTTTTAAGAAAGTTTGTTGCTCAATCACGCAAAAGCGACTGAAAAAGATAGTTTATTTCATGGATCAACACAGGATTCTTTCTATCCCGAAAAAATGTTAGGTTCTTGTGGGATTATATTATCAACAGCGAAGTACAGGATGAAATTCACTTGAAATTTGGTGTAGGTACCAACATGTGTCTTATAAAACATTATTCGATGATGAGATTTTTTATATTAATATAGGTAATAAGCTATCTGCGGACGGATAAAACTATTGATTTTTTTTGTTACTCAGTCATGTTCAATTTCTCTTTGGACCCAATTCTAAAGTCAACGTGGACGAAGTCATGGTCAGAAGCTAGTTGTGTATAATTTTGAGAATTCAGAATGGAATAGGTCCTAATTTGAGATCTGGTTTGATGGCTAGATCAATTTTATTTTGGACTGTGTAAGAAATAAATACATATATACTTATTGAAGGAACTTTTACGCAGCGCCATCTGACTCTAAGCTAAGCAAAGTTTGTACTATGGTAACCAAATTACTGACAGACTTTGTATTTTAAGCGACCTCTTGCGATGCGTTGGCGAACCAGTTAAGCGAACATACTTACCAGTTTTTCTTTCTTTGTGTTTGGCATCACACTTTATGCCTTTTGCCAGTAGGTATCCTGTTTTTTATCATAGTCAAGTATTTGATGACAAATCAAATGAAATATATCTCAGTTGTACAAATAATTTCTTGGTAATATGTAAACAAACAATATATTGTGACACGAGCTTTATTCCCTCACATTGCTTCATTCACCATTCCGCAGTACAAATAAAAAATATCATATTGATCAGTTCATGTGTGACACCACTGGAAGTCGAGATAAGCTTACTTCTACTGGCCTTTGGACACAATGATCACAGCCGACGGTACCAGACCTGAAATAAAAAATATTCTTTGTAACAGTCATAGCTTCCAACGACACCTCATTTGTCAAATTTTAATAAGTAGTTTAGAAGTTATGAGGAAACAGATAAAAATACATACATACACACATATCCCTCCTCTGACGGACTTTTAGATTAAGTTTTTTTACACAAAATTAGTTTTAATTTAAGATATTCCATTTAATAAATATCGTAAGACTATACACACAGCGCCATCTGACTCCAAACTAAGCAGAGCTTGTGTGATGGAAGTCGGATAACTGATAGAATACATGAATACTTTTTTTTTGTAAATACATACAGAACACCCAGACACAGAACAATCATTTGTTTATTCACAAAATGTTTGCCCTGAGTGGGATAACTAAGAGATTATTGAATTACTAGTAAGTAATTATAATATTTTTGTTTTTATGGACATTTAATTACATTGACATTTTTATATGTGACATATTACTTCATTGACATTTTCATTTTCATTGTTTTGACATATGTAATGATTTTAATTTTGATATTTTTAAATATGAGTGGAAAAATGACCTGTAACTTTGGTGTTATTAATAAATGATTTGTATTTGAATCAAACACACACCCTACAGCTCTCAAGGCAGCTATACTACCAATGAGCCAACGGCGCTGTCAAAAATACAATACATGTTATAACTAAATTGCTTCAAAGTCTTAGCAAGTGACAAAGTCATCGGTTTGATTGTTATCACACACACATATTTCAAAGTAATAAAGTGGAGTAGGTTAAAGGTCGGTGATATGTGTTCTAACCTAAAGCTTCCAGCGGCTGGTCATAGTCGTCGGTAGTAAAGATCTTCTTGGGGAATGTGGTCATCAGCTTGAAGTTGTCCTGCGCTGTAAACTCACTCGCATGTAGCTGCAGGTACAATCTGAAATGATATGATGACATATCAATAAATAATAATTTAATCAGAGTGCAATATCATCATGAGCCTATCTAAGCCTACTAATGATCTTTGGCTTTTCACTTCCATCCACCGCCAGCAGTTCTACAATATCGTCACTCCATCGAGTCTCAGGTCTTCACTCTAGAATACGTCTACTGCAGCGGTTATCGGTTCTGCGACAGACATGTCCAGCTTACTGCCATTTCAGATAAATATAACACTTTATTGTGCACACCATAAATAGAAAAGAATACAGAGAACAAAGAACCTTATGAACTAGTGCCACAAGTGGCGGCCATATCGCTAACAGCGATCTCTTCCAGGCAACCAAGAAAAGAAAAATACGATAGAAAACAGACGGGAGATGTAACACTTCACACACATTTCAGCGTGTTAATACGCTAAGCTATACTTATGATTTATTTGCCTATGAAACTAGGTAGGTACATGTATAGATTTTGTCATAATTAAAATAGTTTTCTAGCTTCTATCATGGAGAGGTTTACAGACATGGCTTTGGCTAATTAATCTAATTCTTTTCTTCTTCCTTTCTGGTACGTCATATCCTGCCTTTCACATGCAAATCTTTGTCTTAATTAATATTTTACGACACAGTGAAAGAAACTGGATATGAGTATATACTATGTAATTTTGTAACATATAACGCAATATCAAAAAGAATGAATTACGCAGTGCGTTTGTCACCTGACAGCGGCAAGCTGTTCCTTAGCGGAGAATGTATGCGAAAGCGAGTTGCCATTGGGCAGCCGTATCTGTATCCGCGCCTGATCGTATGAGGCGCGCGCCGCTGCAGGGACCGAGGGGGCTGCGGGGGCTGGAGCGACTGGAGGGGGCGCGGGCTCCGCCGCCGCCGGCGCAGACTTGCCCATCGCCGCTAGCCTGGAAGGCAACACAGGTTACACTTTCCTTAAAAAATTGTTTTTTCTTTCGTGTTTTCAAGTAATTTTTTTTCTTCTAAACTTTCATAAAAGAAATTATTTTTCGTTCACATTGCCTTAAACCATGACATTCACTATCGTGTATCAGCTGCAAATTTTTATAAAAATTTATCGCAGCTAAGCTCATAGTCAGCGGTGGCCTTAGCTATTGCGAGGCCCGGGGCGACAGATATTGTGAGGCCCTTTTTCTTCCGTTTTACTAAAAAATTAGTTCGAGTGCTCGAGTGGCCATAACATGCTTGCACTAATAATGAAACCGTGCGTTCAGGGGGGGTTTTGTTAAGTGCGAGGCGCGAGATCACATACATATAAAATATGGTAAAACTCTGGACTTTTTTCTACGGGGACGCGAGGCCCCTGCAAGAGCGAGGCCCCGGACGGTTACCCTGCTTGCCACCCCCTAAGGCCGCCACTGCTCATAGTTCAATGTAAATTGTTAAATGTAGCTAGTTTTTTTAGTAGATTAAGCTGTAACATAAATCCTTACTTCCTAGCTTGTTTATCAGCCTCAATTTGTGCTCGGACGCGCTCGCGCGCCTTCTGGTCTTCGACCTTTTCTCGACGGCGCTGTTCGACGAGCTTTTGCATCTCCTGCTCCTGCAACCGCAACTTGGCGTCCTGCATGTCCTTGCCTGACTTGATGCGAAGCCTCTCTCTTTCCAATGCCTCTGCCTGCAATGTATTCCACATGATTTAAGCCAGCTCGAGTTATGGTGGGAAATCAAAAAAATCATGTCGCATCAGTGTCTAAAATTATGTACAGGGGTGGGTAAGTGCAGTAATGTGGTGTATAACAACTACAAATCTTAACACCAAAGTTACAGGTCATTTTTCCAATCATATTTAAAAATGTCAATACAATGAAAATGTCAACGAAAAAAAAAAAAAAAAAGTAATATAAAGTAATTATGTCAATATAATTAAATGCCTTCATATTAATTATAATAAAATGTAACATGCCTTCTTATTGTTTCCAAATCCAATACTCCTTTGTATTTCTTGTGCCACTACTCTACTAGGATGTGACTTGGACTATGTAATCATACTATTTTATTTCACTTTATTAATGACTGGCTACCAATGGTTGTAGGGTACTTTCTCATACTCTGCTAGCTAGCTACAACTCTCAAGTTGAAACAGTGTGTTCTGTCAGACTCACTTGAGAGTCAGTTCCATTCCAGGCTCCACACCATCACTTAACATAGGTGAGCTGTGGTCAAACACTTAGCCTACATTAAAAAAAAGACAGGTGTAACAGGCAGACAGAATACAGAGAGTATTCTGGAACTTATATTTTACAGTACAATTTTTTTTTCTTATTTCAAAGCCAAAAGATCTACTAAATAGAATTCTCACCAAAGAAATAGGGATATATTAAGCTTTAAATTAATTCCCAAGTTAGCCAAGTATTTTCTGCCATATCTGATTTTCTTCTAACATTACATAATTTTACCTTTTCCCTTTCCTCCCTCTCCTTCCTCTTGAGCTTTAGCCTCTCCTCGAGTAGAGCTAGCTGAGCTTGCTTTTCCTCTTCTGTCAGAGGTTTTTTTTCTTCTGTGGATTCTGAGAAGCTGCTATGATTAGTTTTAGCTGCATGGAACTCCACTTCATCCTGGTTTTTGAACAGCTTTCCACATTCATCGCATTGGAGCGATTTAGCTTGAGGCTGCGCGTCAGTCTCATTCTGTGATTCCGGCTTTGGCGCCGTATCGGTGGATGGGGCTGAACTACTGGATGCGCCTCCAAGCGTTTGTCCGGTTGCCGGCCCGAGGTCATCTGCATGCGCCAGTAACCACTCCATCGCCGGCTCTACTCCCTTATAGTTAGTTACAGCTAAAGCTTTCTCACTGTGACAAAACAAACCAAAAAATGTACTCTAAAAATGATAGGTAACCGTTTAGACATTTTCTAGATGGTAAATACTCACGCTCGCTCCTTAGAAAAGCCCATTTCCATTAATATTTGTATTTCTGCCATTGTTTATTTGGTTCCAAATCTTTTTACGTTATAAAACACCACAAAATGAACAAATTATCAATTTTCATTCATCATTCGAAAATTCACACCAGGTCAGCTGTTTTGACAATTTTGTCCTGAATTCATAGACATTGACAGCTTTGACAACAGATTTTTAATGCTATTTACTAAGCCATAACAAAACGCTACTCAGTTCCAATTAGAAATTTTGGATTGTAATAATATGCAACGCTGTTGTCTTCATAGATGGAAAACAAGAAAAACATGAGTTTGATAAATAAAAATCTATTTGGTAAATTACATAATTTATTAACTAGTTAAAAAAGATATCACATAAAAAAAATTGTCTGATATTTTGATAGTCGACAGATGTCACAACAAAGTCAGGAAATAATAAATTAAATATAAATTAATTTGATTTGAAGCAAGCACATAGATAATTCTATTTAAATAAAAAAATACTTTTACAAATTGTTTAATGGCATCACAAAAGAAACACAGACGAAAGAGCATTCAAAACAGCGATCCAGGGAAAATATTGGACTTGGTAATGAGTCTGATTGACGGTAACTGTGCTCAGTTACAAAATAAAATAAATGCATACGTAAGCTCGCTCTCTTTTTACCTTAATTTATTAGCAAACTTGCGTTATAACAAGAAAAATATTCATGCGAGTCTGAGTGGAGGAAGTTAGTTTCTTTTCTACTAAGTGTAAAATGGCATCATACACTGTACATTTGCCAATGTCTAATGTAATGCCGTTAGTGTCCAAAAATCACAATTAGAGTCCAGCAAACCAAGTCACAGTCACATGACATGATATTTGTTACTCAACCAATAAATAAATAAAACGAGACAGCATTATCATTAAATATTGCGATAAAATCTCGACTGTCTATTTGCAGCTAACGGATGAATGTGAAGCTGAGTTGACCCTGCAGATTATTGTCCACAAAGACCGCATGGAGGCGTACATCGACGCTGTGGGCACTACAGTACTGCCAAGGAAACACAAAATTTGTGTGAGTATCGGCAAAAGCATTACAGCTTACACATTACGGCAGTAGTAGCGCTTACTATCACTTATACAACTTGCTCGTTGCCAACCAATGATGCTGCTGTTACGAATAGATTTTTTTGTAGCGATGATAGCTCAGTGATAGGCGCGTTCGGTTCACACGGCAAATGGCGTGGATTCAAACCCTAACAATGAGCTTGAGCTGTCTGTAAGCACCTAACGTGTGCGGCAGCCTTACTTGAGAGCCAGATCTATTCCAGGCTAGTTATGTTTACCATCTTCGATCACACCGCTACTTAACATCAGGTAAGCTGTAGTAAATAAAACTTGTACCTTTGAAAAAAGTTTTTTCGTCGGGTCGTCGCTGTCACAGTTTTCTTAAAATGTTTCTATTGTTATTCATTTAGCTTCTCTTCGTTCCAGATGTTTTACAGGCTGACTGAAACTATAAAAGGATCTGTAGAGCAAACGGATCACATCACCAATTTTCCGACTGATTTCCTCAATATCGTCACGCCGGTAAGTGTTTAAATGCCAATCACTTTACACCTACTTTGTAATTTCTTAGGACTTATAACTGAACATACTTATTTTATTTCCCTTTCAATGTACGCCGTTCAGTCCGATTTTCAAACTTTTATTGTAGAAAAACCTCAACTTGTATTTAAGAGTTATTTTAAACTTGTCATGCCTGACCAATTTATTTCTAATATTTTTTATATTTTTGAAGTTGGAACTCTCTGCTGGAGTCTGTGTTCCCTGCTAGGTACAGTATGGCAGCCCGTACACGTTCAATCATGATCACGATCCGCGATCCGCGATCCGCGATCATGATTTCAAAATTTCTAGATATTATGCGATCCGGAGCATCAGTCCGTCAATCCGCTTCGTACACGATCAGTCTGGATCGCGATCATTGATCGCGGATCGCGGATCGCGGATCACGCGCTACGTGTACGGGCTGCCTATGGGTGTCTTCAAATCTAGAGTAAATTTTTTTTTTTTTTTAATACGAATAAGTCGGCGTTTGACCGCCAACTCGCCTGATGGTAAGCGACGATGTGGTTATAAATGTAAATAGGTATCTTCTAGGTAAGTGTGCTTCACCTTAGTCTTTGCTTGACGTAGTATATGACGTCACACTGAATCCAATATGGCGGATTTTTAACAAAGTTCATAAATTCGCACGTTAAAAAAATAGAGCTTATTGACATAAGCAAATTTTTTTTTTTTTTTTTTAATGGTTGACAGGCTAGGTGTTTGACCACAGCTCACCTGATGTTAAGTAAAGGTGTGGTCGAAGATGGTAAAGCACACCTAGTCTGGAATGGAACTGGCTCTCAAGTGAGGCTACCGGAACACACCGTTAGATGCTTGGCGGCAGATTTTCAACTTGAGGGTGGTAGCTAGCCAGCCGAGTACTAGAAAGTACCCTACCACCATGCTATGGTTTCCTCACGATGTTTTCCTTCACCGGCAGCTCAAGCTCATTGTTGGGGTTTGAACCCACGCCCTTCGGCATGCGAACCGACCGCGCTAACCACTGGGCTATCATCGCTGCAAATGTTAATAGGAAGCCAAAAAAAAGGAACGCATATCTTGTCTCTGCCCGTAGTTCCTAGAGAAGAAGGACCTGTCGAAGACGAAGGTGGTGATGTACCCGATAACCGACAAGCCGTTCTCGACGCTCGTGTGCGTGGTCGCGCCCAAGATACTGGACGAACACGCTGCAGTGCTCATACAGGAGTGCTTCTTGTACGTACGGACTGCACCAACTTTGTCATTCGTTCCGTTCTTCAAACGGAAAAAAGGATTACTTCGTCGTCTGTCGGTCAACATAAAATAAATCAAAACTAAAGTAGATATTCTGTGTTCTATCGAAATACATTTTTTTTTTTTTTATGTAAAAGTAATAAGACGATCGAGGCGCTCTCCTGAGACAACGCCTGTCCATGACCATTGCAGCGATACACAGAACTTTGAGTAACAAAACAACGTCCAGGGCATCGCTGCTTCGGCACTCATTACTTTGAGGCTAAATGGTTAGTCTCAACAGCCCAGTAATTTCGCTAGCTGCAGTACCCTTCAAACCGGAACACAGTAATGTTTGCACACTACTGCTTGGCGGCAGAATATCTGGTACTGAGTGGTACCTACCTAGACGACCTCCTGCTAAGGAAATCTACCACCAAGTACACATAACACAACACACATAACTTAAAGTAGTAGTTACCTAAAGGAAATGCTAATTTTGTTACACTTTAAGCTTAACTCTTAAATAGTTTCGCAATAACAAACTTAGCGCACCGTTGGCGAAATGACCGTAACCTATTTCGGAGTTTATAAAAAAAAAAAGAAAAAAGTAGTTAAATATTCTATCAGTTATCCGAGTTCCATTGTACAAGCTTTGCTTAGTTTGGGGTCAGATGGCGCCGTGTGTAAATAATGTCCTACGATATTTATTTTATAGTCTTTTTAACCACAACATTAAATTGGTATTTCAATCAGACTTATGTAACTTTTCTTGGGCTTTCATAGTAAATACCTTCGAGACTCTATATCCGATATTAATAACTTAACTAAACATGAAATTTGTGCCCGAAACTCTCAGTGCATAAGTTAGAATCGCACCTGTCTGGTTTTTATTACGCATATTAAAAGTTTGTTACAGCAATCCTTTGACATCAACGACGGTGTCACACGCTGTCACAAATTCAGTACTTACGTATTAAGACATCCCTGTTGGCTCATTTGGTAGTGAATCTATCTGCTTCAAGAGCTGTAGGGTGTGGGCTCGATTCCCACTCAGGACAACATTTGTGTGACGAGTATATGAACGTTTGCTCTGTGTCTGGGTGTTCTGTATGTAAAAGTATGAATTAAAAAAAAGTATATTATGTGTATTCTGTCAGTTAAATGGTTTCCATAGTACGAGCTTTGCTTAGCTTGGGGCTAGATGGCGCTGTGTGAAAAGTTCTAGAATATTTATTTACAGGTTCACGTGGCCCACTATAAATAAAGCGATAGCATTAGAGTACGAATGCACTTTGAAACAGAAATGTCAGCAACTTCTGCGGGTAGCACGGAGATTGTTCACTCAAGTGAGTTTTACATTCATAAGTAGCATTACTTTTCTGTCGTTGTTGTTGTGTATCACCTTACATTTGGGATTATCTTGTAATGCTTTGACGCATTTCATGTGCTGCCCACATACTCTGAGGTTCTCGTTACGATACGGTAGGTGCTCACGATAAAGCTACGCGACTGCGAACCTTACCGCGCGGTTATACGATATGCGATCGCGTAGCTTTTTTATGAGCGCCTAGCGGCGATTCCAATAAGACGCTCAGAGTACAGGGCCTGTACTAGAAATATACTAAGTTTCTTAGGAGGAGAATAAGGCCAAAGTCTACTGTTATATACCTACGTATACAGGTAACAATAAACCGAGACTAGAGACATTTTTTTTGTAGCGATGATATAGCTTAGTAGTTAGCGCGATCGGATAACACGCCGCAGGGGGTGGGTTCAAACTCCAACAATGAGCTTGAGCTGCCTGTGAAGAAAAACATCGTGAGGAAACCATGGCATGGTGGTAGGGTACTTTACAGTCCTCGGCTAGCTAAAAATGTTGAAAATCTGTCGCCAAGCACCTTACGGTGAGTTCCGGCAGCTTTAATTTGAGAGCTAGTTCCATTCATTCCATTCCAGGGGCTAGGCAAATCTAGCTACACCACTCGGTGGTACAGTAGAACCTCTGTAAGTCGAACCTCGATAAGTCGAAGACATTCCAAACTCGAAAAAAAATTGTGTTCCATTCCCTTCAAGCCTCTAAACCACCGTTGCTCGAAATCTGGACCTTCTACCTATAAGTCGAAATATTTAGTGAGTCCCTAAAAGCAAATTCAATACTTACATAACTATATTCCCTCTATAACTCGAATTTTTTGACGTCTCCCTTCAAGTTCGACTTAAAGAGGTTTTACAGTATATTTAATAACATAGAGTCGATGGCAGGTGGCGTCTCTTGAAACACTTCTCCAGATTGCGATGGACCAGGCGAAGCAACTGACGAGGGCTGAGTATTGCAAGGTGATGCTGGTTGACTTGGACAAAATGCAGCTCGTCGACAACTCGCCTCGGAAAGGACAGGTCTGCTTTTTGTTTCTCTGTTATGAGATCCTCGCACGTGAACCGTTATAAAAGTACATCCAATTTTTTAAACGAAGCAAAATCAGCCATATTCTAATTAGGTGTAACATTTTCGCGTGGGGCAAATGCAATCATGGTCTGTTTTCTTAACAACCCTACTTCCCCCTTATAAGGTTTCGCACAACGGTAATACTTACTAAGCTGGAATGTATGTAATGTGGATACCTATCTAGACGACCTATTGGAAAGTCGTCATGATTATCATCAGCCTATCGTAGTCCACAGCTGGGCATAGGTTCTCCCAAGACACGTCGTAATACTGTTCACAATGAAGAGTAAAATGACTCCCTTTCGACTTAGTATTACCGTTACGCGTAATCCCATATACGCCCATTTTTTTTAATGTAAATGTATTGAGACGAACGTGACACTCTCCTGATAGTAAGAGGTAACGAATGCCCAAGACCATTGCAGCGATACACAGAACTTTAAGTAACAAAACAAAGTCCAGGGCATTGTTGCTTTGGTGCTCAAAACTTTGAGACATTCGATGGCTAATTTTAAGAACCCTGCAATTTCACTAGCTTCAACACCCTTTAAACCCGTAAACCGGACAGCCCTGTTGGCTCATTGGTAGCATGTCTGCTTCAAGAGCTGTGGGGCGTGGGTTCGATTCCCACCCAGGACAAGCATTTTGTGATATAAAACAAATGTTTGTTCTGTGTCTGGGTGTACTGTATGTATTATAAGTATGTATTTACAAAAAAAAAGTATTTAAGTATTTTATCAGTTATCTGACTCCCATAGTGAGAGCTTACAAGCTTTGCTTAGTTTGGGGTCAGATGGCGCTGTGTGTAATGCCCTACGATATTTATTATTTATTTAAAGCCGGAACACAGTATTTTTTACTCACTACTGCGGCGGAATGTCTGGTACTGTGCTGGTACCTAACTAAGCGATTTCTTGCTAAGAAGTTCTACCACTTAGTAAAACGTCGACGTCGTATAGAGTATCATATATTGTCGTATGTGTGTGTGCCAGGGGGACGGTAAAGGCGAAAAGTCGGAGCGGCGGTTTGCGATGAACATAGGCATCGCGGGCCAGGTGATACAGACCGGCTCGCTGGTCAACGCCAAGATCGCTAAGGAGCACCCCGCCTACGATGCCAACATCGACGGCTGCCCAGACGGCGAAACCAAGTATCTATATAACCTCTATTATTTTTTGTATTTCTTGACAAAAGTTGTCTCTACATTTTGTTTTTACCCGAATTCTCGAACCGAAGTTATAGTTGAAAGTTTCGGCAACCTAGTTAGGAGACCGAGAGGTAAACAATCTTTGAGAACATTTTTTAAAGAACTCTCTGACTTGGAGGTTTCCTTACAATGTTTTCCTTCACCGTTTGTAGTCATAAGCGATACGTACATAACTTAGGAAAGACAGAAGTGCGTGCCGTGGAATTCGCACCGAGGACTTACAGATTAGAAGCCCCGGATCCCCAACTAGCGAAACAACAGCTACCGAAACTTCTTAACAAGTAAAAGCCTTACAACACATTCCAGAACTATTCTCTGCTTCCCGATCCGCGAACAAACTGGCATCATAGGAGTGGGTCAGCTGGTGAATAAAATAGCGGACCCATATTTTGACGAGATGGACGAGGAAATGGCGTTGGCCTTCAGCATCTACTGCGGCGTATGTATCATACATTCCGTAGTGTACCAGAAGATACAGGAGGCGCATATCAGGAACGCGCTCGCCAATGAACTGGTTATGTACCACATGAAGGTAGGTTGAAGCTTGTATTGTTCTATCAGTGTAATTTTATCAGTGCTCTAATGGAGCTGCAACCTGATTTTATTATTAACTCCGGGATCTACGATCTTTTTAGTTCCCCAAATTTCTTTAAACTTTGACTGACTTAAACACTTCCCTCAGGATTATTTTCATTAATCCTTGTCTCTAAATTACGTGCATACCGCGAGCAGTCATCGAGAAATGTCTACCTCACGCGCTAAATTTGTATTTCCTCACTATAGAAGTAGAAAACTTGTTATGGCTTGTTCGAGTGTGTCCTCCTCGAGACTTTTCGCTTCTCAAGAAATACCATATATGAATCTAACAAATGTGACATAAGTCTGTGACCGTAATTCCAGGTGACCGATTCTGAAGTGAACCGTCTGCTGGAGTGTACCGGGTTCCACAACCATCCGCACCTGTCCAGCTTGCATTTTAACCCGCGCGCGCTGCCACTCCGGGAGCTGCCGTGCTACGTGCTCAAGATGCTATCCGACCTTGGGTTTGATAAGAGGTACACACTTGTCGACTAAGGCATGAGACTTCTAGACAAGGTTAGCACTTTATGGATCACGCATACGAAATAATACAAACCATGTTCGTGAAAGCTGAGCGGTGGAAATCGAAGCAAAAACGAAGATTCGATCACAAGTATGACTATTCTGGTGGGTTCGCACTGTACTTTTGAGATGCATTTATAGTGACAGCAGATATTTTCTCTAAAATCCTCACTGAACTTACCGGCAATGTAAATGTCTGTGTAAGTTTGTTGTGCTGTAAAGAAACACTATGACACAAAATGTAAGTCGCATTAATGCGGCAGGGGATTGGACTGCCTTAAAAATCTACTCGTGTTATGGCTGTGGTACAAAAAGTTTCGCAGACTAACTCGATCGTCGATTGTTTAAGGACTGACTGTCTTCCACCATTACCAACACTTCCATCTCATCCATTGGAGCTAGTATGGCAGCAGTCCAGAGCCTCGCTACGGAGCTGGCTAGGCTCGGGTAGATGCTGGTAGGGAAAAATGCACAAAACACCCCAAGCGGAATTTCAGTGCAGAACTCCCGTTTGGGTTGAGGAGAGGATTGCCGTTCGGGTTGCTAAATATGCCACGCTGGCTAAGTAAATTATATTTCAGATTCAACCTGCGGCCTCAGAAGCTGGCGTGCTTCGTTCTGTACGTGAAGCGTGGGTACCGCGACGTTCCTTACCACAGCTGGCACCACGCCTTTAACGTGGCGCAGTGGGCATACGCTGCCATGGTCAACTACAAGCTCGTCGCCAACGGATACTTGACGTTAGTGTCATTACCACCCTATCTTTCTAATAAGTAGGTAATTTTTTGTGTTGTCGTTTCCAGCACAACATTTTTATGATGTTATTTATCAAACAATTTTGGAAGTTAAAAATTTCGATATAGGCTCCATCAACGTAGGTTACCTACTTTTTACGTCTGAATTTTGAGAGAGTCATTGTTTTGAAAGCGGCATTTTGTGAAGATACGTGTAACTTATAAGAGACTTATTTTCGGTAAGTCATTTAGTATATTTGATGTGTTTTATTGTTAATGAACAGAGAACTCCAAGGCTTCATGTTCTTTGTGGCTGGCTTAATGCACGACTTGGATCACCGCGGGACAACCAACAGCTTTCATATTCAAGGACGTAAGCATAAGAAACCTCGTCTTTGTAACAGAGCTCACCTTGTATGCAAAGAGTTGGATACCCTCCTAGCTCCCGAACGGATGAACCGATTTTGATTTTGTTTGAAAGGCGAATTAGTCAAGTGTTCTTAGCTATGTTTGACAAAAATTGGCCCAAGATAGCCGCCGACACAAAATGGCGGATTACATATTTTTTCACAACTCCCTCAATGTGGGTATCAAATGAGAGGGGTTGACTAGTAGAATACTATACACAATACGGTTTTTTTTCAATTTTAAATTTATTTTGTTATTCGCGATGATCTGTAATTGGCATTACATTTCTATTTATTTGTGTGTATGTTTGAATCGTACCTGTTGATAAAAAATAGACAATAGCCAACACTTTATCGACTTTCATATTTCTTGATCGTACTATTCGTTTTTTTTAAATGTAATAGTAATGAGACGAGCAAGACGCTCTCCTGAAGGTAAGAGATTACATCTGTCCATGACCATTGCACCGATACACAGAACTTTGTGTAGTAAAACAAAGCCCAGGGCGTCGCTGCTTTGGCGCTCACTACTTTGAGACATTCGATGGCAACTCTCAAAAGCACTGTAATTTCGCTAGCTGCAGTACCCTTCGAACCGGAACACAGTATTGTTTACACACTACTGCTTGGCGGCAGAATATCTGGTACTGCGGTGGTACCTACGACGACGACGACTTCCGGCTAACGAAATCTACTACCAAGTAGTGTAGAATAACATAAATAGCTTTAGAGATTAACTAAGCCCGTGTGCCGTATGATCGCAAGAGACGACGCTGGCCGCGCTGTACTCGAGCGAAGGCAGCGTGATGGAGCGTCACCACCTCGCGCAGGCCATGTGCATCCTCAACACGGAGGGATGCGACATACTCGACGCGCTGCCCAGGAAGGACTACGACCGCGCCATCATGTTGCTCCGGGACTACATACTGGCCTCCGACTTGAGTAACTATTTTAAGTGAGTTAACCTAAATAACTCTATGTATGTAAAAATTGTTTCTGGCTTTGGACATCACAATTTTTAGTTTGTGACTTTTATAGGCGCACATTCAATGTTGGAAATATTGGGTAGGTATTTATTCTAAGAAAAAATTTTAAAGCGTAAACACAGCTGGGTATAGATTTTATTATGCCATGATACGCCATCTTTCTCTTGTAATGACATCATATTTGTTAATTTTCCTCGACGTTTCGACCATGTTGCAATAGCCGCGTTTCATGTTCAGTTTAAAGACATTTATTTTTCTCAAAAGAATTACAATTTAATTCGCTTATTTGAGAATTTAAATCGTCGTATTTTGATGCTTTGACATTAGTAAATAAGTACATCATTTATAATTGTTGAATTAATAGTTACAATATTGTAATCGATTAATTTCCGGTAACAGACATCGTTAATTTGAAAAACAAATTTTCGTAGTTTAGAAAGATTAAAAATGTGATAAGACGATGTTTTCAATGTTAAGTGTCAAAAATAAAAATGACAGTATTATTTATATCTACTATCTAGATAGGCTTGCGTTTGATCGCAATCTCACCTGGTGTTAAGTGTTGATGCGATCTAAGATTGAGCACGCTTGCCTAGAAGATACCAAATGTTTGTTCTGTGTCTGGGTGTTCAGTATTTATTTACAAAATTAAGTATTCTATCAGTTATCTGACTTCCATAGTACAAGCTTTGCTTAGTTTGGGATCAGATGGCGCTGTCTGTAATGTCCAACGTTATTTTTTTTGTTTATTTTAAATCACTCTCGACTTCAAGACACTCAGATTGTATACATTGAGGAACACCCACTCAGACAGCGTATTCCACGGTCCGCACAATGAACGTGGAATCAAATAGTTTCGTTCTAGTTAATTTTTAAGAGATGCATGGTAGTAATACTTCGAGGAAACCGTATGGAGCAGAAATTAGGTGTAGTATGTAAATCCAACCCGCACAGAGCCTGAGTGGTGGCCCAATCACCCTTCGAAGGTAGCATTGGCATGCTAAATGCGTGCAATTTATGGTGAATTGTCCAAATTAAGGAAGATGAACTGGAGAACTGGTAAGATTATAAGAGGGATCTGATTGTTTTCCTCATTCGAAGGAACCTAAACGAGTACAAGACGATCGCGCTGGACTTCCAGAAAGGGAACAGAGTGCATTCGAGCGCGTTACAAGCGTTGCTCATGAACTCAGCCGATCTTAGCGACCAGCTTAAGGAGTGGAGCAGCGTGAAGAAAACTGCTGTAAGTGGACCATAACAACCTTTATACTCGTAACCTATTTCACCGTTACGAGTAGTTATGGTACACCAGATGTAGATGTAGTGAAGATCACAGAATAGGTACCAACTAGCTATGACTAAGCTTCCTTGTCATTTCGTCTGTTTGACGCAAAATGGACGTTAGTATCTTTTAAATAGTTATAGGTGGCAGGTTGAAATTTTCACGTAATACATCACTACGGTAGAAGCAATCAAATTATAAAAAAACCCGCACAACAAACACGTTTTAGTTTTGGCGGGAACTAGGAAAGAGTCATGTCGCCCCATTGTATTTTTCGTGTATAAAATAGTGGTGTTTTATTTATAAAGAGCCGAATTACAAGCGCGAGTGTGGAAAAGTGATACAATGGGGTGAAATATGACCTTTCTGTTGCATCCAAAACGCCTGTAGTTTGTGGTAAAGTCGCCACTACACTTATAAGTGTATGACTGGACTGGCAGGACTTGACCAAGACTAGATTGACTGTAACTATGTATGTTAGACATAAATGGCAATAACCGAAGTATATATAAAGCTTAAGCATCAAGGACTCCGTATTCATTTCCCGATGAATTTCAGCTATCGTCAATGAACTACTGTTCTATCTTACAACCTATCTACACGCAACGTGAAAATGGTAGCAAGTTTTAGCATTTCAAACACGTTGTAACTCTAAGCTAAGACGTTATTAATAATGCAAATGACACGTCGTGAGGTCGTGGTCCAAATGACAGAACGCGACCGAAATAAATGCTAACTGCTGCACTGGCGCGATTTGGCGGATTTTTATGTAAAACACAATCAAGAGATTCTTATTCTGCAATTAAAGCGTTTTTACAGTTTTTGTGATATCTGATGATGTTGTATAGGCGGCGGTTCTGGCAGAGTTCTTCAAGCAGGGCGACGTGGAGAAGAGCCGGGGTGACCTACCGTCCATGATGATGGACCGAGAGAAGTGCTTCATCCCCGAGCTAGAGATCAACTTCCTCTCCATCACGTGCATTCCGCTCTTCGAGTTAGTAGAGTGCGATCACTAAAAAACTGTGCGACCACATAACGTTAAAATGGTTCGATTTCCATACAAATATTTTTTAAGCTATTGCATAGCTTCTATCGCGGGCCTTGAGCGTGGAGACCGAATCCAGAAATTCCGTAACGAAAATAACCTAACACCCCCCACTCCCACCGGCACAGCGGTGATACTTTTTAGTTTTGCCATCTATCGATGAATAGCAGCACTTTTAATGACTTTTTTGAAATATCACGCTTGTTTCTTTAGTTCAGCAACTCGCCTCTAGGTGGCATTGGTTGTAATGCTATGCAATAGCTTTGCCGCGGCAGTCCCCGAGTGCCACACGTCTTTTTCCATTTATTGATAAATGGAGCTTCATTTTACAGTGAAATCACAGCTACTGACATTTATATTGGTCTTTATTTGCGTTAAATTACAATTGCTTGAATAAAACAACAGATTATTAGCAGAAAAATAAATAAATCCCAGTAGCTGTGATTTCACTGTAAAATTATGCTCCATTTGTCCATAAATGGCAAAAAGTTATTTGTATGGAAATCGAACCACCTTATCGTTAAGCAATAATATTCACAGTCGTGTAATGAGCGCCAAAGCAGCGATGTGGTGCGACCCTCAAGTTTAAAATCTGTTTCGGCAGCCTCACTTGAGAGTTCCAGCTCCATTCCAGGCTCAGTGTGCTTAACCATCTTCGACCACACCGTCATTTAATATCATGTGTGGTCTGAATCAGAGTCATATTATATTTATTGTGTAAAACTGTGTAGGTACAATATTAGATTATGTAGCGGGACAGCCCGTCGTATCTGTGTGCGATAATGTTAGCCCAACTGTAGTAGGTACTTTACCCGAGCGCCGTGGCGCTTTGATCGCCCCGGCAAACTCACGTGGTCTCGCCCCGACCAATAGGAACGCGAGCGAGTCACCACGACGTTTCTCAACGCGCACACGCCGTCCACCGGCCATGTTTGATTTGTAACTCGGGGACGTCGGTCGCGTAGTTTTTGTGTTACACTGCTCTTTTCTTATAACTTTAATAAACGTGCTTACAGTCATATTCGCGTCTTAATCAATCCACCACGTTGTGTAGACCAACTTTAAACCCACCGGACACAATTATAAATATTTAGTCATATGCCAGAACTTATAACGTCTTATCCTTACGGACATACAATAGTAAGTAATCATTAATTAAATAAAATATATATAAAAGAGAAACATAGCCTACTTCAAGTGAACCGAGATAACTACCGAGCACCATTGCAGAACAATGATAACTTATTTAAATATTCACTTACAGAGTAAAATGTTCTTCTTGTAACCAAACACGCACCCTATTTTCAAACACCTAGTTTGCCAACCACTAAAAAAAATCTGATTCGTTGTTTCCTAAAGCTTACCACAGTATTATAACTTATTACGAGATCGTATACCCGATATAATTAAAATTTTATTGAGTTCGCAGCGCTGCATGACATTGATTTGTTTAATACGTCTGTCGTGCAGCTTAGGCGGTTAATTGATGACGCGTTCGTCAATCAGTAAGAAGAGTGGTGTTTTTTTTTCTTGTATCAGCATCTGTTAGCTACGCACCGTACACATATATGTATATTTTAAATACATATATGTGTACGGTTTGTGGAAATTTTTAATTGGCCTTATATGTTTACATAGGTAACCAAATGTGTGTAATTAGCTGTTAATTTCCCTAATATCAATAAAATAAATAATAATTGATTGATTCAGGCGTTACTTTGCGGAAGTTCATTTTGAATGTTCAATGTTTATATTTAGTTTATTTCCGCTTAACAGTCGTTCCAGTTCCAACAGTGACGAGGAGACTTAAATTAACCTATTTTTACACTGCTTATTAATTAAAAACCCTAATCTTACTTTAAATCTAGAACTCATAAACTTAGAAATATTCTTAATTAAGAATATTTCTAACTAAATATAAACATTGAACATTCAAAATAAATAATGTCTTACGTAAGAGATTCTATACTATTTCTAAGTTATATTTTTCACGTTTGATTTCCCGATATTTCAGAGTATTGGGCAGAATACTACCTCGGGCTTCGACGTGCGTTAAAATAATAGAAAACCACATCGAACGGTGGGAAGCTGCGAGACCGATATTTGCGGAGGTATGCATTTTCACACTAATATAATGAAGGCGAAATTTTGTGAGTGTGTTTGTTACTTCTTCACGCTCAAACGTCTGGACCAAATTTGATGAATTTTGGTATGGAGGTAGCTGACACCCTGGATTAACATATAGAATACTTTTAATGTTTTTTATCCTGAAAAAATGTAGCGGGTAACATCGCAGGGCGCAGCTAGTACTAATAGTGTAATAATATTTACAGCGATGATAGCTCAGTGGTCGGTTCGCATGCCGAAGGGCGTGGGTTCAAACCCCAACAATGAGTTATTATATTGACATATAATTATATTGACATAATTTTATTGACATTTTATATGTGACATATTACTTTATTGACATTTTCATTTTCATTGTTTTGACATATGTAATGATTTTGATAATAATTTTTAAATATGAATGGAAAAATGACCTGTAACTTTGGTGTTATTAATAAATGATTTGTATTTGTATTTGTATGAGCTTGAGCTGCCGGTGAAGGAAAACATCGCGAGGAAACCATAGCATGGTGGTAGGGTATTTTGTAATACTCGACTCGCCTAGCTACCACCCTCAAGTTGAAAATCTGCCGCCAAGCATCTAACGGTGTATTCCGGCAGCCTTATTTGAGAGCCAGTTCCATTCCAGGCATGTATGGTAAACACACCTATGTGTTTACCATCTTCGGCCACACCGTCACTTAACATCAGGTGAGCTGTGATCAAACACCTAGCATGCCAATCATATTTCTTTTTATTAATTTTACTTATTACTGAACTTCTAAATGAATCGAATAGTTTTAAAAGTCTAGTATAACAATTAGAGAAAATACTTTCGTCAAATTTTTGATACCAATTTGTATAATCTGAAGCCCTTGTTCTGTAATAAAAACGTTTTCGGCGCGTCAGGTGCCAGTGTCAGCTGGTCTCTCCATCCTGCTCAGCCCTGAATTAGATAACCTGATCGAGATAAATCTGCAAGAGAAGGAGCGATTGCGTATCGAGGCGGAGGAAGCGGCGGCGGCTGCGGCGGCGGCGGCGGCCGAGGCTCTCGAGTCGGAACAAAATGACAACGAACAGTAGACGTGACTGTCTACCACCCAGGGCCGTAGCTGGGTTACCACTTGAAGTATAACTATACAAACATCATCATCATCATCATTTCAGCCGTAGGACGTCCACTGCTGGACGTAGGCCTCCCCCATTGACTTCCATAAATACCGGTCGGAAGCGGCTCGCATCCAGCGCGTTCCTGCGGTCTTTACTAGGTCGTCTGCCCACCTTGTGGGTAGACGTCCTACGCTGTACTTGCCGTGGTCCGTGGTCTCTACTCAAGAACTTTGCAGCCCCATCGGCCATCAGTTCTGCGTGCTATGTGACGTAACTATACAAACGTTGCTAGACAATAGATCTCTTTAGCAGGAGGTCGTCTTGGCAAGTACCACCGTAGTATCAGATATCCTGCCGCAATGTGGTAGTTTGTAAACATTCTGTGTTCTGATTTGCAGGGTACTGTATAGCAAAATTACAGAAATAATGACACTCGCCAATAGGTGTCTAAAGTAAATAACGCCTTTCGCATTTTTTTTATGCAAAAAGTAATGAGACGAACGAGACGCTCTCCTGATGGTAAGAGATAACGCATGCCCACGACCATTGCAGCGATACACAGAACTTTGAGTAACAAAACAAAAGTCGAGGGTATCATTGTTTTGGCGCTCATTACTTGGAGACTTACGATGGTTAGTCTCAACAGCCCAGTAATTTCACTAGCTGCAGTACCCTTCAAACCGGAACACAGTTTACACACTACTGCTTGGCGGCAGAACAACTGGTACTGCGGTGGTACCTACCTAGACGACCTCCTGCTAAGAAAATCTACCACCAAGTAAACTAACTACTAATCTACACTAATCACTAATTTACTTCATACTAATCCTACTAATATTTATTATAAACGCGAAAGTTTGTAAAAATGTATGGATGTATGTTTGTTACTGTTTCACGCAAAAACTATCGAACGGATTTGGATGAAATTTGGTATGGAGGTAGCTGACACCCTGGATTAATACATAGGCTACTTTTTATATCGAAAATATGTAGCGGGTAACACCGCGGGGCGCAGCTATTAGTCTTCTATATTCTGGATTTGTTTTGATACACGAAGGGAGGCAAGTATAGAGATAAAGCAAACAAATAGACTACGGCCTTCGGTGGCACTCTGAAGGGAACAACCTATCGATGCATTAGCAATCTGCTTTTACTCTACACCAATTTAGAACAAGCCATTAAAATGTGTGCTCGCTGTTGAGACTAACCATCGAAAGTCTCAAAGTAATGAGCGCCAAAGCAGCGATGCCATGGACTTTAGTTTGCTACTCAAAGTTCTCTATATCGCTGCAATGGTCATGGGCATGCGTTATCGCTTACCGTCAGGAGAGCGTCTCGTTTGTCTCATTGCTTTTACATTAAAAAAAAAATGAGTTTTGTAACTGTTTGTTATTTATAGAGCCTTACAAACGTTGCTTAAAGTTAATTTATGTTTAAATTAGCTAGACTCGTTCTGAACCGTAATATTTAACATCAACAACCTAATTAATTATAGATTGACTTCAAGTAAACTTTATTATTAGAATCCAGAGTTTTTAATAAAAATCGTATCTGGGTATAATCTTACCTATTCCTATAGAATTGATTTTGCTAGCTATATGCTACATATTAGAATTTGATTAAATTATTTTTAGGTAGGTATTATTTTTAGTTATTTTTTAATGCAAGTTGATTTGATTTGCACTTTGAGTTTGTGATTGCGAAATTGTGTTTCTACTTATTTGTATCTTTGACACTGAATTAATATTTTGAGAGTTTAAAATAAAACAAGTGACGTTTAAAATGTTTTGATTTATTCGATTAGTAGGTTTTACATATAAATAATATTAAGCAGATCTTATGGACCTTATCACAAACGATACGAGTCGATTATTAAAAATTTGGTTATTTGACATACACAAAGGAGGTTTGCGTCATCCGCCATACAACATACATCTATGTAATGTCCCACATATGCAAGAGATAAACAAAACTACGTCCACGCGCCCAGTTTTCAATAATCGACCTGTATGAAATTCCTCCCTATCACAGCGTGGAATGGTACATGTTTCTTTGGCAAAGATAACATCATAGAAAACAAATTAATTAAAAACTACGTTAAAAATATAACCAACATTTGGTACAAGTTTGAAAAACATTTTGCAAATAAATGATAAATTAACGAAATAATAAAATTTAATGTAATGCAATACATATAATATATATATAATAATAAAAAGTATCTATGGCCAAATTCACAACAACATAAAACTACTTTTTTTTTTAAAATAGGAAATACATTTTATGTATGGCCCATCATTTACCTTCCTAACAGAGACTATATACTAGGAAAACAACGGGAATGTCCTTGATATATATATATATACACTACGTGTATACACATCATAGAGTCGAAGCTAAGCGCAGACGCATCGACAATTTTAACACAATAGCATGTTTAATTCTATACATACGAGTGTACAGTGGACCCCCGGTAATCCGACAAACGTTTTGCAAAGCAGTGTCGAACTATCGAAATTGTCGGGTTATAGAGTACTACTTTTAACCTCCTATAGTCCGGAAATTTTAACAAAAGAAATTCAGATTTAGATTATTTATTGATATATTTAATCTGAATCATATATCCTTGTAACAGAGTTTCTTTATAGTAGGTATGCCAATTCAATACAGGTGGTTAAAAATTAAAAAAAAAAAATAATTGAAAGTTATACTATTAGTCAAATAAGCTAAAGCTAAATATTTTAAAAACTTAGCATTGCCATCCAGCGTGGCAATGCCGCCAGCATTCTGGCCACATATCTCTCCTCTGACGGACTTTTAGACTAAGTTTTTGTATAAATTTCGTAAATAAAGATTATTTTTCATTTTGTTTAATAAATAATTCCAGTATCTCAAATAAAATATTATGTGAATGTCATATTGAGTCAATTAATTAAATATTAATTGATAATTAAATTAAATATTTATTAATTAAAATTAATGTAGATATAGGTATGTACATTACAAATTGCATTAGTCATCATCACATATGTAAAAGATTGCTCATCCCAATTACCCTGTAATCCGGTAAATTAGACAGGGGCCGGATTACCGGGGGTCCACTGTATATTATTTTTGGCGTGGGTTCGATTCACACCCAGGACAAAACTTTGCGGTACAAATAAATGTTTGTTCTGTGTCTGGGTGTGTTCATACAGTAGTATGTATTTTAAGTATATATTTACAAAAAAAAAAAGGTATTTAATTATTCTATCAGTTATCTGACTTCCATAGTACAAGCTTTGATTAGTTTGGGGTCAGATGGCGCTGTGCGTAATGTCCTACGATATTAATTAATTTATTATAGAATATATTTTCGTTGCTATATGCTATTTATGAGAATTTCATTGACTATTTTTAATCTGAATCTTTTCATGGTCAGAGGGAATTGGTGTCCTAAGTATGCGTGCTTCATCTTCGACCACACCATCCCTTATCATCAGACGAGACGGTAGTCAAACGCGAAATTATATGTTAAAAAATATGTTTTTGTCATTATTCATTTGTGCATACATTTGTAAGGTTTCTTTCGAACATTTTTCTACTGTGGTCATTTACGTGTCTACATAGACTACGGCAGCGGACACGTAAATAAATATGAGTACCTTTGTATACGTGCGTATAGCGCTGGAGGCCTATGATTGTCCGATCAGTCCGTTTTCCTTCGGTTGAAGGAGTTCTTCCACGAATTCTTGCACCATCTCCTTTAGTTTGTCCTTCATTTGTTCTTGTTCGCTGAAAATGCGTAAGAAATACGTAATTATGTTTTTTCATAACAGATAACAGCCCATGAATAAGAGAATATGGGTTTTGTTTTTGTAAGTTTTCTATTGTACTGCGTAGTTATTTGTATATTTCACTACGTAAATTAAATAATTATTGCCAAAAAATAAATAATATACAAATAAAATAAATAAATAAATATCGTAGGACTATACACACAGCGCCATCTGGCTCCAAACTAAGCAGAGCTTGTGCTACGGAAGACAGATAACTGATAGAATACATAAATACTTTATTTTTTGTAAATACATACTTATAATACATACAGTACACCCAGACACAGAACAAACATCGATGTTAGTCACACAAATGTTAGTCCTGAGTGGGAATCGAACCCACGCCCTTCAGCTCTCGAAGCAGACATACTACCAATGAACCAACAGGGCTGTCAAAAGAAACAATACAACATAATAAAATAATACAATACACCTAAGTTCACTAAGCAAAGCATCAATCCTGCATTATACTCGGTGGTAGATCTCCTTAGCAGGAGGTCGTTTAGGAAGGTACCGCCGCAGTACCAGATATTCTACCGACAAGCAGTAGTGTGTAAACATTGATTGATAAATCTTTATTGTACACACAAAAATACAGAAAACAGGAAAAATAAACTTAAATATAGGTGTGACAACTGACGACCTTATCGCTAAAAGCGATCTTTTAAACCATTACTGTGTTCCGGTTTGAAGGGAACTAACGGGGCTGTTGGCACTAACCATCTAATATCTCAAAGTAATGAGCGCCAAAGCAGCGATGCCCTAGACTTTGTTTTGTCACTCCAAGTTCTGTGTATCGCTGCAATGGTCATGGACAGGCGTTATCTGTATTATTATTTTTTTTTTTTTTTTTTAATGGTTGACAGGCCCGGTGTTTGACCACAGCTCACCTGATGTTAAGTGAAGGTGTGGTCGAAGATGGCAAAGCACACCTAGCCTGGAATGGAACTGGCTCTCAAGTGAGGCTGCCGGAACACACCGTTAGATGCTTGGCGGCAGATTTTTCAACTTGAGGGTGGTAGCTAGCCAGCCGAGTACTAGAAAGTACCCTACCACCATGCTATGGTTTCCTCACGATGTTTTCCTTCACCGGCAGCTCAAGCTCATTGTTGGGGTTTGAACCCACGCCCTTCGGCATGCGAACCTACCGCGCTAACCACTGAGCTATCATTGCTACAAATTATGCTATTTTGCACTAGCTGCGCCCCGCGGTGTTACCCGCTACATGTTTTCAGGATAAAAAGTAGCCTATGTGTTAAACCAGGGCCTCGGCTACCTCCATACCAAATTTCATCCAAATCCGTTCAGTAGTTTTTGCGTGAAATATGAGGATAGGATTAAAAAAAACAACCTGGCTGTATATCAATACAGCCGGGTATCTTAAGATTCCCCTCTCCCCCCATTACCGAAAAAAAGAGCTTCTAGTCAGAGTGTGCAGTTAGTTACCTGTCCGCGTGCGGGCGGCACACGAGCTCGGTGTAGTACTTGAGTTTGGGTTCGGTGCCGGACGTGCGCACGGTGACCGCGAGCCCGCCCGACGTGCGGAACATTATCATCTCGCCGCTGCTGTACTCCTGGTCCAAGCCCGTACCCAGCACGTCTAGAACGTAAAAAAATAGCTTTTTTATCCCCAGTCACAAATACGAAGCCCCGAATACTAGCTGTTCAGGTAATAAGCTATCTCCAGAAGTTTCGGCAGCCCAGCTGGGAGAACGTCTGGCTTCCAATCTGGAGATCGTGGGTTCGAATCCTACAGCACGCACCAAGTCATGGGCATATTCCTGACTAGCTGCGCTCCGCGGTGTTACCCGCTACATGTTTTCGGGATGAAAAGTAGCCTATGTGTAAATCCAGGGTGTCAGCTACCTGCACCCCGAGGAGTCTCGTTAAGACCAGCGCTATCGAGGTAGCGAACGAATGCGCAAGCGTGCCCCCTACTCCGGTTCAAGGCGCGGAGACGGAACACCCCAGAGTTTTTAGTGCATGGGTATGCCGTCATTTTGACGGAGAGTCAATCAGCTTGAGCTACCGGTGAAGGAAAACATCGTGAGGAAACCATAGCATGGTGGTAGGGTACTTTCTAGTACTCGGCTGGCTAGCTACCACCCTCAAGTTGGAAATCTGTCACCAAGCACCTAACGGTGTGTTCCGGCATCCTCACTTGAGCGCCAGTTCCATTCCAGGCTAGGTGTGTTTACCATCTTCGACCACACCGTCACTTAACATCAGGTGAGCTGTGGTCAAACACAGTCCCACATAACCACCTGCCACCCCCGTGGCGGTGGTATCCACAAAGGATTTTCCATGAAAAAAGGATGTCAGCTACTTCCATACCAAGTTTCGTCAAAATCCATTCAGTAGTTTTTGCGTGAAAGAGTATCAAACATCCATCCATCCAAACTTTCACATTTATTCACATTTAGTGTCAAATTATATAGTTAAAAAATAGTACAAGTTCTCCATTAAATTTAATATATTTAGTCGGTTTCAGCCTCCCGCGAAGATATTACGATCTTTGTACCTACACATATTTTCTGTTAAATAAATATTTTTGTATTTTTTTTTTTGTATATTAGTGGGATTACTTCAAACGGTGAAGGAAAACAGAAGTTCCTAAAAAAAAGTTCTCAATGATGTATTAAGTCTGCCAAGCCGCACCTGGCCAACGTGGACTGTGACCTTCTAATAATGAGAAGAAAGTCCGCGCCCAGCACTGGGAGCAGTTTATAAAAACAGGGCTGATTCGGAAGCCATCACCATTCAATCTGCTAAGTTTTTAGAATGAAGAAATAACAAAAATAAGGTAGTTACAACAAGCGTCCACTTTTAAAACAAAATAGCGATCAAAAATAAGTCTTTAAATACATAAAAGGAGAATAAAAACTCGTGATACTTACTTAAATGCGCCTCCCCGTTGCGGTTTTCTGGAATCTTCACTCCTGCCGTGAAGTCGTTGATGTACACGACCTCAGATGAACCCACCTCTTTGGGGTACTGCACACAAATTTTAATGGTAAGATAGCTAAAACTATTTTTAATGGTTTAAATTGGACAGAAGCCCTGGAGTAGCTGAACAGGGCTTTTTTAAACATTATTAACAGGTTAGGTGTTTGACCACAGCTCACCTGATGTTATGTGATCGAAGATATTAAATACACTTAGCCTAGAATGGAACTAGCTCAAAAGTGAGGGTGCCGGAACATACTGTTAGGAGCTTGGCGACAGGTTTTCAACTTGACAGTGGTAGCTAGCCATCCGAGTTCTAGAAAGTACCCTACCACCACGCTATTTTAATTTCCTTACGATGTTTTCCGTCACCTTAATGAAGATCGACATAGATTTACAGTACTTTATTTATAACATAAACATAAAACATATTTCAATACAATTTACTAATACATACAAAAATAAATAACAAACAAAAAAAACTTATACAAATTATATGTTTAAGAAAAATTAAAATTAAAAAGGAAGACAGCCCTGTTGGTTCATTGGTAGAATGTCTGCTTCAAGAGCTGACGGGCGTGGGTTCGATTCCCACCCAGGACAAACTTTGTTGGTGTAATTGTTCTATGTCTGGGTGTTCTATATGTATTATAATATATTTACAAAAAAAAAAGTATTTAGGTATTCTATCAGTTATCTGACTTCCATAGTACAAGCTTTGCTTAGTTTGGGGTCAGATGGCGCTGTGTGTAATATCCTAGGATATTTATTTATAAGTTGTATGTCACAAACCAGCCTCGACTCAGCAACCCAACGCTCTTCGGCGTGCGAACCGACTGCGCTAACCACTGGGCTATCATCGCTACAGATGGGTCACATACCTCTCCAGGTCCCTTGTAGTTCCGTATGCGGCGGAATATCCTCTGTGTGATGGCGGGCTCGTGGCAGATGTAGTACGAGTTGTGAGACACGTGATACCCAAACTCCCTGTACAGCGCTTGCAGCTGCTTCTGTAGGCTCGAGTCGCGAGCGTACAGGTACGACGCTAGCGACGCCACCTGACAACAACCAAACCTCTGTTAGGCCTGCTTCACACTGGCGCGACCTGCGCTGGTGGTCACGTATTTAGTTACTACCGCAAGTCGTGAGGAAGCCAAAGGAGGATTACAAGGAGGATTGAAAAAGTTTTTGACTACAAAATGTTATTATAAGATTGGCGACTTTCTGAAGGAAACATTTAAATAATTTTATTTGACATTAATAATATTGACATCTATTCTAATTATTATTTATTAATACTATTATTACTTTGACATTGATTAAATTTATTATTATTTTTTTGACATTAAATTACATAAATTGAATTATTTAACAAAAAAAGCTATGACAACATTTGTACGCCCATTGAGGCAAGAACATGATGAGACTTCGGTAATATAAGATCAGTACTATGCAACCACTCATGTTTATGCAAATAAATATATCTTTATCTTTAAAAAAAAAAAAAAAAGCCTAGAACATCATCGCAAAGTTGCTATTTTATCGAATTCATTTCGGAGAGTGTACTTCAGAACTACAATGTCTATTCTCTAATCCCCCATGGCCATTCTTCTATCGGAAAGCCAGAAGCTCAAAAAAGCGACAGCGTTTCATGGTCGACGTTCCAAAAACTTGACGCGAAGATTAAAAAGATTCTAAACATATGAAAAAATTCAAAATTATTTATTGACTTAGAAACAGTTAAACTATTTATGTCACAAATAAGAATAAGAAAACAAATTTAAAATTATATGGTATTTTATGCCAAAGTGAAATCTTATAAAACCCCAAATAACGACAAATACATACAATGTTAAATTCAAATACAATGTTAAATATTCTAGTAATACACAACACAAATCAAACACTCCAAATCGTAGATTCGATTAACTGAAGTTGTCTAAAAGAGATCGCTCGTGGCGATAACGTTGTCAGTTATTACACTATAATGGAGTCGTCCAAAAGTGCACCAAGCAATAAATCACAATAGACATAAATCTAATATTACCAATTTATCAAAAAAACACCAAAAACGTCTCAGTTAATCTTTAGAATTGCATTACTACATTTAAATAGAATGATTTCATGCTCGGATGAAAGACAGAGATGGCCATAGCTACCTGCACAGCGGCGGACACGCCGTCCTTGTCCGGCACGCGCGGGTCGCACATGTAGCCGATAGCCTCCTCGAAAGCGAACACGGGCACTTTGTTCTGCTGTTCCAGAAGCAACGCGCAATTCCCTGTAAAACAAAAATAAACATTTAAAAACAAAATATTGTTAAGGAATTTTGCTGATACAAGTTAAAGCAATATTTGTCTAAGCAGAAACTACCTTTACCCGAAACGTAACAGAGACGTTATGTCGATGCTCAAGGCTTTGCCTTGGTCACGCGTTGGCTAGGCGTGACCAACCAGCCTCTAGTCCAGCACTTGAAGCTATTACTTGGCAGATTTGTCCTAAATGTGAGAACAGTACTTTATATATAGTCTTAACAGCTCGAAGGACCAACTCTTGTCAAATAATACATATAGTGGTTTTTGGGATAGTTTTGTAACTTATATCGAAAATTCAACGTGGCCACCTAGTGGTACACTTAGTGGTAACCTAAGATTTGGCACAATTTTTTAGAATTTAATTTTTACAAACTTTTATTAAACCTAGAAATGCTTGTTCTGTGTCTGGGTGTTCTGTATTTATTATAATTATGTATTTATTAAAAAAAAAAGTAATGAATACTATAAGTTATCTGGTTTCCATAGCACAAGCTTTGCTTAGTTTGGGGTCAGATGGCGTTGTGTAATTTCCTACGATATTTATTTATTTAAACTTGCAACGTTTGTTAGTTTGTTTCGGTCAAATCTTGAAAGCTGAATTAGAAGTTGACATTTAACATGTTGGTTCAGTTCCGATGACAGCGCATTGTTATGGCAACCATGACTACATCCAGAATTGGCTCTGAAATAAGTAACTCCTCAACAGTGGACAGCATAGATACAAAATTTTATATACACATTTAATTTTGATTCCCCGCTTTAAACTGCACCTTTATCTGACTGCTGCATATATTAAAGCTTATTAAAAAAAACTTGTAATGATAACTTTATTATCACTAATTTCTACAATGTTATTCACTCACCCATCCACTTGAACCCAGTGAGCGTTTCGACGAACTCCCCCTTTCCGTGGACGATAGCTCGCAGCATCTTGGAGCTGACGATACTCGCCAACACATAAACATCCTCGGGGCTGGTGTCGGGATGCCGCATGTAGCAGTGGCGGATCAGCCACCAGCCTAGCAGAGCCCCCATCTCATTCCCCGTGAATACTTTCCAAGATTTCGTGCTAAACACAAATAAAACGTTGTAAAATAAATCTTAATTTCGTAAACTACGGTGTTCGCTGGTAAATGCATAACATATGAAACGATGAACCGATTTGACTGTTTTTTTAAATAGCCGTGATACTTCAAATAATGTTTTATACGTATAACTATATATACTGTTGAACCGGGTACGAAGTACCGAGCCTTGAGCTAATCTTCAATCAAAATAGAAATCCTATTACAGGGCTATTGAAATTTACCATCGAATGTCTCAAAGTAATCAGTGCCAATGTAGTGATGCCGTAGACTTTGTATCGTCACTCAAACTTTTGGATACTGCTGCAATGGTAATGGACAGGCGTTTTTTTTTTTAAAATGGACCATGACAAGTGCATATTTGGGAATTATATTTGCTGCTGGTAATAAATAATTTAGTTTTTTGTTACTCTATTACGTTAGAAACTTTAATTCAACCGTCTTATTCCTTGTGGACACAATCCTATTTATAGACATGAGACTTATAGTACTGATTGATTACTGCTACATATTAAAAATGTCATGTCAAATAACGTTACGCAATGATGGAATGTCATAATCAATTTTTGTAGCAATGATAGCTCAGTGGTTAGCGCGGTAGGTTCGCATGCCGAAGGGCGTGGGTTCAAACCCCAACAATGAGCTTGAGCTGCCGGTGAAGGAAAACATCGTGAGGAAACCATAGCATGGTGGTAGGGTACTTTCTAGTACTCGGCTGGCTAGCTACCACCCTCAAGTTGAAAATCTGCCGCCAAGCATCTAACGGTGTGTTCCGGCAGCCTCACTTGAGAGCCAGTTCCATTCCAGGCTAGGTGTGCTTTACCATCTTCGACCACACCTTCACTTAACATCAGGTGAGCTGTGGTCAAAACACCTGGCCTGTCAAACATTAAAAAAAAAAAAAAAAAAAAATCAACAACTTCACAATGTCACATTGCACAAAAATGCACAATACATCCCAAGCGGGACGTTGGTGCAGGACTTATCGCACCCACTTTAAATAAGAATAAGAACTTCATTATCATCATTTCAGCCGTAGAACGTCCACTGCTGGACATAGGCCTCCCCCATTGACTTCCATAAAGATCAGTTGGAAGCGGCTCGCATCCAGCGCGTTCCTGCGGTCTTTATTAGGTCGTCTGTCCACCTTGTGGGTAGACGTCCTACGCTGTACTTGCCGTGGTCCGTGGTCTCTACTCAAGAACTTTGCAGCCCCATCGGCCATCAGTTCTGCGTGCTATATGTCCTGCCCACTGCCACTTCAACTTGCTTCTATCTAAGAAGTTCTAATAACATCATGTTGTTAACATGTTGACATTTTTCTTTATAATTTTTTGACATTTTTAATTTTTATAATTGTATATTGACTAGCACCATCGCATTAGGGAAACCCTGTAAGGATGGTGTGAAATTAAGGAATAAATAAATAAGAACTTCACAATGTCACATTCGGCGATGCTTCAAAGTGAAAACAACGTTACCTAGTGTCATACTCGGCGACAGCAAGCCTGTCTGCATCAGGGTCGTTGGCTAACACTAAGGAGACTCCTTTATCTTGGGCGAGGCGCGTGCTCAGCTCCAAGCACGCGGGCTCCTCTGGATTGGGGAATTTCACCGTGGGGAACTCTGGGTCGGGGTCCTGTTGCTCCACTGTGCTGATTGGCGGCTGAAGGCAACAAATAATTAGGTTTAGACGACTGTACGTATAAGACAAGCCCACATTATAATCTCTACTTGATACGTGCCTAATACATTTTTCAAGTGAAGACTTCTTTAGTCGTGTTGAGTGTTTTTTTGGTAGAGGCAAAACTTATGGGTCGCTTCACCGACATGCCATTGTGACATGTTGCACAGTTATTACAAAGTGTTTTTTTTATGGTTGACAGGCTGGGTGTTGACCACAGCTCACGTGATGTTAAGTGACGGTGTGGTCGAAGATGGTAAAGCACACCTAGCTTGGAACTGGCTCTCGAGTGAGGCTGCCGGAACACACTGAGAGATGCTTGAATACTGATAGCTTATATCTAGAGTAATAAACATTTTTTTATTGATAGATAGATATATCAAACTTACCAGCAAGTTCGAAACTTCAAACGCCTTCAATATGTATTTGTACCCCACCCCGTGCATAGCGCTGTACACGATCGGTATGGCCGCTTTCTTGTTGTCTTCCAAAACGTCCGGATGTAGGCTGTCCTTTATGTAGGACATGTACGATGCCGTCATTTCCTCTGTACAGTCCTTTACTAGGGGATGGCTGCGGATGCCAGTTATGTCCCAATGCTCTTCTGGTATGCTGGAAGCAAACATAGTAGAGCTTCTTAGTAGGTCCTTTTTTCGTAGCGATGATAGCTCAGTTGTTAGCGCGGTCGGTTCACTTGCCGAAGGGCGTGGGTTGAAATCCCAACAATGAGCTTGAGCTGCCGGTGAAGGAAAACATCGTGAGGAAACCACAGCATGGTGTTAGGGTACTCTCTAGTACTCGGCCGGCTAGTTACCACACTCAAGTTGAAAATCTGCCGCCAAGCATCTAACGGTGTGTTCCGGCAGCCTCACTTGAGAGCCAGTTCCATTCCAGGCTAGGTGTGCTTTACCATCTTCGACCACACCTTCACTTAACATCAGGTGAGCTGTGGTCCAACGCCTAGCCTGTCAACCATTAAAAAAAAAATGCCGACTGCAGCCACTCAGGCACCCAGCCGGCGCTGGTCTTCCGTCGAGGCCGGCAGGTGACGTCACGCACGAGTGTGCCGGGCGGTAAGGATTAGTTATGACGGTAGTTGTAAAACTTACTCTAAGCATTGATTGATCTCTTCCAAGATATTGTAATCATGCGGTGCTATGATCTGCGAGCCGTTGCCCCAGTACACTTTGTACCCATTGTCGTTCTTGGGGTTGTGCGAGGCCGTCACCATCACGCCGACGGCCGCGCGGCGCTGGATCGTCGCGAACGACACCAGCGGCGTCGGACACACGGCCGAAAACAAGTGGACCGGGATCGATGATGAGACGAACACTTTCGCTGTGAGTTCCGCAAATCTGGAAACATCTTTACTATTATAAAGAGGAAAGATTTGATTGTTTGTTTGTATTGAATAGGCTCCGAAACTACTGGACCAAATTCAAAAATTCTTTCACCGTCACTTTACATCCAATGAGTTATGGTCAAAACACTTAGCATGTCAACCATGAAAAAAAATTAAAATAACTAAAGAGTTTACACTGCATGTACAGAACACCCATACGCAAAACAAACGTTTGTTATGTACCACAAAATGTACCTCCTGTGTGGGAAAAGAACCCACGCCTTACAGCTCTTAATCAACTTACTAATAAGCCAATACGGCTGTCTTATGAATTGGTACATTATATAAGTCCTGCATCTGTACATAATATGCTGCAGTAAAGTATTGAGTAGTACTTTTCATATATTTAAAAATGAGAGTTGGTGCTCATATTTTTGAAAATCATAAGCCCGAGTTTGCTTATGAATTGTCCACCGTATCGTTAGAAATATTATCTGAAACCATCCACACAATTCTAAGCATTTTGTGGTATAAACAAACGTTTGTTATGTGCCCAGGTATTATGTACATAAAATATACAGTTTGTTCCTACTTACAAAAAAATCATAGGTACCAAAAATTATGTTAAATAAGCTCTGATAAAACACTATAACGGTTCCGTTTTTTCCTGTTGAGGTAAGGAACAATAATAATACATAAATATACATAATTATATACGTATAATAAATAAAAATATACACCTTGTTCAGTACATATTCCACAAAATAGTTTCATTACTTCATTAGTGATTTTTTTCAATAATAAAATCATCACGAATGATAAATCATCCATAGAACCTCAGACTGGAATGTCACAAGTTCGTTGTGTCTCAGTTGTTTGTTTGGTAATAACAGCACCACGACGCTGTTATTAACGTACTAATCAAATTTGATGGGCCGATCCCGGCGGCACTGCAATGCCGGGCCGACCCGTGACGGGAGTGGAGCGAGCCCCGAACATCCCGTCGAGTTAAAAAAATCAGTTTAATATACTGGTCCCTCAATGAGGGAACTTTCAGATATTAAGCTGAAAAGAACAGATACTACACTTTGATCTTAGCCAAAAGGCCGAGAAGCGATAACGGACGATCCGACTCCAAACGGAATCATTCATACGCGGAGAATCTCGACATCGCGATTCAGAAACCGACGCTCGTTTGTGAGCGCCATCTAGTTTTGTCACGGAGAACTATTACAACACTGCTTTATGCTGCGTTGTTATCACACAAACTCATGACAACGTAAAATCAAAACAATAAACAAACATTATAAGTTACATAATTGTATTATATGAGTAACAGAAAACAATTCATCGATAAGAATGAGACTAAAAGTCAAATAAAACTACAGGACACATAATAATATACAGAAGACTGCCGCTAAGAGAGAATACGGTAGAGGAAAAGGGAGCAATCCCTGAAGCCGACTTTCATCGTAAGAAAAAAGGTGATATTAAGAACCAAATTATGACGACAAAGTACGCGAAAAAATTAAGCAGCTGTAGTTGAATTGATTTAATTATTACTTTGAAAAATCCGACGAAAATTCCATTTAACACATTTTTTTATGTGACTGTAATACATTAATAATTGAAGTTATACCTATGTATAAGTTTAAAAAAAAGTATTTAAAAAGATATTCTATAAGTTATCTGACGATGGTGGTGTGTAATGTTCTACGATATTTATTTCTAGGCTTAATACACGTATATTATGTCCCAATTAGGGTATGGCAAATCAGGATGTACAGAACGTTTTATTTCAAGATTATTAAATTAGAATTAAACAAAACTCAATTCAAAGTCAATAGGCAGCCTGTTTTAGATCTTTACATACATTGAGTTAGGGCCAGAACTATGTATAGGTATGTATTTTTTTTTATCAAATACAAATACAAATACAAATCATTTATTAATAACACCAAAGTTACAGGTCATTTTTCCATTCATATTTAAAAATATCAAAATCATCACATGTCAAATAATGAAAATGTCAATGAAGTTATATGTCACATATAAAATAATTATGTCAATATAGTTATCGTTGACAGGCTAGATGTTTGACTACAGCTCATTTGATGTTAAGTGAAGGTGTGGTCGCAGATGGTAAAGCACACCTAGCCTGGAATGGAACTGGCTCTCAAGTGAGGCTAAACACACCGTTAGATGCTTGGCGGCAGATTTTCAACTTGAGGGTGGTTGCTAGCCAGCCGAGTACACTACCACCATGCTATGGTTTCCTCACAATGTTTTCCTTCACCGGCAGCTCAAGCTCATTGTTGGGGTTTGAACCCACGCCCTTCGGCATGCGAACCTACCGCGCTAATCACTGAGCTATCATCGCTAAAACGAAATCGAGACGATCGTATGACGAGATTGAACTTGGGCTCAATGAACTTATGCCTGTGTTAAGGATCTTGAGGGCCTTGTTATTCAGAAGCGCGGTGTATTGCATATCTACTATAAATATTCCTGCATCAAGGTAAGGTTTTCTAAATACCGCGTAGTGTAAAAGGTTTTTATCGCTCTTAGTTGTCTCTTGCCATTCGATGATACGGAGCTTCAAATCGCCGACAGCGTCTTTCCAGCAATATCAAGTCCAAAAAGATGTACCTACTATAAGAATACTAAAATCGCTCGAGCTAAACTGCTATATAATAATATGATTCATAAATAACTACATAAGCAATTCAGTCCAACAATCTCGAGAGTTTCCTCAACTAAAAATACGATGAATAAATTTCGAACTAATAAAAAGCGGTTAGTCAATAATTTCGTACAAAGCGAATGTATTTGTTAGGCTCGTTTAAACTCGATCAAGTGCACGCCAGTTCACAAATTTAAATTATACCGATATATCTGGTCCGAGCCGATTTTATCTGACATGTGAATTGAAATTGGCAGCTTCAATTCGCCATTCTTATTCTTGTGGGCCGTTTGGTACCTTCCATTGAATTCGCACAATAAGTAAGTAGGTACCTACTGAATGGATCCTATTCTGTATCTGGATTTTTATTATTTATATATATATATATATATATATATATATAGGTTACTTGATAACTGTATCTTGATAAATAGTTTAACTCACTGTTCTTTATTAAAAATTCGCAAATTTACAATAAGTATTTTGCGATTTCAAAAACCTATTGAAGTTAAAATTTACCGTGAACACGTCCGAGACTGTCATAGAGTCTGAATGACGTCAATCCGTGTGAAAAATTCATATCGGTACAACGGCAGTTGTTCTATGAAAATATCAACAACAGCAATGACGTTTCCCACGGCGTGACGTAGCGCTCTCTGCTTGGTGTTCATGGTAAGGGTAACGTCACTTAGGCACTCACGTGATTTTGTCGAATTTATTTTCCAAAAAGAATTATAATCTTTATAATTTATAATAAATACCTAATTTTGTTTTTTTGGTAGCTAGGTACATAAGAAACATTCATTCGTCCGTTTCAATACTAGTGGGCATTAGTCTATTTACAAATATTATAGAGTATACTTCCATTAAGATTCGAAGTGGCCGAAACATAACCTTTGAGTGGTCTCCAAGTTGACTTTAGGACGAAGTCTGTGATTCTCGAAAGGTATAATATGGGTGAATTAAAATCCAGAGTTAGTGAGTTATTTATAGGTAAACGTGCCTTATTGTATTGCGCTATTGAAACATCAGGCAGGATGCGGTCAAACGCGTGCTTAAAAATATCATAATAACAAATTTACATAAATATATTATTTGTTTAGCTTAGCCTTGCAAAGCTATAGAAGGCCCTAGGACCTACGCACCTTTATTTTAGTACCTTTTTTTTAGTACTCACTTTAATACTCATCATCGCTACAAACGACACTAACTTGTAGTATGCATACAGCTTAGTTTGTTAAAAGTTATAATGTATCGGTTACATAATGTTAGTGTATACAATACTGCGTTAGTCACGCAATATAATTATGTATATTATTTCTGTAGTTAGAAGTGTACCTACTTGTATCAGGTAGTGTGCCGTTTCTTTCGCATTCGCATCTTTTTTTAATGTAAAAGTAAAGAGGCAAACTCTCTATTGATGGTAAGAAATAACGCCTGTCCATGACCATTGCAGCGATATACAGAACTTTGATTACAAAACAAAGTTCAGGGTACGTTGCTTTGGCGCTCATTACTTTCGATGATTAGTCTCAACAGCACCGTAATTTTGCTAGCTGCAGACTCTACTTCATATCACTTTCCCATGCACACTCGTGCTTGTAATTCGGTACTTAATTAATAAAACACCACTATTTTTTATACATAAACACTAGAAAAAAACACTAGTTTTGGAAAAAAATACAATGAGGCGACATGACTCTTTCCGCGTTTCCGCCAAAACTCTATATCCGCATCTGTCTGTCAGGTATGTCAGTTTACTTCTGCTAAAACTACGTAACGGATTTTGATACGGCCTTTCATTATTTTTTACAAAAGGTTATATATCCCGCCGTCTGTTCTCAGTAACGTGTCTTCCATTCTTGGTTGCCTAAAAGAGATCGCTTTTAGCGATAAATTCGCCACTTGTGGCACAAGCTCCTATGATGCTTTTTATCTGTAGGTACTTTTTTCTATTTCTGGTGTGCGCAACAAAGCGTTTCTATCCTACTAATATTATAAATGCGAAAGTTTGTGACTATGGATGTATTTGTTTTTCTTTCACGCAAAAACTACTAAACGGATTTGCATGAAATTTGGTATGGAGGTATCTGAGACTCAGGATTAACACATAGGCTACTTTTTATCCCGAAAACATGTAGCGGGTAACAGCGCGGGGCGCACGTAGCTAGTATCTACATATATCCTAGTTAGGTTTTTGTTTAATTAGAGAAATTCAACGTTTTGTAATGCATAGTATATACCTACTCGTTCATACACAGAGCGAAACAACGCACAAAGCACTGAAAACGAGATGTCCGTGTGCAGTCAGGTCCAAATATACCCACTTACAATAAGAATCAGATTGCTTTAAAAGTCTCATGTTTCCTTAGACCGTAGTAAAATACGATTATATCTACTCTCCTACACCGCTATTGATAAGCATATCGCATCAATATTATAGTAAGGACAGATAAAAAAGTTTGTTTACCGACATGAACGATAAAAAACATATCAGCGTATATAACATTAAGTGCCTATTAGAGATTAAATTCTTTCGATATTTTGGCGTTGTTATACAAAATCACAGCAATTTTTTTGACAGGCTAAGTGTTTGATTTTTTTTTTCATTACATATAGACTTGCGTTTGACCGCCAACTCGCCTGATGTAAAGCGAAGATGCGGCCTACGGTGGAGCACGCTCGCCTAGAAGAAACCGATTCACTCGCGACTTGAAGGCACCCAGATTGTATCTATCAGGGAACACCCACTCGGGCAGCAGATTCCATTGGTTAGCGGTTCGTGCAATGAAGGTAGAGTCGAACCGTTTAGTTCGAGCCTATGGAATATCGAGCTTGAAGCGGTGTCGCTTCTTGGAGCTCTTGGCTGTCCGATAGTAGAATGGGCAGGGTGGAATTAGGTCATGTAGATCTGAAGCTTGATGATATTAAGTGACCGTGTGGTCGAAGATGGTAAAGCGCACCAAGCCTGGAATGGAACTGCTTCTCAAGGCTGCCGGACAACACCGTTAGATGCTTGGCGGCAGATTCTCAACCTAAGGGCGGTAGCTAGCTAGCCGAGTACTAGAAAGTATCCTACCACCTTGCTATGGTTTCCTCACGATGTTTTCCTTCACCGGCAGCTCAAGCTCTTCGTTGGGGTTTCAACCCACGGCCTACTGCATGCGAATCGATCGTGCTAACCACTGAGCTATCATCGCTACAAAAAAATGGTGATCAACAGCAATGCTACCATCGGATATTATGTTGTATGATAGCTACTTGTGGTTGTTGTTTTGTCTGGCACAGCTTAGTTTTTTTTTGTAATGCAAAAGTAATGCGACGAACGAGATGCTCTCCTGATGGTATGAGATAACGTATGTCTATGACCATCGAATCGATACAAAGTACTTTTAATCCCACTAATATTATAACTATGAAAGTTTGGATGGATGGATAGATGTTTGTTACTCTTTCACGCAAAAACTACTGAACGGATTTTGATGAAATATGGTATGGAGGTAGCTGAGACCCTGGATTAACACATAGGCTAGTTTTTATCCCGAAAACATGTAGCGGGTTACACCGCGAGGCGCAGCTAGTAATAGATATAGGACACCCAGACACAGAACAAGCATTTATCGTCATATAAATGTTTGTCCCGGTGGAAGTCGAACCCACGCCTGCAGCACAATACTACTATTAAAGCAGAGATGATTGAACCAACAGAGTCTGTAAGTGTCTTAAAATCAATGATCATGATTAAATGTTGTAAGTATACGAAAGTATGAACAAAGTCGATAAAGTTTGCATCAACCGGTGACCCCCCACTGAACTCGGCGTGGTCAGATTACGAATTGGCGACAAATAATGTATCAGCTGATAAACTGGACAGGCAGTTATCATTGGTTTCGAATTGTAGACCATCCGTTATATTGTATCTATTATGGCCCACAATGGTTTAAAATAGGTACATGATATATATATATTTTTTTTAATGGTTGACAGGCTACGTGTTTGACCACAGCTCACCTGATATCAAGTGAAGGTGTGGCCGAAGATGGTAAAGCACACCTAGCCTGGAATGCAACTGGCTCTCAAGTGAGGCTGCCGGAACACACCGTTAGATGCTTGGCGGCAGATTTTCAACTTGAGGGTGGTAGCTAGCCAGCCGAGTACTAAAGTACCCTACCACCATGCTTTGGTTTCCTCACGATGTTTTCCTTCACCGGCAACTCAAGCTCATTGTTGGGGTTTGAACCCACGCCCTTCGGCATGCGAACCTACCGCGCTAACCACTGAGCTATCATCGCTACGCTATACTTATCCCAAGTAAATATTATGTATTTATTATAATTCCTATTTGTCATTAATGATATAAATCTGGTTTTCGTTCACCTGTACATAAATACGTATAACTGAATCAATACAGATCGATTATACGAAAAAATGGTTTTACGAACATTCATGCCCCCCAATTAGTTCGGGTAATCACTGTATTTACCGCTGCAGTTTAAAATGGTTAAAGATTCAAGATATTTATTGCTTCCATACCGTACAGGATGTTTAAAATAGAATGTAGTGTATTGTAGACAGTCAGATATGGACCCTGTCGGGTACAGTAACGTTCAGAAGAGAGGATTATTTTAAAAGTCAAAATGTTTATTTTTCAAATGTCATATTCTTATCATAAATTAACTATCTTTCAGTCAGAAATTCATCGATTGTGTATGCTTTGAGGATAAGATGTTGGTTCAATTATTTTGTGAGTTTCAGGGAAGTTTCTTCATCTTTTAACTTTTATGGCAACTTATTATAAATGTTAATTGACATAGCAGGAGGTCGTCTAGGTAGGTACCACCGCAGTACCAGTTATTCTGCCGCTAAGCAGTAGTGTGTAAACATTACTGTGTTCCAGTATGAAGGGTACTGCAGCTAGCGAAATTACTGGGCTGTTGAGACTAACCATCGAAAATCTCAAAGTAATGACCGCCAAAGCAGCGATGCCCTGAACTTTGTTTTGTTACTTAAAGTTCTGTGTGTCCCTGCAATGGTCATTGTCAGGCGTTATCTCTTACCATCAGGAGAGCGTCTCGTTCGTCTCATTACTTTTTACATAAAAAAAAAAAAAAAAAACATGGGCAACGTGCTAAAAGAATGCATTTGAAATCGGCATTTCCGAACTAATACCCGGTTTCTGTGGCGAAGAGTAAAGTTAGCACATTTACCTTGTTTACACTAGATTTTAAGCACAATATTGTACATTTTTTTTGGCTGACAGGCTTGGTGTTTTACCACAGCTCATCTTATGTTAAGTGTACTTTTTGAGAAACAAACTCCGGTAGATCACGTGACTGGAAAAAGGGACCTAGAGATATTCAGATTCTAATCAAACATTTGCTCGGCCGGGAATCGAGCTCGATATCGAGAGCTACTGAGGTACAGCGGTGATGAGTGGTGGATGTTCATGTCAAGGTGTGAAATTACCTTTTGCTATTGTATCGGCCGTCGTAGCCGATTACGATTCCATTGTGCAGCTGTCCTTGATTGGATACCTTCTGTATGTACGAACACAAGCCCTGAAAACAATTATAATAATAATAACGTTTATTTGCACATAAATAACATAAACCATGATTTCACACAATTTCAAACAGCATTCACACAAGTCAAATTTTTCACAAAGATGTAAGACACTTGATGTAGTTGAAGACAACGTGTAAAATAAAATAAAAATAAACAAATTATAGAACTATTACAATTTTTGGTCACTAGTCATCGCCGTAGGACACCCTGTGTTGCGATGACTAGTACTCTTCTGTTGAGACCTAATTGTAATATTACCTTAAGACTATTCACATCCTAGATTACCATACTTATATTAAATTGTGTTATATTATGTTGTGTGACTTGTTGCAATCACAGTTATAGAGTTTCCAGTTGTTAAAGAACAAGCATGGCAAGCACAATTATTAGGTACATGTCAGATTACTTTACAATTTTACTTTAACAAGTATACATTTATAATTTAAAATAACTGACTCCATGCACTGAAGCCCTTTTTTTTAATCTTTAATGGATACCACCGGCTCCGGGGGAACCAGGGTGATAATGTGGGACTCTCTGGCAAAGTGGCGGCCTACCCACCTAGGTGTTTCTGTCTGACGCCTATGTGCCGGGGCTACGGGAACGCTTTCGCACACACTCGTCCGTGGTTGCTCCTAAGCCCTAACCCAAGGATAGATAGATATTAGGAATTTGGTTTTAAAATCAAACTGAATCGATTTTCATATCCATACCCTTCTCACGATGAAAAGAGGTCTACACGCAGCAGTGGGACAGTTTATAAAAAACTGGCCAACTGCGAGTCGGACTCGCGCACGAAGGGTACCGTACCATTATCTATAAAAACGGTACGAAACAAAAAAATCACGTTTGTTGTATAGGAGACCCCTTAAATTGTTTTTTATCTGTAAAAATTTCAACTGTCTAACTATCACGGTTCATGAGATACAGCCTGGTGGCAGACGGACAGCGGAGTCTTAGTAATAGGGGCCCGTTTCACCCTTTGGGTACGGAACCCTAAAAACCAGAATAATTAGAAAAAAAAAAGTTGCGAAGTAAAAATTAACTTTAGTGTTATCTCACTTGCCCAGTCCGCAACACACCGGCACCGTCCAAACACAGCAGTCCTGGCGCCATACGTCCAAATACGATTTTACTTACAAACTTATTGTACAAAATGACTTTGGCAAAACAATTTCTACACATTAGGATCAATCTAGAGTGACATCATTTACTGCCTAACAGTAAATTGGCAATACCGAATGGTCCAGTAGAAGTAGAAATATGTGGGTTGAATGCGGAATAACATAATTAATATGACTTAAGCAAACCAAAATTTTAAGGAAACGTAAATTCACTCAAAAAACCAAACATGCGAGTTCAAACCCCAACAAAGAGCTCGAAGGAAAATATTGTGAAAGCATGTTGGCAGGGTATTTTCTAGTAGTTGTCTGGCTAACTAGTACCTTCACATTGAAAATGTGCCATCAAGCATCTAACGGTGTGTTCCGTAACTTTACCATTGTTGACATCAGGTGAAGCTGTTAAACAAAAGAAAAAAGTACTCCTGTGCGAGTGTACTTTGTAGAAGCTTCACTACTAGGAAGTGGGCAACGTAAAGCCAGATTATTCTGAAACACACACAGAGAGTGGCACCATCTAGGCCCCATGTGACACTAGATATTTAACAGCTGTAATAAAATAGGCCATATACAATAGTACTGTTTTTGTGTAGGATAAATCTGTAATGGTACTGTATTATCAGTGCCTGACCAGTATAGCATTTCATATGATAATATCTTAGTTATTTATATGGCCTGTAACATGACCATGTTACAAGTACAGCGTCCAGTATAACAGTATATTACCTGTGCAGTCTGCAATATGACAACATCGTTCATGCAGTTGTACCCTGCGGCCATGCGCCCGCGCAGACCGGCAGTGCCAAACTTCAGGCGGGACAGCATAACCTTCGAGAGCTCGTTCCATCGCTGCGCCGAGATGTGCTCCAGCACCTCTTTATGAGTTGTTGGATTCTATAAATTAATTTAACAATTTTTAGTTTGATATACATTTGTGTAGGAAATGTAAGTTATTAAGTAATCCAGTAGGGTTATGTGGCATAGCAGTATTAAGACAAAAGGAATACAATACTAACCATTATAAACAAATTTTGATATTGGGAAATCACTAACAATATCAAGGTGCTCATTTGACAGGTTGTGAACTACATTTTTTAAATTGTTCAATAGTTTTTTATCAGAGTTAATCCTAGAGTAAATATTGTTCAAAATGATGAGTGATAAATACCTAATTATATCATTGGTTTGCATTATCCTACTAATTCTTATAAATATGAATGTTTGGCTGTTTGCTACTAATTCACACAAAAAGGGCTGAATGGATTTTGATTCCAATTTGGCACACAGATAGCTAAATTAATAAATATTACCCAATATTACACATTGAAATTACCACACCTAGAAATCGTTTTTTTTTAATAAATCATAGGTTCCTGTGAGATTATGAAAAAACAAACTACAGGACATAATCCACTTGAAATTGAGTAGGTATAGATATGTCTATATGGAATGTTACTTTGGGAATAATAAAGAATTCCTACATCTTATTCTAGGTAATAAAGGTCCATTCCAGGCTAGGTGTGCTTTACCATCTTCGACCACACCTTCACTTAACATCAGGTGAGCTGTGGTCAAACAACTACCTAGCCTGTCAACCATAAAAAAAAAAAAAACACATAAAATAAGTCATGATGGATAAAACTATTGGGCTATGATTCTCTGGTTTTTGTACATTAGTATCTTAATAGTAAAGGATTTACATCTAAAGAAAGCTAAAAATAAAAATAAATATTACCAAAATTTGTAAAGGTTCTCTAAGATATATGTAAGTAATACCAATCTAGTCTGTGTGATTTTATAACTATCGAAGAAAATTGTCTTAGATACGTACCTAATTATATTTTATCATTAAATTAATGAGAAGAGATCATTTATGCGGCAAATCAAGGTCGCAGGTCTTGTGATGCGACTAAGAGCTCTAATTTGATCATTGAATAACATTAATTATTTAGCACGTTTACCTTATCGAGTTTCAGCCAGTTAGAAACGGCATTCTCCAATCTTTGATCTCCGTTGTAAGGACTCGTCATTTCTTCACAGAAACTGCTAAACTATGTATAATAAACCACTACTACTTAAACGATAGCGAATGATTGCGCCAGAAACAGTAATTTTATGATGTTTTTATATTATTTTAGCAGTTTAACCTGTGACCGTAAAGAAAACTTTATTGGGAGTTAGACACTGGCGTTATACTCAGTTATTACAAAGCTCTGATTAAAAACGATAACAAATCCGAAGTTAGGCCTAATAAATCCGATTTTTATTGTAGAAATCGTAGCAATACTTTTCAGAATAACAACTCCTTCCAATCAATGTAGGATAGGAATTGCTGTTTTAGGTCAATGGATTAAAGTGTAAATTACGGCTGCAAGAATTTTAATTATTTGGTATTAATTGTCAATGTTGTCAATGTCAAAGTCTGACAGCGGACACGCTGAGAAATAACTTTTCTTTATATTAAGCATCACACGATATGTATTCTGCCAGTGTGAAATAGTCCACATTTATAATAATATGATGACAAGATATAGGCGTCCCAACTAAACATCAAGTGAAATAAGTTAATACATAAAACATAACTTGTTAAATTGTGGTGAAATTCAGTCCATGTTCTAGTAAAGTAGTATAATAACTTCAACGAAGTTTAGGTAACAACACGAAATTATAGGTATGTCTTGTATTTCAACATTTTACATAATCTGTCCACACTCGTACACATTTCAGCAATTTCGTCATGGACAGTCATTACATTTTATTATTAGAAAAGTTTGAATAAGAACAAGCTAAAAAGTTTACAAAACTATAAACCACGTACGAAAAAAAATTATGAAAACTAAAATTAGTGGGGAAGTGGGGAAGTGGAAGTTTTCGAAGTGTGGTAGTTACTAAGAGGCTAGGCAGTGCCGTGCACAAGGGGTCTCAAGCTCGGGGGGTCTCTTGGATCCTGATTACCTAACAAGCCGAACAGATTACAATATAACTATAATCATGACAAAATTGCTTTGAATTTGATTTTTTTTGTTTGATTGAATAGTTTTAATACCTTTACTCATTGTGAAGTTACGTAACCTAACTAGGTTACGTAAGTAGTGGTTTACTTGATAAAACCTATGCACAGGAGCCTTTGGACATTTAGCCACGCCACTGGTCCTGCATAGCATAATAACGAATCGATTGATAGTAGGTACTCATCAAAATCGGATAAGTTTTTTGGTAGACAGGAGATCGTCTAGGTAGGTAGGTACTATATATCTAGATATTCTGCCGCCAACCAGTGGTGTGTACCTAAACATTACTGTGTTCCTTTTAGGGCTGTTGAGTCAAACCTTCGAATGTCGCAAAGTAATGAGCGCCAAAACAGCGATGCCCTGGACTTTGTTTTGCTACTCAAAGTTCTATGTATCGCTATCGCTGCAATGGTATAATGGACAAGCGTTTTCTTTTACGACAGGCAAAAATAAAACTACAACCTTCTAAACTGCCACTACATAGCAACCAATGCGGCTGCTATAAATCGATCGAACCTTTTACTCCCTTGAATCCCGAAACTTATAATTATTTGGATAATAGATAGTTATCACCCACCTAAGTGTAGGAGAAAGATCTGACATCATAGATATACATATATTACAGATAGACATAATATTTAATATTTATAATTGCCACTTTTAGATAACGCCTGTGTAGCACAGCAGAGCAGTTTCTCAACAGTATTTAATATTTTAATTAGGCGTTCATTATTCTGGTTATTAGAGTCATTTTTACTTCATTATTTCAATACATATTCTCAGAAACGAAGTCGAATTTGCCAGTAGACTGCGTCTCAGTTTGTAACTTTATACATATCACTCGACAGGTCTAAAAACAAATCCTTCACCTATATATCGCGCGACGTCACGCTGGGCCGACAAGTTTATTAGGAAATGGTTGAGCAATCAGCGTTCCAATCACATAATTGTAATTGCGAGCGGAACCGTCCACTCCAGCATGGAGGGGCTTCCTTCTTCACTGCCCGTTTGATGACCCATTAACTGATGTCTGTTCTCATCGTGATCGTGCTGTTTTGCTGGTAGAAAAATATCAGGAGATTACTAACGATCATCTATTTTTAAATTCTAAAAAAGAACTCTATGATCTAGATATAAGTAGGGACCGTTTATGCCGTTTATGGAAAATAATACAGTGGTATTACTTTGTGACACAAGACTCTCTGGATGGTAAGAGATAACGTCTCTCCATAAACATTGCAGCGATCCTGAACAATAGCAAGAACAAAATAAAATTGCTTTGGCGGTTGAGAATTTGAAACATTCTAAATAGCCCTGTAAATTTTCTAGCTGAACATAAACATATAACATAACATATCCTTCTTACTTGAACATAATCGAGACGTTCTCCTGATGGTAAGAGATAACGCCTGTCCAATTGTCCATGACCATTGCAGCGATACATAGAACTTTGAGTAACACAACAAAGTCCCGGGCATCACTGCTTTTTGTGCTCATTACTTTGAGACTTTCGACTTTGACTTTTGATACTACATACCTACATAAAACATAAAACAATCGAACATTTATGTAAGTACATAAAAAGTCGTTTTAGTTGCCAGTACCATTACGTTACAGATTTATTACCTTCTTGTCTGGGCGTAAAAGCTTTTAAGATATCGACCTATTTACTATACTTGTAAGTCCATTCCATTACGCAAATAAATAGTAGGCACCTCGATGTTCTGATGTTATATAGGTACCTATGCGTAAGTAGCTTGGGTACCTGCCTACATAAATTATGTGACCAGTTTATTGAGTCTACTTCCCACGTAAATTATTGGCTACAAGTGTAAAGACATTTAATTATAATTTTTTTAGGTCTCATTGACATTAATCATAATATACAATACGATAAAATTTATTTAACACGAAAGTTACAAGTCATATTCCAACTTATGTAAAAAAACAACATCAAAAACGTCAGTTTGTGTAAAACTATTTTTTTCTTCATTCGTTTTCGAGAGAGTTTTGGCGGGAACGCGGGAAGAGTCGTGTCGCTCCGTTGTATTTTTTTCCAAAACTAGTGTTTTGTCGCGTGTTTATGCATAAAAATGGTGGTGTTTTATTCATAAAGTACCGAATTACAAGCGCGAGTGTGGGAAAATGATATAATGTGGTGAAACATGAGTTTTCGTGTTGCCTCCAAAACTCCATCGAAGCTTTATAGTAAAGTCGCCACTTTCCACTACTTTACTAAAGCATGACTGGCACGAACTGACACGAACTGGACTTGACTAAGACGACTTTGACGATAACCATAGCTAAGATACAGCAGAAATAACACTTAAGACAAGGCAGTATGGCTTTATAGCTTTAGCCTGCCCGAAGGGGCAAATTATAAAAAAAAAAAAAAACATTCCTTTTCTATCTTTTATCTACCTACCTACATGTGTTTTTTTATAAATGTCTATGCCATCTTATTTTGGTATCAAAAATTAGTAAAATGAAAGAAATAAGTTTAATTCACAAAAAACATCAGCTGAGGTTAAATTTAACAGAGATTTAACTCCACAGATTCTGATAGATTGTTCTGTACAGTGTGTTACAGCTACGAGTATAGAGACGCTTTGCCAGTACACGCGGCCGGCCCTAGTGTGAGAGAGCCGTGGGCGGGCGAGCGTCCGGCTGCATTCTCGTTTGGGCGGGCGCCGACACCGCCGCGAACTTAACTCAAGATATTGTTGTATTTATTGTTATAAAACAGTTGAAAGTGATGGGAGCTGAGGACCCTAACACGTTAGCTGCAGTCGAGTTCGAAGTTTATGGACAGGTTCAAGGTACGATACGATACTAACGAGTTAAGTATCATAGGTATTGAAGGAACGAAGTATTATTACCTATATACCATTATGCTATGTTTATTTAGTGTCAATCTATCTGTACAATCAATAAAGAGGAAAGATTTGATTGTTTGTTTGTATTGAATAGGCTCCGAGACTACCGGACCGATTTCAAAAATTCTTACACCGTTGGGAAGCTACACTTGCTCCGGGTGACATAGCCTCTGTATTCCCACGGGAACGGGAACTTCGCGGGTGAAACCGCGAGGCGTCCGCTAGTATTTAATATATAGCATATTTACCAGTTTCTATCCAAATATGTTAATCGTATAAAATGAACATACCTACTGTTAATTCCTAAGTAAGTTAGTTTAATACTTAAATGCTTTATTTACATAGCTTTTCTCAAAGATTAAATCATATCTAGACATAATATCGGAATGAAATCCAAAATTATCTAAATATTTAATGGCTGTGGTTTACTTTTAAATACGTACAGATAGAGTGGCCAGCCGTAGTGTGAATTTATGATTATAGAATGTTCAAGGTGTTTAGAACGTAAATGAAAATCTAATAATGTGTTTTCCATATACTTGTTTGCCTGCAAGAGATCATTGTTAGCGATAATGCCGCCACTTGTGGCACTAGCTCCTAACTAGCTAAGATTATTTTGTTTTCTGTACATTTCTCTATTTCTGGTGTGCACAATAAAGAGTTTACATCTATCTATCTAATCGAATGCGGAAAGTATTTCAGTACTGATCAAATTAAAATTAGAAGACACGATTTCGATCACAATAACTGTACCTTCTGATCAAGGGGCGCAGCTAAAAAAATGACCCAAAAAAAAAGATCAGCATGTATACAATTTTATTTTTTATGTAAAAGTAATGAGACGAACGATGCGCTCTCCTGATGGTACGAGATAACGCATGTCCATGACCATTGCAGTGATACAAAGAACTTTGAGTAGCAAAACAAAGTTCTTAGCTGTTTTGGCGCTCATTACTTAATTGAGACTTAAAAAAAAATTAGTAAAAATGTCAAATTCAGTACTATAGAATTTTTAAATTTTGTTTATAATAAATAATAATAAATAAATACATAATAAATTTAATTTAAGAACCTTATCAAATGTTTAAATTATATCTAGTCTATCAACTTTAAATTATTCTTCGCTCATGAATTAAACCTAAACCTTTATTTAGTTGAAGAACACGATTGATAAGAAAAAGGTATTAAGGTATTACCGTTAGCGTTACGTATGCTAGAAAGCACACGAATCTTGCACGTATGGCGTTAAATAAATATACAATGTTTAGCTTTAGTTATAATATTAATGAACAATGATTTGTCTCGAGTGCATTAATTAGCGAGATGCAATCATTGTTTCAGCTGATCTGCCACCACGGTGTATAAATAGAAAGAGCAATTGGGTCGATGTCAATGAGCTATTTGGACATGAAATCAATTGTAATTGCATATAATTTGTCATACTCTCAGACCAATACTTATTTGTAGATAAATATTACGTAGATACTCTGTAACATCCAGCCAATCAAACAAATATGGTTTTCAACATATACCTGCCTTGATAGGTCTATACTACTAACCATCGAAAGTCTCAAAGTAATGAGCGCCAAAGCAGCGATGGCCCGGAATTTGTTTTGCTACTCAAAGTTCTGTGTATTGCTGCAATGGTCATGGACAGGCGTTATCTCTTACCATTAGGAGAGCGTCTCGTTCGTCTCATTAACGTTACATTAAAAAAACATTATTAGAATCACTAAACAATGGAATTTGCTGCCCGAAATACAATCTAGGTGTCTTCTAGTCGCGAGTGAATTGATTTCTTCTAGTCAAACGTGCTCCACTGTAGACCGCATCTTCGTTTTTGCGGTGATTTTTTTTCATTCAGAATAGGTTCGCGTGTTACCACACCCTGCCTGATGTTAAGCAGGATGCAGTCCAAGATGAAGAACGCTTACCTAGAAAAAAACCTGTTTACTCTAGATTTGAAGACACCCAAATTGTACAGACGCTGGAAGAGAGTTCCACATCCTCGCTATGCGGATGAAGAATGTGGAATCGAAGCGCTTAGTCCGTACGTGGGGAATGTCCACCATGTATGGATGGCGCTTAGGCCTAGTCTGCCTAGCCGTCCGGTAATAGAAAGAGGATGGCGGAACCAAATTGTGCAATTCCGTGGCACACTCCCCGAAATGTATCCGATAGAAGACAGACAAGCAAGCGACTTTGCGTCGGTGCTCAAGGCTTTGTAACTGAATTAAACCCATTTGTAAATGTTTCCAGGCTGCAACTTCATAAAATACTGCAAAGAGCTAGCGGAGCAGCTCGGCGTGTGCGGCTGGGTGAAGAACTCGAAGAAAGGCACCATCGTCGGGAAGATACAGGGGTACAAGCCGGAGCTCGATCACATGTCAGTATACAGTTAACTACTATACCCGGTATCAGAAAAAAATGTATGTAGAGTAGATTTTTTTAAGGTTGGTTGTTTTATCACAGCTCATCTGATGCTAAGTGACAGTGTGAAGGAAAATAGTAAACACTAGATGTGTTTACTATTTTCGGAATGGAACTGTAAAAAAACTTGATGGTAGCTAGCCGGCCCAATAGAAAATACCCTACCACCGTGCTATGGTTTCCTCACGATGTTTTCCTTCGCGGGCAGCTTAGGCTCATCGTTGGGGGTTGAACTATCGCCTTTCGGCGTGTGAACCGTCCGCACTTACCACTGAGCTATCATGGCTACATTTTTCTTTATCGTAATCCTCGTTTACGAATAAGAGATCTATAGATAATAATTTCTTATTTCAAAATAAGAAATAGTGGAGTTACGTACAATTAGTAATTACATTTTTTTATTATTTAATTTATATTTTGTGTTTGACACATTATTATATTGACATTTCATTATAATGACATAGGTTTGTTGTGATTTTGAGATTTTAAATGTTACTTTTAAACATTAATAAAAAACAAACTGCTCTAAAAAAAAATATTTACCTTGCACTCAACATGGCCATCAGCAGTTGATTGATTGATTAACTCTTTATTGCACACACTAAAAAAAACAATACAGAAGAAATAAAATTAATTAATTGGAGTTCAAAATAATGTAATCTATACTTACTTCCTACCTACTACTACCTATACCTGATTGAAACGGTACCCAGAATGTTTTGTACCTATATTTTTACAACCAAATACCTCTTTGAGATTTTTCTCTGGTCATAGAATTTAATTCAAAGTAAACTGTAGTTACGGAATTCTTCACTCGCATGCATTAATACTTCGTAGACATATCGATTGCATTCACTGTTTGCATTTAATTTGGCAACTCTACCTAACCTCGATATTTAGCCATTGATTGACGGTCCAATTAGCCGACATTGAATTTGGATCGATTCCAGGCTGATGGAGATTCCTGAATATTCCAATCTATTTTGGTCATGTCGTTATCACCCGGAAAGTAAATAAAAATAATTAGAGCCAAATTCTCTTACCTCAGTGCCTCAAGTCTAAAGTCTTCGACCAGTGTGTGTTACCAGTGATGACGAATAGCTCTGAAACGTTGTCTCTAACTATGGGTCTTATTAGTAAGCTCAAAGTAGCACATCGAGTTATGGAGAAGGCTATGCCCAGGGTTTCGGTACGAGATTGAATCAGAAATGAGGAGATCTACGGAACTAAAGTTATCGACACAGCCCAGTAAATTAGCATGTTGAAGTGCTCGATCGATTTCATTTAAAGATCATTTTCTGGTCGCAGGATAGAGTGGCTGAGTCACGTGGGTTCCCCAGGATGCAAGATCGAGAAGTGCGATCTCACCAACTGGGAGTACATGGTTAAGCGCGGCTACACTGATTTTACTCTACGATTTTGATTCTCTACACTAATTAATTTTTTTAATAATAAACTTATTTTTTAATCACTTGTATGACATAATTTCTTTATCCTTTTATATATTTGTTACAAAAATCACAAAATTATACAGCAGCAACAATAGATTTTTTGGAAAGATAAAATATATATTATGCCCTAAAACAGATCCTTGTTGCAACCCCATTTTTTTCTAATTTCATTGTTCTCAAAATGTGTAAATAATGTTTATTATTTTATTTAACTTTTTGAATTATTTCTTATAAGCTGCAATATCGTCTATTATATAGATAAGAACGTACGTCTATTTACATACCATTCGATATCATGATATCGTACGCTTTAGTTAGGTACACTGTACAATGTTACACTAAGTAAAGTACCTAGGTTTCCTTAATGTTTTTACTAGCGCAGTCAAAGGAAATTTTACAATTTAGCTCTTGTCTAGTTAGTAACTTGGTGCTACAAATAGTGTGGTGTGTTTAAATTTAAATATATCAAACATGAGATAAAGTCCCCTCTGTCTAGTCTTGAAGATGAATACTTGTATCGTTATTTCTTGAGTTATGCAATGCACCCTAATTAAAGGTACCTTCACTTTACAACAGCACATAATATGCATATTTACGAGAAAAAACTAAAAATTAACTTAAATAGCTATAAGACTAACAAAATATTTTTTGAAAATGCATTGATCTGTCATACCAAGGAACATGTATATTTGTGCAATGAATTAATAGGTTCCAGACAGACTACATATGATAAGAATATAAATAAATTGCCACCCAGTTAGTTTCATTTATATAACACTGATCGTAAATTGAACCAATCAGTGCAATTCAATAATAGAATAATCAATAAAACACGTGATAAAATTGCAATAACAGTTTAATTGTACGTCGTCAAGTATAGCTAAGTTACTATACATTACTTACAATAACGTGTGCTATAACTTACGGCTACATATTTACATCTTTACTTAGTAGATACTTCGCGATTTCTTTGACTTAGATTGTTCAATTCATTTTCTATCATAAAACTGATGCTTTATTATATAGAAAAGGTACATTAATTGTTTCAAATGTAACAATTTTTATGGTATTACGAAATAAATAATGTATAACACGAAAAATATATTAAGAGATTTTGACCATAACAATAGAAAACAATATAAAATCAATTTTTATTTACAAAACCTGTATTCAAATTCCAAAGACTAATTTAAGTCCGTTTTATTTCACACATATGAAAATGTAAAAAAAATACAATCAAACTATTGTGACCAATTGGATCTTTTACAAAAACATGCATAAAGTGAAAAATACAATTTCAAGAAAAAACATACACCTTCAGAGGAGAAATAGGAAAAAATCGTATTCAGTTTATATAATTTACTTTGGTAACTTAATTACGGAATGTCTCATAATAATTATAATATAATTGATGACTTCATTGAACTTATAGAAGTCCAATTTAATATACATACATATTATAGTCACAAATACTATCGTTTATTTTTTTACTATATTATTTTAATATGGTATCTACAACTGCCTATACTAAGCTTACAATCACTAAGCATTCGATTCACTCATAATTTTTAGTTATTTACAAAACTATTCATTTGCAAAATAAAAAATGGGAAAGACTTCGCAGAAGCACCAATAACGTGCTAATAAATCTCATAGATCATTCGATCAACTGCAAGAGGGCAGTTCATTAACCAAAACGTACAAATCCTAGCTTCCTAGTTCATGAGACAAGCTCTTATATTATGATAGACTATCGGAAGTTCCAACAACCTTGAATTTCCAAGGGTACGCTTCTGCGAACTTCACAACCCTCAGTCGGGAAAAGTCTTGTCTCCTATTAAGCGGACCTTGCACTATACCTTTTCTTCTGGTATTTGTAAAGGAACACTCGCATCTTCTGACTTTCTGGAGGCCGTGGCGGCAGCAGCCAGAGCCCTTTTATGTCTTTTCTTGGTTCTCTCCTTATGGAAGTATAACCGGAGATAGTGGCAGGGGAAGACGACGCACTCACCCGCGGGTTCCTCTGCGTCAATGTAGACACCTCGCACTAGCACCGAGTTGGAGCAGTTCAGGAGGATGAGCAGCGACAGGCTGATGACGTGTGAACACCAGTTGCTGAGCTTTGGTGTTTCTGGAGAACAATTTAAAGGTTTTGACAAAAGTTTAAACGAGTACGGATTTCTTAACTCAAAATTAAAACCCATTCTCCAGGAGAAATGAAATTAATAATAGGGAATTAATGTTGGTACAATACTTTCACACACCTCGTGTCATGCATTTACAAATTCGTTACGCATTAAACTGATTTTATGTAACCCTACTTCTCATACTCTGTTGTTGTCGAAAATTAATTGTTTTGCAAGTGGTTGATGATGCTTTGAAACTTTTGTGACTACTTCTGTAGATCAGCTCTTTGTAGAAGAGTTCTGAAACACATTTATTTATAGATAGATATAGATAGATAGATATTCTTTATTTACACAAAAATAAATCTATTATTATGGAATGGGTATAATAATGATTTTCTTCATGTACTCGTGCAGGTTTTACATGGGTATTTCTTGACGCAGAAATGCAGTGTTGATTAGATTATTTCATAGAATTTGAAAAGATAAGAGCTGTATAGAGGCTAGACTAAACAAAATTTCAGCTGTAAATGGGCTTCGTCAAAAGTTATTCCAAAAAATAAAATAATATAAGAAATAATAATTAGCAAAACAATTGTAATAAATTATATTATACTCATCAAAATATTAATAAATAATGTTTATTTGTACGTGTAATTCATTAGTTTAGTCAAGATTTTAATTTATAGTCACGATAATCATTTTTAATATACTCGTCTACTTTGTATAAAGTCTTAGACAGCAACAGATTTTTTACATTGGAACAAAATATACTGTACTTTGTAGAAGCTTTAATGCATTTGGGCAGTTTGTTGTAAAGTTGCTGGCCAATTACTACCGGAAGACTACTAGATGAAGTTATTGCTAGATGAAGTTATACTCACCAGGGAAAAAGTATACATCGAGCAGGCCCCAGACCCCGCGCCACACGTTGACGGTGGCGAGGAAGGACAGCAAGTGGTAGACGTCAGCCAGTAGCAGTCGGCCAGCGCCGTGGAGCCGCGATGCCGCCCAGCGCACCGGCGCTTGCAGCGCAAACGTTACCACCACTAACGCGTACCCAGCTATCTGTTAGACGAAGAAAGTTTCTTTTAATTATAGTCACATTAACATTTATAGGTTATTTACCGTGATTTTGACCCAGACCATACATTCTTTGCTGGAAAGAGTATCCTAAGTAGCGTTGGTAGGATCATAGCAATTTTGATTGGACAGGGATGGGAATAGCAGTGAAGTTATTATCTACACAAACACTTTTAAATTTAAAAGAGACCTTTAAACCTACACAAGGGTCGCAACATCCTGTCCCTGCAACGCAACGAACCAGACACCCGCACAGTGATACTATTGAATGTTAAGATATTTCGTATCAAGGCAACTGACGTAGTTTTGACACACGTTTGTTGTCTTACTTATATGGGATAACTCACGTATGGTTAGATCGGATAATCCAACTATAGTTTTGCATTTTTCAAGGAGTCTAAGCAGAGAATGAGATGTACGCGCGTCTTGCTTCGTTAAAAGTAAAACAAAACATACCGTGATTATATTCAGAAACAAACTTTTTTGCAGGATGTTCAAAGTAAACTATTATAAAAGTTTAAAACAGTAGTCTACCTTGAATTGTTTGTTGCCTTACTGAATCAAATGTCATATACTGTTGGATATATGGCAAAGAACAGATAAACAGAAAACACTATAGAAGGAAAGTGACGGGAAAGTGACGTGTACATGATTGCTGATGGGTAGAAAACAACCAAAAGACTGCTTAATAGATAAAAGAGATACATGCAATGACATGCGTGCTCTACCGACTAAAAGAAATATGATTAGACGCAAAGAATATATTAATAATGACTTGTATAAAATATCCATTAGGCCATTCTCACTACACTACTATAAAACCATAACCATATTAAACTTGACATGCCGATATTGAACCACAATTAACTATGGCAGACAGAACATTGTGGGCCACAGTCCGGAATAGCTAAAATAGTATTTAAAAAATTGTGAAGAAAATTAACCAAGAAGTGTGATCGCAACACATATATGTTAATGATAATATTAAATATTCACACGCCAATGTAATACTGTAGATCAAACCTAAATACAAAAATAATCTTATTGAGATAAGACTACATATAAATAAAGCTGTACCCGCCACCTCTTCCATGAGATCGACAGGTGACACTTTATTTTATAAGAAATCACATGGACTCAAACCTTAATTGAACTTTGTCATTCCAAAAATTTTGAAGCTTTTTCCCTCATTCCAAAAAACGTAAAGAATTATTAAAGTGACAAGGTATCAGAAGACCGTACGCGGGCGGCGCCGGAACTAATCCTGTACAATCCCACGTAATACTTCCTTATCTGTGTTTAACCACAGGCGTCAAGAGTAAACCCCATATTAAAGGCTTTACAGGCAAAGCCTTCAGTTACTAAACTTTATTGTTAGTAAATAAAAGTGAAAATAGAGATTGTTTGAACTAGCAATGGAAAGCTCCACTCGTATCCCAGAGTAATGAGATAAACGTTATGATGAACAAATAGATAATCAAGTAGATAAAAAGTAAGAATAGAATTCTATAATTAACATGCATTTAATTTGATGCAATATAGCATTGTTTTCGAATCAGTTCCATTTCATATCACGAACGCATCGTGGCCGTATCCAGCCAAATTACATGACGTGTTCTTTGTTCATAAACTATTCTCGTTGATAAAATAAGTAATAAATCACATACTAATAATATATTATGACCATATTAGACATAGTATATTATGCATTTAAATATTACTATAATATCAAAATCAAATCAATATTTATTTATTTATTAACTAAAACCATTACATAAGACCAATTAAATTAGTTAATCATTATCGTCATACATGCCATTTCCAGTTATAACAATACGTATAAATTATAATCAAAAGAAATTAAAAATTGTAAGATATATGAACAATGTCAAAATTATTATCAATATAAAACACAAAGACGGTAGATACACACACACTAATCGAAATAAAAAATGTCAAAATAAATAAATATAGAAATGCAGGATTAATATATTTGGCACACATTTTAGGTCATTGACCCCGCAATAACAATAACGGTAATGCGTGTTACATCTTAGATCGCATCCTGCTTACCATCAAGCAATGTGTGGTCAAACTAACACCTATTACTGAATTAAAAAACTGTATTTCGGAAGTCTTTTGTCTTCTCTCAGTATATTATCTATCTATCCATCTATCTATACTATTAGAAAGAGGAAAGATTTGATTGTTTGTATTGAATAGGCTCCGAAACTACTGGACCAATTTCAAAAATTCTGCTAGTTTGTCATAAATACAGACACTTACGTTTACGATAAATGTTGAAAATTTCAACATAATTACATAGTAAAACACAAAATATGCAGAAGATTTCAGACAGAGAAACAACTAAATGTCTCCGACAGATTGCTGTGTTGAGCGGGATATATAAAAAAAAAACATAATTACATAGGTATTATACATATATGTATAACGCGTGTGTGTATAATATTATGTAGGTAAGTGTGCATAAGTGCGTTCTTGTTTTTATGATACGTTTATGTCAGCAAACATAATAATAATCATATCCTACACCGCCATCGTGAAATGTATTTACTTTGATAATCCATTTTATTATATAAACACACAACAATACAACTTTAAATCTTTTACGTGTCTTCTACCACTAGCGGACGCCTAACGTTTACACCCGTGTGGTTCCCATTCCCGTGGGAATACAGGGATAAAAAGTATCCTATGTAGCTTCCCAACGGCGAAAGAGTTTTTGAAATCGATCCTGTAGTTTCGGAGCCTATTCAATACACACAAATAAACAAACAAATCTTTCTGCTTTATAATAGTATATATAGATAAATAGATGTCTCGTTTAATTTCTAGTGGAAACGCACAAATGTATCTATTCACTCCCAACTCTACCCACCATATTTTTACAACGGTTACTGTCATAATAATATGTCGGCCAAATAATGCTATGAGAAGATGGCAGCCTTCAAAAGCTGGTTATTGTTGGCAATGCCGAAGGAAAGAGAACACGATGCCAGTCGCCAACACGATGGTCCGACCAAGTGGAAGAAGCTACCTCCTCTTCTTAATTCCGTTTGCATGTATGGATGAATAGATGTTTGATACTCTTCCACGCAAAAACTACTGAATGAATTTTGTTGAAATTTGGTATGGAGGTAGCTTTCACCCTGGATTAATTACTTTTTAGCCTAAATACATGTAGCGGGTAACACCGCGGGGCGCAGCTAGTATCATATAAATCAGAATTGGAAACTGGAAGTAAAGACAAGAATCCGTATTATCTGCTTTGTAGGTAACTGTCTGTTAAATAATTTGTGGTAAACATTGTACAATAGGTAATTGAACCAAGCGTCGGCTGATACAGCTTGTCAATATTGCTATCTAGTGAATGGAATCGTAGGAATTGTTTGTTATTGTTGAATCAAGGGATGTAGCATAAGGACGGAATTTGTCACGACTTTCTAGAATCTATTCTATTCTTTCTTTCTTTCTTTTTTTTTATTTATTTGTACGTGTCTCGCAACTGCAGCTATGCAACTTATTAAAGTAGTATTTTTTTTAAATTAAATAGTTATTTGTTATACAAGAGTGCAACACGAAACTTTTGATTCCACCTCAGCGAGGAAATGATTAAATGCAAAAAAATCTTTTACAATCACAAGATACCTTTATTTCAGTTTAGGTATTAACTACTACATTAACAATATGACGTTAAAAGAAAATTGCGCGCGCAGAGCAAATTAAAATAAAACGTACACCAAGGAGGTTCCGAGTCTGAGTTTTTAACAAATTAAAAAAAGTCGTGTGTTGTATGTATATAAATTCGGCACAAGTGAGGTTTAATGATGTTTTGAATTCACAAACTTAGTGCACACGATGTTCTAAATTCAAATTTACTTTCTCCTCTAGCGGATAAAAACGACTTTCGCACTCAGATATCGAAGAGCAAAAATACTCTTTCCGAGATGGAGGGATGAAAAATAGTTTTCCTGATTGATGTTAAGCAGTAATAAAGTAAATTGGAGCATGAATAACTGAAACTTGAACTGATAGAATACTATAATACTTTTATTTATAAATACACGCAGAACACCCAGACACAACAAACATTAATCGTCAAATAAATGTTTGTTGTGGTGGGAATCGAACCCACGCCCTACAGCTCTTGAACCAGATATTCTACCAAATGAGCTAACAGGGTCAGTCGGAAGAAAACGATGACTCGTCACGTATAATGTATCGTTATTCCGTTCTATACGTAGTTTGTGAAACATCATCAGGTAAAGCGCGTGATTTTTTCCGCAAATGGGTCATTACGTGCCGCGCCATTGAGTCAGTGACCAGTTTAGTTAAGGCCGCAATTGGCGCATCCTCCCGCTGCCGTCTTGTCCCCCAACCGGCGTAGTACGGCTCCTAGGGTCCCCAACGTTTGTGGAAAACAAACAAATCTACGAAAATACGCACTAGCCCTATAGGTACTAATTTTGAAAAAGATATTTTCAAGACTTGTTCAACAATTATAATTATGACCAATATTATAAGGTTTTGTGTAAATTTGTCATATTTCGACGAATTTTCACAAAGCCATCATCATCAGAATCAATCTATCTATTGGTGAAAACCGCATGGAACTTCGTTCAGTAGTTTTTGAGTTTATCGCGAACAGACAGACAGACGCGGTGGGGGACTTTACTTTATTTATTTATTTATAAAGTTCGCCAACACAGTGTACACCAATACATTAAAAATAAAATTACTAAATTACAAATGTCAAGATAAGTGTCACAGCAATTATAGGCGAAGACGGAATGCATTACAATTAAATTTTCACTTATAATACCACAAGAGCTTCAAAATTATCGGGTATTTCCCGATAGGTTCGTTGCAAACAAATGAAGGAGTCAAGTTTTTCAGGTTAAAAAATCACGAGCGCGAAGAAGCGCGAGTGATTTTTTAACCTGAAAAACTTGACGACTTTATTTGTTTGCAGGGAACCTTGAGGGAAATGCCAGATAATTTTGAAGCTCGTGTGGTATTCGGGGGATTATTTTTCCGACCCAAATGTCGGCCAATAGAATTGCACCATTCGACGTCACGTGGTACAACGAGAAAATTTTCAAAAAATTATCAGTATAATACCATGTAGGTTGTACCACGTGACGTCGAATGGTGCAATTCTATTGGTCGATATTTGGGTCGGAAAAATAATCAGTCAAAATTGAATAATAGTCAAAAAAAAAATTATCAATACTAATTAAGTCAAAAGTATTTTATAATATGTAGTGATGGACAACAAACAAGTTCTTAATAATGGAGTCGGTAGATACAATAGTGGTTTTGCAAAGCCTAAATGGTTCTAACAAATGCATTTGTAACTTAGTAATTTAATTTTTAATGTATTGGTGTACACTGTGTTGGCGAATTACCAACTTAGATTTCTACATAAAAGACGATGAATGAGATAAAAACTACATTAAAAAAAAAATTATAACGTAGCGACGCATGTTCAGTTTTTGCAAAACATGAAGATTTCAAAAAAGGTCCTCGATTTTTTATAATTCCTTATTTTTTTGAAAATAAGTAAACAAAGTAAATTGTGTTCTTTATAATTGAGTTTTTTTATGTTCAAATACTTAGGCACTCTATTTTTACTGCCAAAGCATGCAAGTATAAAAAATAAAATTAGATTTATGTACTTTTATGTGAGAAAACGCTCTCTCGTGATAGTAAGAAGTAACGCATATCCATGACCATCGCAGCGATACACAAAAATTGAGTAACAAAACGAAGCCCAGGGAATCGCTGCTTTGGCGCTCATTACTTTGAGATATTTGACAGTAACCGCTACGTAATGGTTTCACGCTACGGAATAAACACAATGTCCGTAGAATAAATGCAAGAAAGACAAACTAACGCGCGACATATTATTCGATTTTACAGTGACGCCTAGAATTAGATGACGATTCGTTATTGAGATGAACATAAAATTGCCGGAGAAAGTCGGATGCAAAGTACCAATGCCAATCATCTCATTAATGTACAATTTTGACTATTAAATGATTTCTAAATACTAAACAATATAAATCGCTGTCTGTTTCTCCACTTGCTTCTTATAAACAACGCAACGGATTTTGATACGATTTGTTTCTTGTAATAAATTTGTGTATAAGTGGAGAAAATTAATCTTTTGTGATCAAATCGCCAGAATAAATAGCACCCGTGCGAAAGCTACAACTTGAATATAGAAAAGTTATTTCTATAAAAAAAATACTCCAAAATTTTAATTTTTCTCCAAATATTATTAGATCATTTTTTAAATTAAATAATAAAATTAATTATTCATTTTGGAAACTGGTGTGGTTTTGGCACATTTTTGTTTTGACAGCCCTGTTGGCACATTGGTAGTATAATATCTACTTTAAGATCTGGGCATAGGGCATAGGTTCGATTCCCACCAAGGACAAACATTTTATGGTATAAACAAATGTTTTTTCTGTATTTGGGTGTTCTGTATGTAAGTATGTATTGTCAGAAAAGAATCTGTTATTTGACATCCATCATACAAGCTTTGCTTAGTTTGGGGTCCGATGGCACTATGTGTAAATATATGCCTTACGATATTTATTTCACTTTTTATGTAAATTATTTTAACTTCGTTTTACGTTCTCGAACTTTAAGTCATATAACATATTGATTTCCTACTTTTACTATATGTTCAAGTCTGTACAGTGCGTCCATTGAACTACAAATCGGCAATTGACGTCGTGCTTTAGCATTCGTCTGACAAGAATTTATTGCCATATTAAGATCATCCCTTCAATTGCAAGACTCCGGCAGCTAAAGCACAATGGCTCGCGTTCAATACCAAGCCACTTGACATTGGCACAATTGGTCCACGTGGGAGGGCGTGGAGTTGACGGTCATAAATACATGCGTTTCAAAACGTGAAATGCACCGTTTACTTCATTTAGCGGTTCCTGAAACGGGCTCGATTTAATGGTATAATTCCAGGCTATTTCTGGAGTCGTGACGGCGATGAAGCGAGTTTTCCTTGTTAAATGTTAAGTCTCTAGCGGAAGGCACTCATTTTAAGAGCTCATTTCATAAAGAGACGGTCGAATGGTCGGACTTCCGTGAATTGCTTCTTTGAACTCGTGAATTGGGTTTGTAATTTTCTCATTTAAATCTGACTATAAGTTCCTTACACGTATGGTATGTCAAGTAGGGCCTGAGCAGTGGTTGCCTCCAATGGCAGCAATTTACAAATTTTGCAACACAGTACAATAGTACAACAGCGTCACATTTACACAGCGCCATCTATCCCCAAACTAAACAAAGTCTGTGCTATGGGAACCAGATAATTAAAAAAATAGTAGCTTCACACTTTTTTAAATGTAATTGTAATTAGACGAACGAGGCGCTCTCCTGATGGTAAAAGACAGCGCTTGTCCATGATCATTGCAGCGATACACAGAACTTTGAGTAGTAAAACAAAGTTTAGGGCATCGCTGCTTTCGTGTTCATTACTTTTAGACTTTGATGGCTAATATCAACAGCCCTGTAATTTCGCTAGCAATTTTTGTAATTTTTTTTTGTAAAATATAATAAATAATGTAGGAAATTTCACACAGCGTCATCGAGGCCCAAACTACGCAAAACTTGTACTATGGAAACCAGATAACTGATAGAATACTTATATGTATACTTTTTATTGTAAATGCATAATTTTATTACATTCCGAACATTACACATTTACACAAATGTTTGTCCTGAGTGGGAATGGAATCCACGCCCCACAGCTGTAGGAGCAGAGAACTTGCTACTTGACTTACTTTGTATGTGTTTTACTGTGGCTTAATATGTTCCCTATGATGCACTTGAAAATATGTACGACTTCACAGAAAATGGTTTGCCAATAACAAAGAGAAAAAAGAACAGACATAAAGCATTAAAAATATAAAACACTTACGAGTGATATCCAGCAGGACTTGACCTGGTCGTCAGGGTAGAGGAATATGTCGAGCAGCGCCCAGGAGCCGCGCCACACGAACACCACCAGCGAGCCCACCACGCCCACCGAAAACACGCAGTCCAGGATGTACAGCACCGTCTCTCGGCTGTTCTGTAACAACACGCGCCCGCTCACCTACAAACCTGGTCGGAAGCACTGTCTTAGGCTTCAATACAGCCTGCTAGGAATATTGGGATACACATAATCCTTGGAAGGTGGTCATCACCAGTTCCAATAAAAATATAAGAAGGGATTGATTCCCTTGAAAGGTTAATGATAACTAAGTAGCTACTAACCTCTTATGATCGACTTATGTACATAAAAATAAAATTTTCTTTTATAACTTCTATGATAACCAGATCAATCTACGCACCTAGTTATAGTCCTAACCGTCTAGAGGAGATTGTGACTGTTTACTTCTAAGAATTAATGATGATAAATTACAATATGTATAAACAAAAACAGCTAAGCATAAACTAAACTCTCGAAGGCTAATTGTGTTTAGCTCACTTGAAGGGTTAATGGTAATAAACCACCAACATACTCTGTACATGAAAACTTCATTCCTATTTAACTTCTAAAAATTGTAAAAGAAAAACATTTTAAATTTACTAAGTAAAATGCTTTTGAGAAACTGCTGATGGATCAGCTATTTCTGCAGAATACAGAAAGCTAATACGGTAAAGAGGGAAACATCATGAAACATGATTTACGGAACTTAAGTTACATTTAGTGACGGACTCGTACCGCTGTATTTTCAATTACGATGGCGATGGTCGTCAATGTTCCGCTATACTGAAAATCTAATCAATGGTGGTCAATCAATTTGCAATTAAACGTAGTATCGATTTCTTAGATGCAAATTCCGAAGAAGTCATTAGAGTGGGCTCAGGAGTGGAACAATTATGTGAGTGGCCACCGACCCAAGGCCATGTTCCATTGCTTTAAGGAACTCGGTTGGTTTGGGTAGGCTGGAAGGGGGTAACGCACAAAATACACCAAACGTTAGTGCGGGCTGTAGTCCCCCATGTAGAATTAGACTTGACTCACCCAGATTTTGTATCACAACCTTACGCACGTGCAGCGTATCTTCTAACTCTACTACCCCGTCAATAGTTACAGCACATAATATTTAAATATTATGTGCTGTAACTAGCACCCAATAACACGTACCATTATTGCTCAACGTTTATAGTACAAGCGTTTACCTTCTGGCGACCCAAATTCTGCTCTAACTTAGAGCTTAGATTGCTCTCAAGCAACTCAAGATTGCTTCAAAAATTGTAGTTTTTTTTAATAGTTTTTGATAGGAGTTTGACCATCACTTTCCTGATGTTAAGTGACGATATTGTCGACGACGACGGTAAACACAACTAGCCTGGAATGGAACTGAATCTTAAGTGAGACTGCTGGAACACACTGTAAGATGCTTGACAACCAATTTTCAACTTGAGGGTGGTAGCTAGCCAGTCGAGTATTAGAAAGTATCACCACGTTATGGACTAGCACTAGTTCCAAAGTAAGCAAAGGCATCGGAATCAGTCAACAGATAGAAGACTTATATACTTTTTCTTTGTTGTAAATACAGACACAGAACAAACACTAATGCTTATCACACAAATGTTTATCCTGAGTGGGAGTCGAACCCACACCTTACAGCTCTTGAAGTAGACATACTACCAAATGAGCTAACATAATACACTATCTACATATTTTAGTGGCACAAATTTTAACCACCTGGGTATTAACTTGAAGGTATAATTTCAAAGTAGAACTAAAACTAATTATAGAAGTATTGATAAGGGTGTTCTCTAAATAGAAAGTTCATAATGCATAGAGTTGAGCGAAGATTGTATGACGTAAAAGGGTTAGGTAAAGCCTTTTAAATGCGTTAACATATTTCTCGTTGAGACGTTAATGACCATGAAGAGTACAGACTATTACAATTATGTATGCAGGAATAGAAAAAAAATACAACGCACAAGATTATTATGGAGCAAAAGAAAGTGACAGATAAACAAGATCCACCCAGGTGTTAAAAACTGGTATGAGGTATTCGGTTCGTAAATGAGACCAGGACTCCCCGTTGAAGAGAAAACGCGATGCAAAGAGACGAGATGATTATTTCCAGATAAAAGAAGGAAGTACGTGTAAAATGTAGGATTTAGACCCTCGTCCATAACTTTCTTATATTAAGTATAAGACCAGAAGAGGAATGAATCTACTTAATCTAACGAAACTTCAAAGACTTTACTTCACCAGCCACTGATGCGTTCTCTCCATTCCTTTGCAATAGGATGTTCAGTTGGAACATGTTTCGATATTCACTTGCATATAGCGTGTCGGGACAGGGAACGGTAACTAACCGTCCTGAACATGGTGGGCACGTCGAAGTAGTCCTGTGGCGAGTCAAGTGCGACGGCGAACGGCGCAGCGCAGATGTTGCGAGCCGCGCGTAGTGCCGCCAGCGACAACGTGGCCGCAGCCGTGGTGGAAAGCAGCGTTCGCGCGCTGTGGCCCGTGCACTCGTTGAGCAGGTTCCAGACTCCTCGCCACGCCGCCACGCACGCCACGCCTGCCACCGCCGTGTACAGGCGGGACAGCACACAGTACGCCAGCCGGCCGCGATCCGGATGCAGCGCGCGCGCCAGCCAAGTCTGCAGCACGCACGCAGCCAAATTGGTGGCCAGCCCGAAGGCGGCGCACACGGCTGCGCTGCCCACGCCGTCGCTGGGCAGCACGTACAGGTCCATCAGCGACCAGGTGGACTGCCAGTAGGCGACCACGGCAGGAGCCACCACACACGAGGCGAAAAGGGCGTCGGCGCACTCGAGTAACGCGGAGTAGGCGCGCGAACCGCCCGCGAGCGTGTCGGCCAGGCCGGCGGTGCTGCCGCGCATGGTGCCGGGAGCCGAGTGCCGCCGCGCCCGCGCCGACCCACGCCGACCCCTAATTGCATTATCGCCGTGACGTCGCGGGACCGCCGCGCTACGTATCGCTCGGGTTTACCTTACGATTTGACGAGTTTATTGCGCGGATCGAGATAGTTGAGAGAACGCATCTGTTTCGCTAGGTTGCTACGCTCGAGTACGACGAGGAACTGTTTTTGTTGTTGTTCCGGTTCAATGACCAGCTATACGTATGTGATGTAATTTTTCTAAGTAAGGTTTTTTACTTGTTTTCATAATTTCTACAAGGTAAAGAGACTTTTTGCGAAAACCTCCAAACAAAAGGTTATTTAAGACTAAACAATACCAAAATAAAATCAAACTGTGCCACAAAACTCAGCAAGCTTCGTGTGGCTCAGATTTCGTTGGTGATTCAATTATTATTCCAAGAGTGGATGTTTACTGTGTGTACTGTGGGCACACGTGGGGCCAGGGCTCCGTAATATGCGACCTTAGAACTAATCTGCGTAATGGTCAGCAAATCAGTAGGGACGGGACGATTACCCGCTTCCTTCCTAGTCTGACCGTGCGCTGGACCGCGGTTTTCGTGTTGTTTGTTTTCCACTCCGGCTGCCAATCGTAAAGACACGATTGATAGAATGAATAAAAGTACATGGCAAGAAATAAATCGATGTGCTATGAATATGTATTGCTGGTAGTTGAATTATATTATAATATAAAAATAAAAATAATTAAGATTCTAATTCAAAATAAATTTATTTCAAGTTTATTCGACCCGACCCAATGAAGCATTGTTGAAATCATATCAAATTTAGTTTCGCAGGGATGGGAACAAGAGCAGTGAAAGTGATCGGTGAGCTAAAGTGCGTCCAGTCTAGGAGTTAAGTGGCACGTTGGTATTGTTCACAGGAACATACTGGAGAACCTTAACCCAACTAATTCTGGCAAAGAGGTTTATGTTAAAACAATGATATAGCTACCTATGTCCTTTGCTACAAAACTGTATGATGTAAACTGTGCGATTTTGACTTTATATGTATGTATGTAAAATTCAATAGTTTTCAGTCAATGATAATATTATAAATGTAAAAGTTTGGATGAATGAATGGAAGGATGTTACTCTTTCACGCAAAAACTACTAAACGGATTTGGATGAAATTTGGTTTGGCGGTAGCTGAGACCCTGGAATAATACATAATTATGCTCCTTTTTATTCCGAAAACATGTAGCGGGTAACACCGCGGGACGTAGCTACTAACTTATGAATGTCTGGAATGTATGTCATCATCTACATTGCTTTTAACTAAGCTGCCACGATTATAATTTTGTTGCAACTAAATATATTTATAGCTTACTAGCTGCACCCCGCGGCGTTACCCGCTGTTCCCACGTGAACACTACATTTCATTCGGGATAAAAATCCTATGTGTCAATTCAGGGTGTCAGCTACCTCCATACCAAACTTCACCAAAATTGGTCCAGTCGTTTGAGATTCAAGAAGTAACAAACACACTCACAAACTTACGCCTTTTTAATACTGGTAATAGGTAGGAGAAATTATGGTAAGTACGGCATGCTTGGTGGTCCACATTCGGGGGGCCCCCAGAGCCCAAGGAACTCGGTGCACGGCACCGCTTCGCCCAGTGGTCGCACCGCCACTGGGCGATCAGGTATTAATATAAGTCTATAAAAAAAAGTACTTACACTTGTTTTGAAGCGCGTACTAAAGATATATGTGGGCTCCTTGCCGTCGGTGACGAGGAAGTATGGCGAGGCGAGGAAGTTGCGCGACGAGCGAAGAGAAATGGCCGTCAGGTAGAACAGGACGGTGAATGCGGCTATCACCACCGGTCTGGGGACAAACGATTGTAGACTGCAATGGTAAAGTAGTTTACCCATGATACATTTTAATAATTCCCAACTAAGCGCTACCACATTTTACTTTGGTTTTTTAATAAATTTGGAACCTGGACCGTGACCTAACCTGATGTTTAACGAGAAGACGCTGCCTATGATGGAGTACGCTGAAATATTTTTTTTTAGAAATTCACTCGCGACTAAAATACACTACTACGTGGTAGATCTTCTTAACAGGAAGTCGTCTAGGTAGGCACCGCCGCAGTACCAGTTATTCTGCCGCTAAGCAGTAGTGTGTAAACATTACTGTGTTCCGGTTTGAAGGGTACTGCAGCTAGCGAAATTACTGGGCTGTTGAGACTAACTATCGAAAGTCTCAAAGTAATGAGCGCCAAAGCAGTGATGACCACGCTACTGTTTAACATCAGGCAGAGTGTGGTCAAACGCGAACCTATTTTGAATAAAAAAAAAATGCCCTGGACTTTGTTTTGTAACTCAAAGTTCTGCGTATCGCTCCAATGGTCATGGACAGGCGTTATCTCTTACCATCAGGAGAGCGTCTCATTATTTTTCACATAAAAAAAGGAAACATTTGATTTTTTTGTTTGTTTGTATTGAATACGCTCCGAAACTACTGGGCTGATCTGAACAATTCTTTCATCATTATAATGCTACATTATCACTGAGTGACATAGGATATATTCATACTGTTAAATCGAGTATTGTTATCCCGTGCGAAGCCGGGGACGAGCTGCTAGTTGTGTATATACCTGTGTGGATTGAGCGAGTCGGGCACCGTAAAGGCGACAGCGGCGTCGAAGAGTCCCCAGCCTCCACGCCAGTGCATGATGTTGGCAATGATGAAGATGTAGGTGTACCCTCGTGACAGCACACGCTCGCCGATCCACCGCCCGGGCCCCCCACGCTGCCCGCCCAGCCTGGTCCGCGAGAGCAGCTGCGACCTGGCACATACAACGTTTTATGCCCGTTTATAAAACTTTGTATCTCCATTTCTCCTTCTTGACTGCCCTGCTAGCTTATTTGGTAGAATATCTGCTTCAAGAGCGTGCGTATATAGGGCGTGGGTTCGATTCCCACCAGGACAAACATTTATGTGACGATAATTATGTTTGTTTTGTGTAAGGGTGTTCTTTATATATTTACAAAAAATAGCATATTATGAGTATTCTAGAGTATAGTATCAGTTTTCTGGTTCCTATAGTACAAGCCTAGATGGCGCTGTGTGAAATGCCCTACTATAAACAGTTATACCTACTATATACTTTATGTCCTACTATATTCTTTCTTTCCTATAAACTATAATTTGGATGTTTTTAAGGCTAGAGTTAATAAATTACTTCTAGAGCAGCGTGCTTCATCCTCGGCCATAACGTCGCTTTACATCAGGCGAGTTGGTAGCCGAACGTAGATCTAACGTACTATAAAAAAAACCTCTATACTGAGGTTGCCTGGAAGAAATCGATAAGGCCGTCAATTGTTACACTAGTGTTAAATATTTAAATTGTTGGTGATTGATGTGAACAATAAATAGCTATATTATGCCTGCCTGAGCACGGCGAAGCAGACGTGCAGTATGATCCCGAGCAGGAATATCTGCACGTAAGGGAACAGCTCGGGGTGCAGCTCCATCAGCCCCCAAGTCCCGCGCCACACGCTCACCACCTGCGGCGCTACCACCAGCGAAGTGAACACGGCGTCCGCTGGAATCACAGATACATACGCAATCAGTACGAGTAAAAATTCAACTTATTTTAAAACTAGCTGCGCCCTGCGGTGTTACTCGCTACATGTTTTCGGCATAAAAAGTAGCCTATATGTTAATCCAGGTAATAATAAATAATAGAGTGCGAAAGCGTGCCCGCAGCCTCGACACAAAGCGCCGAGGTGGAACACTCCAGGGTTTTTAGTGGGTAGGCCGTCATTAGGACGGAGAGTCCCACATAACCACCGTGCCCGCCCCAGGGCCGGTGGTATACACAAAGTATTTTCCCTGGACAAAAAAAAAAGGGTCTCGGCTACCTCCATATGAAATCCATCCAAACTTTCATGTTTATATTATTAGTGGGATGTTATAGTAATGAGAAGAAAGAGACTCTCTCCTGGTGGTATGAGAAACTAACCATTGCAGCGATACATATAACTACATCGATGCTTTGCCTGACTTTACTTTGAGGCTATCGATGGTCTCAACAGTTCTTTAATTTCGCTAGTTTCAGCACCCTTCAAACCGGAAAATAATAACGTTTACACACTACTGTTGAGTGGCAGAAGATCTGGGTACTGCGGTGGTATTTATTTAGCGACCTGCTAAGTACATTTACCACCAAGTAAACTGACTGAACTGTTCACAGGGACGAAAGGGAATGTCTTGTTGACGTCATAAAAAATAGGGTTACCTTTAGTAAGGTTGAGAATTGTCGATACTTTAAAAATTATACAATTCCTACTTCTCAAAATTATAGTGTTTGTTGTTTCAATTAAATAAAGGCAAATTTGTCTCAAATCTAAAAACTATTTCAAAACAAAAAGAATAAAACTTGAAATACCTATACCATAGCTAACATAGTCGCAGCTGCACTCTTGGTACTCGTCTTCCTCCTGAACATAATCCAAAGAGAGAGTTTTCTCTAGATTTGGTGGCGGAGCTTCCGGTAGAAGCGACTCCGAGCAGTTTGGGGGCATCTGAGAATTAAAGAATACGAAGAATTTAAGAATACCTTTATTCACAAACAAAAACAAAGAAAAACACACACATAGAACAAAAAAAAAATAGCAATATTGAATTTTTTACATTCAAATAAAAAAATTAAACATCGGGGACACAAACTAAACAAACTTTGTAGGTACTATGGGAACCAGATAATTACGTAATACGTTTTTATTATTATTATTTTAGCCCGTCTTATCCCACTGCTGGAGAACCTCTCTTCCCTTTTTCTATGACTCTCTGTTTGCTAATATTGCGGTCCAACCCTTTTCATGAGCATCGACCTTATCTTTCCACCGTCTTTTAGGCTGGCCTATAAATACCTATGTAAGAAACATTTTTATTTATTCTAAAGCAATTTTCTTTACTATTAAATCTAACTACAGCAAAACTCACAGGCGCTTCTTAAATTACTATTCAATGTACTAAAACCAGCGCGCAATTCTCGGTTTAATGACATTGTCACTGGAAATTGCAGTCATAAAAGTTATTCAACAAGGATTGTAAAATATTTGACCGCTAATTCGACTGATGTTAAACAGAGGTGCGGTCTAGGATGACGGACAATTGCCTCAAAGAACATTTCACTTTTTCACTTTTATAAATTCACTTTAAACTTAATGACACCTGAGTAGAAGAAGCCGATTAACTCTCATCTTGAAAACACTTAAGCAACAAACGCTTAAGTAAGCATATTCCCCACACCCACAATTCTTTGAATTATATCAACTACAACAAAATAGTTTATTGATAACACCAATGTCACGAGTCCTATTTCCACACATGTCTAAAAATAATTAAAAATGTCAAAATAATGAAATACCAATATATACATGTCAATAGCTTGTTATACTCAACACTAATATTTGTGTGGCGAACAGAAATGTTATTTTTTTATGTATATGTGTAGAGACCAACAACTTCTGATGGTAAGATATAACGCATGCCCATGACCATTGCAGCGATACACAGAACTTTGAGGAACAAAACAAATCCCAGGGCATCACTGCTTTGGTGTTCATTACTTTGTGACTTGCAATGTTTATTCTGTGTTTGGGTGTTCCGTATTTTGGGACTAGATGGTGGTGTGTGTGTGTCCAATATTTATTATTCATTATAGTATTTATATGCAGTTAATGCCACTAGTGACTATTGAGTCGCGCCTAAGCTGTTTTGACTAAGTAAATCTTTAGCTTTTCGCTTTCAATCTCCCACAGTCTCGCGTAGCCCACAATGTTATTCAAATAGCCAAATATCCTTGTCAAATCGTAAAGTAGGATCACTTCCAATTGTTTTCACCGTCATAGCCACTGTCCTTGGTCTGTTACCTCATTCGTCAGTGTTCAAGGCACACATTTTTATTGATTAGTTTTGGACTAAGGTGCGTCGTCACAGGGAAACTTCAAAAGACTTGTTTAAAACAGTCATATAAAAAGTCTTCAAATGTGGCAAAGGTGTCAAATTATTGACTTTTTTAAATTTATTATGGTGTAGTTATCTGAAAGTTATAGACACTGCAACAATGATCATGGGCGTGGGCAAGTGTTATCCGTTACCATCAGAAGATTACCTCAAAATTCGATACAAATATAATTACTTAGTAAGATCTAAGCGTACAGACGGCGGGAAGTGATTTTGTTTTACGTAGAGGTCATATATACCAACACAAACATTTTAATTAATCTTCAAATCGATTTCACCGGGAAAGTTTTTTTTCTTTTTTTTTTCACAGTATTCCAATCACAGCATATTATCTCGCACTAAAGAAGATTAGTTATTCGCCTGTCACTTCAAAACCGTAGAGGTCGGTATCTCGTAGGCAACAAGCGAGTGAAGGCTCTACAGAGCTCTACGCGGGTCGTGCCGTGACCTGCCAAGACGCAGATACAATGGCCACTGGCCCAGAACACGAATAAATCGTATTTAAGTATCCTTCATATTGTAAACTGATTGCTTTTAACGTGAATCATCACTTTTTTTCATTGATATAGTCAGATAGTGTTAAGATTTCAATCACTTATATTTTTGTGTGGAAATACAATAAAACAGCACTATAGGCTCATTGGTAATAAAGTTCGATTTCCACCCAGGACAAACATTTTGTGGTGTAAATAAAAAGTTTGTTCTGTGTCTGGGTGTTCTGTATGTAAGTATTAACAAATAAAAAATTTAGTTATCTGACTTCCATCGTACAAGGTTTGCTTAGTTTGGGGTTAGATGGCGCTGTGTGTAATGTCCTACAATATTTATTTATTTAACTAGTAGTAAAAGATTGCAGAGATGGTTAGTTAGTTACTTAGTTTTAACTATTAGTTAGAGATTATTAAATTACTTGTACGCGATTATAGTAAATATAAATGAGGTTATAAAACGTATCGGAAGTGTAAAAATGTTTATGTATCAAATTGCATCTAAATCACTCACTTTTTACGGAACGTAGACGGTATATGCGTTTGGAGTGAAAAGATGTTTGTTTGCCATTTTTCTCCAAAACTACTAGTCCGATTTTGATGTAGTTTTCAGGTATGGGTTCGGATTTGATTGGTGCATGTTCTTAGATAGGTGTTACGGTGATCACTCACCAGGGGGCGCTGCAGCAAACATTGTTTGTGCAAACCCATGTTGCCATTTTTTTACTTTCACCGTTGATAGCTAGTAAGTACGCACATAACTTAGAAAACTTAGAAGTGAGTGCTGTCGTATTCGAACCCAAGATCTCCACACAGATAGTAAACTATGAAATGATACATCTATAGATACTAGCAACATTGAATGAGTTCTTGCTATAACAAAAAAGTATACAAATAATATTTGCTAATTCTATTTCTGTCCATTGTTGGTATTTTGCATATTTTTTACCGATGATGATTGTATAGTATTATTGCTAGGCGTGCCTATTTTAGTAGAATTAAGCCAATTTTTTTGTTGTTTAACAGGCTAGGTGATTGCCCCTGATCACCTGATGTTAAGTAATGAGGGTAGTAGCTAGCCAGCCGAGTACTAGATAGTACCCGACCACCATGTTATGGTTTCCTCATGATGATTTTCTTTATGGCAGCTCAAGCTCATTGTCAAGGATTGAATTTAAGTCTTAAGGCGTGCGACCCGACCGATATATCGTTGCTCCAAAAATGTACGGGCAGATATAAATTTACTAAAAAATCTTGCTTATTAAAAAGTAACATTTTAAAAAGTAATAGTCCACTAAAAAGTTTTGTGTCGAGTACAAGATTCTTAGGGCCCTTGTTAGTAAATAAGTTTTCTTTTGACCACACCCTTTAGCACTTTAGGATGACTCTTACCTGGTAGGATCCTGGTTCCACTTAAAGAAAGATCTAGGCTTCTTAATAAACAAGCATTAGACTATTTTCTTACCTTATTCACATATATGTGTGCCTCCGCTTCTCCGTTTCCCATTTTCGCAAGATACCGTGTTTCTGTGTCTCTATACGGCATGATTTTCTCAGCCGAAACTTCCTCCGCGCTTTGGTTAGATTTCTCCAACACATAATCAGGTTCAACCCAATCTTTTATATCGAGACTCATCTTACAGTCTGACGAATGAAACAAAAACGTTATACTTATAAAGGGTAGACGCCCTACAAGTGAACAGATGAGATTGGTGACCAAAATAGATGAGGAATAGCTAAAAACAAATGGTCCTTGAACATAATGATTGAAGCCTTATTTTGCTTAGCAACACTAGCAAATGACATCGCATGTGTTTGACTAAAAATATAATCTAGATAGGTACCATCGCAGTATGATATATTCTGCCAAGCAGTAGTGTGTAAACATAACTGCTACTAGCGAAATTACATGGCTATAATGAATAAGTAATGAGCGCTATAATAGTGATGCCCGAACTTTGTTGGTCAAAGTTATAAACGATACCCATATCGCTGCAATGGTTATTTCTTACCATCAGAAGAGTGTTCCATTTGTGTCATTATTTTTACATGAAAAAATAATTGTAGATTTAGGTAAGTGTATACGTTTTTTTAATGTTAATATAAAGAGACGAACTAGACGCTCTCTTGATGGTAAGAGATAACGCCTATCTATGACAATGGCAGCGATACACAGAACTTCGAGTAGTAAAATAAAGTCTAGGGCATCGCTGCTTTGGCGCTCATTACTTTGAGACTTTCGATGGTTAGTCGCAACAGCCCTGTAATTTCGCGAGTTGCTGTACCCAGTATCATCCAGTAGTACTCTGAAGGCATGAGTTTTGCTAAGTATGACAGCCGATTTATGCGGTAACGGATAAATAAAAATTCTTTTTGAGAAGGCACTCACCTGTGTCATGTAAGGAACTCTTTGGAAACATTTCATGTTTTTAGATCCATCGGTTAATAATTGTACATAATTGTACGATGTCAATCCGTCGGCGTTAAGAATGTTTGTAGATGCTTTTTTTTAAAGCTTCATACTTGTTCACTTACAACATCGAACGGATATGTTCCTGAATATGTTACAATGATGAGTTTTATAGTTTTCTGTGACGATATTAGCACAAATGGAAAATAAATCTTTATGATCTATAATATCCATTACGATAATTATCTAATCTACAATAGTTTAGAATGTCACTAATGTATCTTTTTATGGTTGGCATTAGGTAAATAGTTGGGAGAAGTAATCTTCAGAAATTGTGTCAGTTACTTTTATAGTTTCAGTCTGCAATCTGTTACAGTAAATAAACATTTATGAGGGCATGCTTGATAAATTATATTATTTATTAACACTTCTGTTCAGTATCTGAGATTTCAACACACAGTAGGTATTGGTTTGTTTTTGGATTTTGATGGAACTCAAGGCTTCCGAACGTGATTCACTATAGCAGAAAAACTATGATAAATATTGCGACAAGAACAACAAAAACGTATGGCAAAAGCTTATTATTCTATTCAAGTTTTTCGGTAACATTAACCTGGCCGGGGTTCAAACTTTGAACTCATAGATCTTGGAACAAAATCGCTATCATTTATTTACAAAGGGTCTCATATTTGCAAGGTCGAGACGAAAACAATAAAAGCCTAAAGCCGTGTACGAAACTAGTTTACACTTAGCTATGACCTTATGTTCTGGTGAATGTATACTATGGCCTAGTTGTATGTTATCGTCTTACCAGATTTAAGTTTGGGTTCGATTTCGGTCTCGCACCAATTAATTCTATGATTTCGTTTACTTATTATTATGTTTGACAGGTTAGGTATTTGACCACAGCTCACCTAATGTAAAGTGACGGTATGGTCGAAGATGGTAATCACACCAAGCCTGGAATAAAACTGGCTTGATGTGATTAAAAAAGAAAAAAGACCTCTACAAAAAAAAAAATTAATGGATTTTGGAATTGGTCGGGTACCTACACGTTAAGGTAATCCCTTTAATATGGTAGGTTATAATAATACGACACGTACTTTCACCATTTATATATTTGTAACATATCTAGCCACTAACTGGTACAAACAAAAAGCGCAAACTGTAACATGGCTATAAATATTTGCCTAACACACAACGTGTTCGCTTGAAACTAAGGGCATAACGTCGCTATACTTAATTCACAAACTGTTTCTGACATAATAATTACCAATAAATTATTATACTCGATTCAAATTGAGAAACAGACTTATTATAATAAATATATTTATTTAAAGATGTAGTTTTTTCACATAGCGCCATTTATCCCCAAACTAAGCAAAACACGTGCTATAGAAACCAGAAAACTGATAAAATACTTATTTTAAAAAAAAACTAAGCTTTGGAAAATTGAGCTCTTAGCACACGGATAATAATTGTACAGTATAAAATGTAATATAATTTACTTATTATTATTTATACCTTGAAATTCAATGTTTAAAGTTATACTAACTTTTTTTTGTGGTTGACAGGTTAGGTGTATGACCACAGCTCACCTGATGTTAAGTGTGGTCGAAGATGGTAAAGCACACCTAGCTTAGAATAGAACTGGCTCTCAAGTAAGGCTGTCGGAACACACCGTTAGATGCTTAGCGGCAGATTTTCAACTTGAGGGTGATAGCTAGCCAGCCGAGTACTAGAAAGTACCCTACCACCATGCTATGATTTCCTCACGATGTTTTCTTTCATCGGTAGCTCAAGCTCATTGTTGGGGTTTGAACCCACGCCCTGCGGCATGCGAACCTACCGAGCTAACCACTGAGTTATCATCGCCACAACTTAAAAAATAACTTCACTGTTTATATTTTTGAACTCGTATATACTCGTACAATTAAATGGACCAAATTAAAGGAAAAAAGTTTAAAATAAACATCTCAGTAAGTTATATAACTTAAGCAACACACTTCCACACCGCTGCCAATGTGGCGTGGCTGTCGACCAGCTCGGTCACCACGGTCTTTCCTGCACAAGAAGCTCGGGCAGGATTCCGCGGCACGCCAGTCTTAATGACATTATCCGCCGGGCTCTTACCACCGCCAACTGCGCAGCCATCTTAGAGCCGAGCGGCCTTATAAGAGATGATGGTAAGAGACCTGACGGAATGACTTTGATTCCCTGGAAGATGGGTCGGCCGTTGGTATGGGACGCCACTTGCGTTGACACATTTGCGCCGTCTCATCTTCCAAGAACTCAGATTGGGGCTGGCGCAGCGGCGGAATTTGCAGAAGACCTCAAAAGGCGCAAATATAGCACCCTGGATAGTGGATACATATTTGAGCCTTTTGGGGTTGAAACTATGGGACCGTGGGGGCCGGGAGCAAAAAAAAATTTTTAAAGAATTGTCATCTCGTTTGGTCAACGCCACACGTGAACAAAACGCTGGCCTTTATTTTGCCCAGCGTTTGAGTATTGCCATACAACGCGGCAATGGGGCCAGCGTTTTGGGAACCATTCCCATTGATAGCGGTCTTTTAGAGTAGTTATTATTTTAAGTTATTTTATTTTAGGTCAATTCTTGTGTGTTTATTATATCTGATTATCTGTAAAAGTAAGACTGTATGTTAAATGTTGGGTGTTTTGTATATATTTTAAATTAACATAATTATATAAAGGTAGATAACTAAAAAAAAAAAAAAAACTTAAGCAACATGAGTGGTTATTTATACGAATATATATTATAATTTGTTTACATCATTAATTTTTTTTTTTTTTATTGTTTACAGTCTAGGTATTTGACCACAGCTCACCTGATGTTAAGTGAAGGCGTGGTCGAAGATGGTAAAGCACACCTAGCCTGGAATGGAACTGGCTCTCAAGTGAGGCTGCCGGAACACACCGTTAGATGCTTGGCGGCAGATTTTCAACTTGAGGGTGGTAGCTAGCCAGTCAAGTACTACAAAGTACTCTACCACCATGCTAAATACATAGTTCTCTTCAATTGTAGTAATTTGTAAATAGAAAGCACTTAGAAATTTCAATAAGCATTTTGTTAAATGTTTTTTAACCTTGATTAACATTAGATATATTATTACATTCAAGAAACGTGTAAAGACAAATTACTTATAAACGTTGTTTAAAGTTACTAAATTCTCTATCAACTTTTTGCAGACGTCAAATGCTACTCGTAGAAATGAGATAGGTTGCTTTAAGGTGGTTCGATTTCCATACAAATACATATTTGCCATTTATGGACAAATGGAGCATAATTTTACAGTGAAATCACAGCTACTGGCATTTATTTTGGTATTTATTTGCGGTAAATCACAATTTCTTAAATAAAACAGTAGATTATTAGCATAAAGTCAAATTTTTGAATGATTTATGATTTTTGATTTGAAGAAATTGTGATTTACCGCAAATAAATGCCAGTAGCTGTGATTTCACTGTAAAATTATGCTCCATTTGTCCATAAATGGCAAAAAAATTATTTGTATGGAAATCGAACCGCCTTAAGCATAACTTTAAGCAACGTTTAGGAGTAAAATCGATAATGTTATATTTTAACTCCATTGTTAATTTACCTTTTTATCACACCATAAAATATGGAATAAAATGAATTGCGGTAACCCTACACATTTAAAATGAAAGGCACAAGTTTTAAACGTATTTAGAGATATTGAAGAAAACTGTAGTTTTATATTTTATTACAATATTATTAACTTAATAATTATGAATACGATCACTTACAATAAGTCTACCATTTACATAGGTAATAATATGTGACAATAGAATAAGTAATTCGCCAGAGAACTAAAGTCATTGACATAGCTCAGCGTATTAGCAAGCTGAAGTGGCAATGGGCTGGGTATCTGTCGCAGAACCGATAACCGCTGGGGTAGACGTGTTCGAGTGGATACCGCGTATTGGCAAACGTGGCATAGGACGCTCTGAGACTCGATGGAGTGTCGATATAGATAGGACAGCTGGCGGTGGATGGAAGCGAAAAGGCGAAGATCGGGCTGAGTGGCGTGTCTTGGGAGAGGCCTATGTCCAGCAGTGGACTTCGGTAGGCTGATGATGATGATTAATAGAATAAGCGTTAGGGTTGCAAATATTCCATATCTGTGTTATCTGGGTGATATACACACTAACCTATTATTTTGTTAGCGAAATTATGTATTTTTTTAATTATTACAAACAAAATTTGTCGTAAACAATTGTATGTAGTAACAATAGCTTGGCAAAGTAATTAAAAGTCTATCCAGATTTTAAATAAGTTGATAGAATGATTCGCGTTGTAATTTTTTTTTCTTTGGTTTTGGCGTCGCATTTTGTGCATTTGCCAATGTCAAGTGTTTTATATTTCCAAGTTTTAAAAATTAAATAAGTTGCCTCGAAGCTATAGTTATAGTCAAAGTCCAGGCTTGGTCAATGGTCAAGCCCAGACATGCTTTAGTAAAGTAGTTGTAGTCGCCAGACTTTACTACAAAGCTTCGATGGAGTTTTGGAAGCAACACGAAAAGTTATGTTTCATTATATCATTATACATTACATTATTGACATTATATCATTTTTCCACACTCGCGCTTATGATTCGGCACTTTATGAATAAAAAAAACATCACAATTTTTATGCATAAACACTCGACAAAACACTAGTTTTGGAAAAAAATACAACGGGGTGACACGACTCTTTCCGCGTTCCCGCCAAAACTCCCATATTGTCATTCAGAATAGGCGCGATAAGTTTTGCAAGTATAATGCGATAGGTACATACGACCACCCGAGCCAAGCCAGTTCCTTGCCATATTGGCAACCCAGAAATGGTCGAGCCCCGAAAGGTCTAAGTTCATACCAGAGAACTTTACTTTTTACTACTACTCGAATGTTATTGAATGTACTATTTCTCCACTTGGTACTCGATGATACTTATAAGGGTGCCAACATAGCGCTCAGTCTATTATAAGTATACGGGGTAAAATTTCGTCTTCATAAGGTAATGCAAATTTATAGAATACAAGAAAAATAAAGGTAACTAGCGTTATATACATAATTGATAGTAGTTCGTGCCCTATATATTCTGTATTAAACAAAAATTTCTTAATGTTTTTTTTGTGGTGATAAACTAGATGACCACAGCTCATCTGATGTTAAGTGACGGTGTAGTCGAAGATGGTAAACACACTTAGCTTGGGATGGAACTGGCTCTCACATGTGACTGCCAAAATACACTCTTAGGTGCTTGACAACAGATTTTCAACTTAAGGTTCGACTTCCATACAAACAATTTTTTGCCATTTTTGAACAAATGGACCATAATTTTACAGTGAAATCACAGCTACTGGCATTTATTTTTGTCTTTATTTGCGGTAAATCACAATTGCTTGAATAAAACAGTAAATTATTAGCATACTCAAAATAATTAATAATTTGCTGTTTTACTCAAAAATCGTAAATCATTCATGAATTTGATTTTATGCTAATAAAATCTAATGTTTTATTCTAGTAATTTTGATTTCCCGTAAATAAAGACAAAAATAAATGCCAGTAGCTGTGATTTCATAGAAAAATTTTGCTCCATTTGTCCAAAAATGGCAAAAAACTATTTGTATTTGTTATAAAATACCCTACCACCACGCTATGGTTTCCTCACGATGCTTTCCTTCACCGGCAGCACAAGCTCATCGTTTGTTAGTTTAAGCAAGTTTTTGGGTATGTATGAACAATAAAGTAACTTTTAAAACATAATTACAACTTGCATGAAACCCACGTCCATTCCTGATTTTGCTTCGCCGTCATCCCATCAAAACTTATTTCTCGTTCACAGTTTTACCACTATTTTATTTACTAATCTAATCCTTGAACTTGACAAAAATTCTGATCACCTATCACAGTACAAAAACGCCGCACTAAATTATTTGCTAATCTTTTCACATAATGCGGAATTCTCCAGAACTTGCAGAAAAAAAATCTTTTGTTACATTTGGAATGGTTGTTTAAGTTATTCTTACGGTCCATTGTCGTTTTTCTGTAATCTTACAAAGCATTTTTTTTAAACGCAAGTACAAAGAGATTGTTCGCTTAAAGTCGATAAAATTTCTTTAGGTTAGTATCTACTACCTAGATCTAGTTAACTACTGGAAAACAGGAATTATTTTCAAGTTTTTATTTCATTCTTGGTATATTATATTTTTTATTTAACATCTCACAAAAATGTTTACAAGGTATGTGTGTATATGTATAGCCTACTTATTGGCATACATTACTATACTACAAATTAAATACATATATAAATTTGGAACAATGTTTATACCATATTGTGATATTTTATATATTTTCGCTATGTTTTTTTTATGGTGTCACGCTATGTGTTTGATCACAGCTCACCTGATGTTAAGTGAAGGTGTGGTCGAAGATAGTAAAGCACACCTATCCTGGAATGGAAACGGCTCTCAAGTGACGCTACCGGAGCACACCGTTAGATGCTTGGCGGCAGATTTTCAACTTGAAGGTAGCTAGCAAGCCGAGTACTAGAAAGTACCCTACCACCATGCTATGGTTTCCTCACGATGTTTTCCTTCACCGGCAGCTCAAGCTCGTTGTTGGGGTTTGAACCCACGCCCTTCGGCATGCGAACCGACCGCGCTAACCACTGAGCTATCATCGCTACAATTCCTGATAAGTAGCACAAAAACCTCAGTGGTAATTAGACATATTATGTACGCCTCGGATTAGTATGTCTTTATATATTTACTTTGTCTATCAATCGCCTACCATTGCCGTAATAAATCATTCTTAGGTAAAGAATAGATTTAAAAGTAAGCAAGTTCGTACAGCACAGAAGTCCATAGACTATAGTAGGTATAAGTAGAAATACACTATTGTGCGCCTACATAATTATATTCCGCTACTTTAACATACAACAAACAAATATACCCACTTATAGCTAGGTACCTAGTATTTCAAAGTATTTCTAAGTATACAATACAAAGTCTTGGTATACAAATTATACAATGATCTACCTCGCTCTCTCTAACTTCTCTCTCTTACTCACTCTTGTATATCCAACAAGTATATTCACTAATTCACTTAAATTTATAAGTAAGTTTTAATTTACTTATCAAGATAGTTTTTTTTTTTAAACAAACTAAATAAATCACAGCAAAGCGTATTTCATTACACATGAAAAATATGAAAAAAACCTTTACCATTCTTTAGAACAATGATATCGTTAGCAAGATAATATTTCCAAAATCCAGATGTTATTTGAAGCTACAATTTTGTTTCGTTATAAACAAACAATTCGCAACTTTAATTAATTTATTCCCAAATGATAAATGATCACATTATGTTTGTTATGGAAATAAATGTCTTAAATAATTATGAAGACACTTAAAAAAATTCGTAATAATATACATACTTAGTTAATTCATACTACACAAATAAACAAAAAAATAAAGATTTTGTAAGTTAATATGTTCTTCAAAATACTTGTTTCAATAACACTAAACTTATTTCAATAATAACTTTTAACTACTGACAAAAGAGTTCTGTACAAAAAAACTTTGTTTTTACATAATTATGATACCTACCAACAAAAAGTAGACAGGCTAATGTAAAAAAGATTAGATTTTATTAGAACGAACGTACTACTGAGATTAGAAATGTATCAAATAGATAATGCAAAGTAAATTTGCATAGTAAAGAACAGTGTAGAGTCTGCTGTTTTATTTTTTTTTGTTGAAAAATAAATTTTATATTTTTGTTGAAAATAATATTTTTATTTGTATTCATCTCTCGAAATGATTTTTCTACGACAATATTGGCATAAAAACGTTCGCTCGTTCTCTTGGCTCAAGATAGAGATGTGTTCGCAGAGACGATGACAACGAGATATTTGCATTGTACAAACGCCTCGAGAATTAATACCGTGTCGCAGGCAGCTTAATTTGCATCCAAAAAGTTTTGTTCGTGACTTTTCATCAAATTTTATGCATTTAGCGTAAAACTTTGGGTTGCCCTGCATTGAAGCATAAAAAACCCCAGTGATCGAGCCAGCCGAGGATGTCTGTTGATCTGGGAAGGGCCTTATCATCATCACGTCACCGGGTTTTGGCACCAAGCCCATATTGAAGTAGCAAGAATAGGTCCTTTATGGGTATTGCATCAGAACTAATACGCCACATAAGTTACGTTACTTCTGTCAAAAATGTGTGATAATTAAACCTTTGAGCTTAATCTTCCCTGCCCCTGCTGAGGCTGAATCTGCGATGGAATTTGAATCCTTTCTTTTTCTCGTGCTTGTCCTCGATCGGCTTGTCGGCAAGATTGTCCGCACTCTTCGCAACTTGTACGCTTTTCCGTCGGTTCTTCATGGATTTTACTAGTTTGTAGAACTTTCCTCGTTTCTTTACGGGGTCGTGGGGATCCGCTGTATCCTGGAACGAGAAAAAATGTACGATATTGAAAAGAGTTGTTTTTAATACGAATTTTCAATTTTGCGGGTTGGCAGACCACACACATTTTCGAGAACTTTTTTTAGAACTCCCACGATCTCCTTCACCGTTACAAGTTTATTACAAGTTATCGACAATACGCACATAACTTAGAAAGACAGGTGCGTGTTTTGGGATTTAACTCAGAACCACCAGATTGGAAGACAGTCTCCCAGCAAGGCTACTGAAACTATACATATAAATAAATAAATAAATATCGCAGGACTATACACACAGCGCCATCTGGCCCCAAACTAAGCAGAGCTTGTGTGGTGGAAGCCAGATTACTGATAGAATACATAAATATTTTTATTTTGTAAATACATACTTATAATACATACAGAACACCCAGACACAGAACAAACATGTCTTTATTCACAAAATTTTTGCCCTGAGTGGGAAGCGAACCCACGCCCTACAGCTCTCAAGCCTCTAGTTGCGCCCCGCGATTTTACCCGCGTGGTGATGGATGATGATGATGATGAAAAGTATCCTATTCCAGGACCTAAAATATCTACATGCAAAATTTCACCCAGATCCGTTTAGCGTGAAAGCGTAACATACAAACTCACATTCGCATTTATACTAGACTAGCGGACGCCTCGCGGTTTCACTTGCGTAGTTCCCGTTCCCGTGGGAATAGAGGGACAAAAGTAGCCTATGTCACCCGGGGACAGTATAAGCTACACTGTCCCCGGCGAAAGAATATTTGAAATCGGTCCAGTAATTTTTAATTTTATTCGTTGCATAAAAAAATACAAATCTTTCCTCTTTAGAATATTAGTAAAGATAGAAATATAGATATTAGTGTGGATAATTTGTATTATGAGGTTTATATTAGAATTCGGCTGTAAATGAAAGACTTAATCACAAACAACAAAACAAAACTCACAACTAACTCTACAAAATATATTATAACTAGACGTAAGTAGACAACTATAAGTTGTGAAGACAGGTTATAACTTAGCAGTTCTTTAAGCTCTTCAATGTCCTAACTCGACAGTTTTTTCATTTGTAAAGGGCAGTGCTTACCTCTTCAACTTCGACGCTGAACTCTGAGGAGAGGTCTCCCAGGTCCTCGACGCTGTGAGCCTCGGACTCCCGATGCGGCACATCGAGTCGCGCGCGGGAGCTGTCGGCGCGCGGCTCGGCCGCCGGCGCCGCCACCGGCGCAGGCGCGTCCGGGTCTACACACTGCAACCATTGGAAATTTTTTGTCTGTCAAACAGTAGTTTTACGGTCTACTAGGTTAACATCACATATATAAAAGAAATTCCTTGAACATCATTACGCGGTTTGCCAATACAAAACCAAAGGAACATGATAGTTGTAGTTGTAGTGTAGTTGTAGCGATGATAGTTTAGTGGTTAACATGGTTGGTTCACACACCGAAAGCCAACAACGAGCTTGAGCTGCCGGTGAAGGAAAACATCGTGAGGAAACCATATGGTACTTTATAGGACTCGCCTGTCTAGCTACCGCCTTCAAATTGAAATAATATTACCTAGCATCTAATAGTGTCTTCCGACTGCCTAACTTGAGATGCAATTCTATCTCAGGCTAATTGTGTTTACCATCCTAACATCAGATGAACACCTGCCCTGTCAACCATAAAAAAAACATTATCGTAGTCAATAAGGGCGATTTTTACTAAAGAAAAACTGAAATTACAAAAAAAAATATCAGCTGTTCCGTACATATCGAGAGTAAATCATATTTTTCAATGAAACAGTAAATTTTCTTTGCACGATTTCATGGTCAGCGCTGTACAAACGGGTAAGCCTCTTTTTTATTTATTTTGATCAACTCAAAAAAGTTTTCTATAAAAGCATTCTAAAAGTACTTTGCGTAATAAATATTCCGACAAAACAAAACCACTCAAATCAAATCCGTCATTCCCAGATGAGCTCTTAACTGTCAGAAAAGAAACAATAAAATCAATATGCGGCTGAGTTTGGCGAGCTTTCGGCAACTCGTCGGAAAGTTAGGCGGATTATCGGCCTCCTAGCCGACTGCCTAACTCCGGCCATGTTTGTATAATGCGGCCAGTAGCGGGCCAAGAGTCAAGTGGGTAATATGAAATAATCGCAGAATTATATCTCTATTAACTATACTCTACTTGGTGGTAGATCTTAGCAGGAGGTCATATACGTAGATACCACTGTACTACCAAATATTCTGCCACCAAGCAGTAGTGTGTAAGGGTTATGCAGCTACCAAAATTAAAGGGCTGTTGAGACTAACCATAGAAAGTAATGAGTGCTAAACCAGCGATGCTCTGGGCTTTGTTTTGCTACTCAAAGTTTTGTACGTATTGCAACGGACAGGCGTTATCTCTTACTATCAGGAGAGCGATTCGATCGTCTCACAAATTAAAAAAAAATGTCTGTATTATTTTTGTTACTTGTTCCCTGCGTGGACGAACTGGGGGCAATCTGTAATGCTGGGATTGTATAAATAAATAAATACCTGTCTAACTTGATATTCCTTGCCACAACCATGTACCTACAGCGTTTATGACGCTTCAAAAGTTTATTCTGACAGTTGAGCGCGCGACACATTTCGTTTCGTTCTTAAATTTGACATTGACATAGAAAATACAATTAAATATCACGCGAATTTATTCGGAATTGCGCTGTCTTACATAAACACAGCCGCGTTACTTGTTACTTTTTATGAAAAAGTAATGAGACGAACGAGACGCTCTCCTGATGGTAAGAGATGACGGATACCCATGACCAAGTTAAATTTGCAAGTTTTGCTAGGAGAGAATATGGCCCTAGGCTTAGGATCGAAACATCACTATTCTACCACTGCTTTTAAAAACCATGGCTAAATATGGTTGAAAAGTTGCTAGAAAGTTACATTTTAACTTTGAGAGACGTGAGATCCGTCGATCTCGAGGCCGAAGGTGAAGATTTATTTAGCCCATCCCTTACGCCGCTCCTGAATGCGACTCAAAGCGTCCCAATCAGAGAAGCGCGAATATTAAAGCAGATAAAGCGGGCCTACAGTAGAAAGTATTAAAAGACACTTGCTAAAACTTCTAAGAGGTATTTCGATACTTAAATACATAGAAATTGAGGGAACTTGGATGCCAACTAACTCCAATGTTCAAGCGTTATAAGTTTGTTTTGTGATCCGTTTAGAATCGATCTCGACGATGTTATTGTACTAGTTTGATATCTATCAAAAGTTGCACTGCTGTGTAAAATAAATTGAACAACATAGTCACATTGCTGATGTCATTTAGGTAAGTTTAATAATGTCTTAGCACACTACCTCGACCTACATTATTTTTAGGGTTCTGTATATCAAAAGGAAAAAAACGGAACTCTCGTAGGATCACTTTGTTATCCGTCTGTCCGTCTGTCATAAGAATATTTACGATCTAATATTTATTGTTAAAAAAAGCAAAGTATAATCAGTGAATCATGAATCCTCAATCCTTCGTGGCAATCGAGTGTGATACTGACGTCTTCGAGTGAGATCCTGTAGGGCGGGACCTGGTCGGGGTTCCGCCAGGGCTTGTGGAAGGGCAGGTCCGTGAGCGCCTTCCAGCCGGGGTAGCGCCGCGCCGCCGCGTGCAGCTGTTGAACCAGCCGCGGCGCCAGTTGAGCTGTCACTCTGTACAATAAGACACGATCTCTGACACTCTTAGGTTAAGAACTTTGTTTTTACACATCAAACTATAGTTATCGATATAAAAAAGCATCATAGCACTGAATCATGTCAATGAAGATCTCAAAAATGTCTTACAATGATAATGTTAGGTATTTGGTTTGTTTGAAAAATTACCTGTCATTCATGGTTATATAATATGGTTAATAAATTATTCTGATTCCGTACACACAAGTCAGTAGGTAATTAGTAAATGGTTATTGTTGACACCAATCGTACTCAGTGAGTATTGTGTACCTGTTGACTTGAACGGTACTCAGTGAGTATGGTGTACCTGTTGACTTAAACGGTACTCTGTGAGTAGTAGGTACCTGTTGACAAGCCAGGCTGGAAGCGCGCCACGCGGGTCGGAGCGGGACACGTAGCCGAGCCAGCTGCCAGCACCTGCGCCGCGCTGCACCACGAACCCCGTCAGAAGCGACACCGCCCTGCGTACATTTTTGTTATGTAAAAGATTGTATTATTATTATTTTAAAGTAAAATTCATAAACTCCTTACCGCATTACCATTACATTACATTTAAAAAAAAACAAATACAACAATAACCAGAAATATGACTACCAGAACGAAGTCAATGGCGTCACTGTAAAGTCGCTTACTTCAAAATATTTGATGAAGATTCGTTTTACCTCAAAATTTAGTTGTAATATGAAGTTTCGTTAAGCTGTGGATAAAATCGCGGGTCGCAGATAGTAAAAATAACATGACATAGACACTCTGATTCAGCAGTTTTTATTACGTATAAAAACTTCAAGTAAACGCAACTAGAAACTTTAGTCTTTTTGCTAAACCAAACTTAAACAAGTTAGCTTAATACCTAATCTATCCGTGCGTGAATTGTATAATTTGTGGCTGACTCATGCCAAGTGAGTGCCAAGTAAAGGGCACTCATCTAATTAGTTTCAAGATAAGGGATGGCTAGTTAGTTAATTGCCTGTGACGTCACTTGTTTGCCTACCACTTGCGGGGGTAGAGATTAGTGACGTCATTTTTGATTGACAGATGATTCCGCAGATAAACGATCAGTTTCGCTTTTATTGGCCTTGTGGCGGCACTTGACCTTCACTAAAAATCTTATTACTGAGTAAATTATTGCCTCCAGATTAACTTTTCAATGAATTTTACACCGACCACTTACCAGCATAGACGGCGACGGAAACACGAAATAAAATCACTGAATGTTCGAAGCCAAATACGAATCAGCTACGTTTTTAGCAACTGTCCCACTTTTTTTATGATGATGTTAAGTGAAGGTGTGGTCGAAGATGGTAAAGCACACCTAGCCTGGAATGGAACTGGCTCTCAAGTGAGGCTGCCGGAACACACCGTTAGATGATTGGCGGCAGATTTTCAAGTTGAGGGTGGAAGCTTGCCAGCCGAGTACTAGAAAGTACCCTACCACAATGCTATGGTTTCCTCACGATGTTTTCCTTCACCGTCAGCTCAAGCTCATTGTTGGGGTTTGCACCCACTTCCTTCGGCATGCGAACCAACCGCGCTAACCACTGAGCTATCACCGCTACCAGCTGGGCCCGGGCTTCTTCTCGTAAAAAGGGTAAAGCATTGTCCACCGATTTGGTACACGATGAACTAGGTAGGTTTGTAGATTTATTTTTTGTAGGTTTCCTCACAATGTTTTCCTTCGCCGTTTACAAATACAAATCAGCGTCAATACACACATAACTTAGAAAAGACAGAGCTGCGTGCCGTGGGAATCGAACCCACGACCACCAGATTGAAAACCAAACGGTCTCCCAACTAGGATACCGAAACTTCAAATGTTATCATTTCTCACTGTTCACAATTTACTATTTATTCTAATGCATAATATTTTACTTGGTGGTAGATTTCCGTCACAGGAAGTCGTCTAGATATGTGCCATCACCGTATCAGCAATTCTATAGTTTCTTATAAGTGTAAATAATTCAGTTTTTTATAAGTGAGGCTAGGTATTTGATCACAGCTCACCAGATGTTAAGTGACTAGTAATCATTTACTTATACGTTAAAAAAAGAACAATTTTCAGTTGCTTGCACTTACATACAACACAACAAAAAATAAAATAAGTATTATAAACTGAACTGTACGATTTTTATTATAATTTTAGTTGAAATTGTGATTCGCTATCTAAGTCTAATTCTAAGAATGTAACTCAAAATGAAATCGGTGCTAAACGAGGAAAAAACACAACAAACCTAAGCATGATTTTTTTCACAAAAATTCATTTATTTCATCTTTTATGTGAGAGTTTGTTAGAAAAAACAGGACAAATTGGACATCAATCGAATCTGGTGACAAAGCCAGGCGAATCCTTTGACCCTCCTCTAAGCTTGTTTTATCCCTCGAAAGTAAATCAAAGACAGCCGTGCTATCTATTCTGCGCCAGTATCGGTTTGTTACCGACGTTTTATTGTGGTTTTAGGGATCCGTACACAAAGGGTGCGCTACGGGGCCCTATCTACGTCTAAATGATACAGCTATACCTACATGCCAGTAGCCGGCTAGGCTACTCTCTTTTCTCATTAATTTAGTCACACATTCAACTGTTTATTCTTCCTTTGATATCGAATTCAATTCATTTATTTCATGCTCAGAGCCTAGTAATACTAGGCCTAGTATTACTAGGCTCTGTGATTTCATGTTATCACAGTATTGCATCCGCCCCACGCTAGGCTCGAGACCCGTGTTGTGGTAAAACGATACAATACTTAGTTGAAAGTTTATGTAGGAATCTGATGTTATTAAAATAATTTATAGCATAAGAATCTGGCCACATATCCCTCCTCTGACGGATTTTTAGACGGAAGTTTTTTGTCTACTTTTTTTTTTGTTTTGGCGTCGCATTTTGAGCATTTGCCAGTATCAAGTATTTATATATTTTCAAGTTTCAAAAGTTAAATAAGTGTCCTCGTAGCTAAAGTTATAGTCAAAGTCCAGTCTTGGTCAAGTACAGTCCGTGTCAGTCAAGTCCAGTCATGCTTTAGTAAAGTAGTGGTGACTTTACTATAAAGCTTCTATGGAGTTTTGGAAGCAACGCAAAAAGTCATGTTTCACGACATTACATCATTTTCCCACACTCGCGCTTGTGATTCGACACTTTATGAATAAAACACCGCCATTTTTATGCATAAACACGCGACAAAACACTAGTTTTGGAAAAAAATACAACGGGGCGACACGACTCTTCCCGCGTTCCCGCCAAAATTCCTTTGTATACTTTTTTAAATAGTTTAATTTAAGGTCTTTTTTATTTTGTTTAATAAATGCTTTATTTGTGGATAAGAATTTGAAAAAGAGAGAAAAGTAATAAAGATAAAATTTAAATTATAATCTCTTTGCATACGTGTAGTGTAGGTACATGTTTGAGTATGTGAGTGAATGTGTTATGTATGTAGTGAATTGTAGTGGTACACTTGTTGTCTGGGAATGCTTACTTCGGTACGACCCCCTGTTATTAACATGTGCCCTCATATGACAATGTGGGCGACCATCTTGGAACTAACTGTTTTACACATACAGCGCCATCTGACCCTAAACTAAGCAAAGCTTGTTTTATGGAATTCAGATAACTAATAAAATACTTAAATACTATAAAAAAATATATAAATAAGACATAAAAAATATTAAGAAATTATCAATCATTAATTTATTATACAAATTTAATTGTTTCTAATTGGTGTGAACAATAAATAGTTATATTATTATTATATCTACGGAGAAGCGAAATTCCTATGTTATTTAAATACTTCATTTCGCTCGCCTTTGTTCGAGCAGTTCCATTATATTACACAACAAGGTCGCCTCTCGTCACGGATTGACGCACTGCTTTACCTATCTTATCATAATCAAGTGGCACCAGCAAATAAACTAATGACATCAATCTATGATCCGTGACCATAGTGAAGTTAAGTATTTTTTTGTGGTTGACAGGTCAGGTGTTCGACCATAGTTCACTTGATGGTGTAATGTAGCTACTAAGAAGAGTTTTACATGAGAAAAAATATATGAAACTCCAAATCAACAGGGCATATTGTACAATGGAGCCAACAACACTTAGTTATAAGTAAATACCAAGATACCTATATAATAACTCATAAGTAAATAGACATCAAAACCAAACCACATTTATGAAAAAACAACGTCTATTTTCACCGAAGCGCGCGACCCGGTAGTCAAACGGCAACGATTTTCAATTTTAAAAAGTGTATTTTTTTGTTAGTTTTTGTTTTGATCTTTGTTATAATACCATCTCTATGCCGTCTCTATCGTTTGTTTGTTCTTCTTAATCTGTATTCAATAGGTACCTACTAATACACGTATACTAAAGAAATACAATCGCAATCGTAAGATTTCCGACACGTATTTTTTTGAGGTTTTACTTCGTACCTACAGGTACAGCTATCATATATTTTTATAACCTACAAGTACCTACTTAGCGCCAACGTTCACAGTTATCAAGCCATTTGTAAGCAATACCCATCGAGCGGAAATTGCTTGTACCTACTGCCTACGTACTAAGCCCACTTCAAATAAAAAGTGAATGGACCTAGGTAAAATAAAATAGTCTCATATATAACTATAGAACACGTAAGTATAAGCTGAGTGGTCGGCCTTAATGTCAGTCAATAATAAAATTAAATAAAAAAAATATCGTAAAACTATAAACACAGCGCCATCTGGCCCCAAACTAAGCAGAGCTTGTGTGATGGAAGTTAGATAACTGATAGAATACTTAAATACTATTTTTTTTGGAAATACATATAGAACACCTAGACACAGAACAAACATTTTTTTGTTCATAATATGTTTGCCCTGAGTGGGAATCGAACCCACGCCCTACAGTTCTTAAGGCAAACATACTACCAATGAGCCACGGGGCTGTCAATAAAATATGTCGCTTGAAGGTCAAAAAATAGAAAGCTGTTTCAGTTTCCTACATAAAATCTCATCTTGAAATAAGGTAGTATCAAAGGCATTTTTAAGCAGAAGATATGCTTTTATCTGTGGGGTGTTTCAAAAATCTTTACCTACCATTTTCTTATTTAGCCTTTTTTCCAGCCGCGAGCGAAATGCAAAGAACTTTGTGAATAAGTTAGTTCTCGGGACGCATGGTCTGCTTTAAAACGGCTTTGATAGCTCTACGTTTAGCAAACAGATGTATTTTGAAATGAGTTGGTATTCCAGTGTTGTAGCTTGGGCAACTAGTTTGGCCCCGCAGTTTCAACCACGTTTTGCAGAGTAAAAAGCAGTCTATGAATTAATCCAGGGTATAAGATATCTACAATAATCACTAAATCTGCCCTGCTATTTCAGCGTAAAAATCTGATAAACATGTATTTTTTTTAAATTTTTTTATAGCTTACAGGCTAGTTGGTTGACCACAGCTCACCTGATGTTTAGTGGCGGTGTGGTCGAAGATGGTTAAGGCACACCTAGCCTGGAATGGAACTGGCTCTCAAGTGAGGCTGCCGGAACACACCGTTAGGTGCTTGGCGGCAGATTTTCAACTTGAGGGTGGTAGCTAGCCAGCCGAGCTAGCTATTCATACATTTAGGCTTCATATTTAGCTAAATGTTTTGTTTATTTAAATATTTAGACGACGATATTAATTTATACATCTCTACATAGTAAAAATCAAAGTCGCTTTCCGCCGTCTGTATGCTTAGATGTTTTAAACTACGCAACGAGTTTTAACGCGATTTCCATCAATAGACAGAGTGATTCAAGAGGAAGGTTTATAATTATGTACAATACATGCATATGCACCACATTGGTAACTACATTGCAACCGTGCGGAGCCGGGGCGGGTCGCTACACGTTACGTAAAGCCTGATATTGATCATATTCCCAATAAACTTATTTCCATCAGGCGTTACTTATTCATCAAATGAACTTGGACCCGAACACAACATAAATCACAAAGCAAAGTTCAATTTCAAACTGGCGACTTTGATAAAGTGAGAAGCGAAAAGTTTCGGATCTCATCCATCTGAAATTAAAACCTTATAATTTGAAGAAAAGTTAGAATAATATTATATTCCCAAAACTTTTAGGTTCAATTACGAGAAAGTGTTTAAACGTATTTCGTCATACATTAACTCCAGTAGTTTACCACACAATGTAGGTAGTATATCTATTTATATTTTAGCTGCAATTTGAGTTCACAAGACTGCCCAAAAATATGGGTGTAATGTTTTTAGGGTTCATCTTTGTATGAGTTTCTTTATTCCACCATAATTCCTAAACAGATTTGGATGAGTTGGGTATTGCTAGAATCCTTACATCAAAGCTAGGTGTTTGATTACAACTCACCTGAGTGTTAAATGATGATATAAGACTTCGACTACACGAAAATGATAAGTACACCAAGCCAGAAAGTGAGGCTCAAGTGAGGCTACTGGAACACACGGTTAGGTGCTAGGCGGCAGAATTTCAACTCGAGTATGGTAACTAGCCCGTCAAATACTAGAAAGTACGCTACCACCATGCTGTGATTTTCGTGGATATTTCGAGAGCTCTTTGTTTGGATTTGAGACCACGTCTTCCGAAGTGTGAATCGATGCTAACAACTGGCCTATCATCGCTAATAGTTCTTATTTTTTCATCTACCTGTCTCATAAGTATTCGTTCGATTCTCTACTATATTTATTTTGATGTAAAAGTCATGCGACGATCGAAACGCTCTAAAACAGAACTTTGAGCAGCAAACCAAAATCCAGGGCATCGCTGTTTTGGCGCTCATTACTTTAAGACATTCGATGGTTAGTCTCAACAGCCCAGTAATTTCGCTACCTGTAGGTACTTCAAACCGGAACACATTAATGTTTACACACAATTAATTTTGTATGTTGTTATTGTTGTTTAATGTTGTTGTTGTGTTTTACGTTCTTTGTTTAATGTTTTTTTTTTGTTATAATGCTTGGTGGTAGAATATCTGGTACTGTGGTAGTACCTACCTAGACAAACTCCTGCTAAGAAGATCTACCCATCAAGTAAAATATATGTAAATAAGTATATCAAGAGGGCTAATTAAACTCGAACAGAAAAATGTGGATCAAAATCATGTCAATACTCTATACCTCCCAACCGAGAATCGCACAATATTCAATTTTAATACGAAAAGTAGACTAAACCTCTAGAGGGCAAAAAGGACTTCTGAAGGGCTTTTCATTGCCCGCCTTAGTTCCAATTAAAATTCGCACTTCAAGTGTTTCAATTAGGTACTCGTAGCACAAAATTCTCGGAACTAATTACTTTGCGGGATAACCAGAACCATTTATTGTTCTTAGGAGATTAATTGTCTTTGCAAATTAAATAACGAAGGTTTTAATGCGCACAATGGTCAGTCATGGTAATGTCAGCATTACACAAAATTACGCAAAACGAAATTACGTTTATGTGACAGAATACGGGTGAAATAAAAACAAACAGCTCGGTGTTCAACAGGTGAACTTCAATTTATATTATAAAATAACGCAACACGTCACTTCACATGACGTGTTTAAGATTTTACTTGGAGTTTTGGCGGGAACGCGGAAAGAGTCGTGTCGCCCTGTTGTATTTTTTTCGAGTGTTTATGCATAAAAATGTTGGTGTGTTTTTCATAAAGTGCCAAATAAGAAGCGCAAGTGTCGAAAACGATATAATGTAGTAAAACATACTGTTTCGTGTTGCTTCCAAAACTCCATCGAAGCTTATAGTAAAGTCGCCATTACTTTACTAAAGCATGACTGGACTTGACTGTCACAGACTGGACTTAGACTATAACTAGCTATAAGGCAACTTATTTATCTTTTGAAACTTGAAAATATAAAAAACTTGACACTGGCAAATGCTCAAAATACGACGCCAAAATCAAAGAAAGAAAAAAAGACCCTCACCTGACGAACCCTTTCCTGGGCGGGTAGTCCTTATGGTAGACGGAATGGTTGAGGATCATCTTCTCGTCGCCAGTGTCCAGCCACGAGCGCTGCAGCACGAAGTCGCGATTCTTGAGCGGCGCTGGACATGACACTGTGGACATACTCACTGGTTTTACTATAATATTAACATTGGTCTGTACACAATCCTTTCGTATATCTTTTTATGGTGTGATGGTAAGAAATAACGCCAGTTCATAACTAGTACCTAATCGAACTAACATAGATATCTACTGTTTATGGATATGGATGATTTTATATGTATTTTGTTTAATGAACTGAATATTAAACGCTAAATACCATATAATAATTTTTTTTCATTTAATATATTTTGTTGACAAGCTAGTTCTTTGACCACAGCTCAAATGTTAAGTGACGGTGTGGTCGAAGATGGTAAGGCACACCTAGCCTGGAATGGAACTGGCTCTCAAGTGAGGCTGCCGGAACACACCGTTAGTTGCTTGGCGGCAGATTTTCAACTTGAGGGTGGTAGCTAGCAAGCCAAATACTAGAAAGTACCCTACCACCATGCTATGGTTTCCTCACGATGTCTTCCTTCACCCACCCACGCCCTTCGGCATGCGAACCAACCGCGCTAACCACTCAGCTATCAACGCTACAAAGCATTGAATTGCATATACAATATGCAAAGTTACCAATTTGTGAAAGTGTAGGTAGTCCCTGCGAAACAGGTCCTCGCCTAGTGCAGGGACTACAAGCAACGATGAAATTTGTACATAATAAACTTAAACTTTATGAAATAAATTATTTTGTATTTTTTGTATCAAAGAGCTTCATATCCCTCTTTTTATATACGTGGAAACAGAACCAGTCGAGTGCTGTGCAATCAAAAATAGGTCATTAACAGCCAATCTGGACTCAAATCGAAACATCCCGTACAGATTGAAAATATCGACCTCTCGCGGCCATTCAGCAGCCAATCAACTAGTGAACGGGCATTTCTCGCTTGCAAGCCATTCACGGCCTATCAACGTTGCCATTAGCTGAGAAATCTAATGATGACCTGTAGAAATATCCAGAAGCTGGTGCTTCAATAGCTTTCATAAACGTTAATGTAGCTTTACATAAAGCTGAAAATTGCGACAGAGTCTTTTATGAAAATTCGAGAATAATAATGGAAATAAAGTGCTGATAATCTCAATTTTATCGTTAATGAAGATTATCTTATTGGAGGCTTTTGAAATCTCGCTGGTGGAACGCCTGGGCCACTTTATTTCTAATTCTCTTTGTAAAGTACTGATAATAATATGCAAAGGGGAAAATGTTGCTGGAAAATAACATTTTTTTATTTTATTTTGTATTAGTTTGCCCTGTCTTATATAGTCTACGGTGAAACTCAGGCTTCGCAAAAGAGAATTTTATTGTTCTTGTTAAACTATAAAAAACAAAGCACTGTTTGTTTTAAGCGTATGTACATAATATATATATGGGAAGTAGCCTTTCCTAAAACTTCTTAATTTTTTTATCATCCATTGAATTATTATTTCTTTTAAATAGAACCTTACACCCACCTTTAAACCCTCACACCTTTATATCCTGTAACGTGTGTAACTTTTGTAAAGTGTTTTCCATTCTTGGTTGCCTGGAAGCACACTTTTAGCAGTAAGGTCACTTGTAGCACTAGCTTATAAGATTCTTTCGTTTTAATTCTTTTTGTTTTTTTGATGTAGGTATGAGAATAGGTCGTAAAGTATATTTCATACCCCGAGCCTAAATAGCTACTTTTTATCCCGAAAATATGTAGCGGGTAACACTGCGCAGCTAGTATATGTATATTTTTTATGTTTGACAGGCTAGGTGTTTGACCACAGCTCACCTGATGTTAAGTAAAGTTGTGGTCGAATATGGTAAAGCACACCTAGCTTGGAATGGAACTGGCTCTCATGTTAGGCTGCCGGAACACACCGTTAGATGCTTGGCGGCTTGAGAGTGGTAGCTGGCCAGCCGAGTACAAGAAAGTACCCTACCACCATGCCATGGTTTCCTCACGATGTTTTCCTTCACCGGCAGCTCAAGCTCATTGTTGGGGTTTGAACCCACGCCCTTCGGCATGCGAACCTACCGCGCTAACCACTGAGCTATCATCGCTACAAAATATGTATATGTATATAAATAAATAAATATCATAGGACATTACACACAGCGCCATCTGACCCCAAACTAAGCAGAGCTTGTGCTATGGAAGACAGATAACTGATAGAATACTTAAATACTTTTTTTTTGTAAATACATACTTATAATACATACAGTACACCCAGACACAGAACAAACATCGATGTTAGTCACACAAATGTTAGTCCTGAGTGGGAATCGAACCCACGCCCTTCAGCTCTCGAAGCAGACACACTACCAATGAACCAACAGGGCTGTCAATAATAAATATATAATAAATCATAACATCGTGTGAAACCAAATTAAAGGCGTAATACCTTTTGTAACGATTTGTACCAAATTACAAAATGCTCACACAATTTCCCGTCGTCGATACAAATCGTGCACCGATTGGCAGCACGTTTTCACGCTCCTACTTCCACGAAAGTATCGATTTTCCATATAATCATTCGCAAACATGTTGCAGATTAGGAACATGTTCTCATTCTATAATTATATAATCAGGGGCCTACCGCAGGATTCATATTGACGTGAACTCGAACGAAACGATTTCGTTCTTCGTTCATTGTGCGGACTGCTACAGTGGAATGCGCTACCTGAGTGGGTGTTCCCCGATGGATATAATCTGGGTGTCTTCATGTCGAGAGTGTCGGTATCTTCTGGGCAAGCGTGCTCTATCTTAGACCGCATCATCACTTAACATCAAGTGAGATAACGGTCAAACGTAAGCCAGCCAACGTATTTGTTGTAAAAAAATAATACTTCTTTAAATTTGCATCCATCATCATCCGCTGTCCGTCCGTCCGTCTGTCACCAGGCTGTATCTCAAGAACGGTGATAGCCAGACAGTTGAAATTTTCACATATGATGTATTTCTATTGCCGCTATAACAACAAATACTAAAAATAAATATTTAAGGGGGGCTCCCATACAACAAACTTGATTTTTTAGATAATGACACGGAACCCTTCGTGCGCGAGTAGGACTCGCACTTGGCCGGTTTTTGTTCTAAATACTTTGTTACTTGAAATTTATATGCGATTGGGGCGGTGGTAGACCCCCCAGCTCTCGTGAGGTATACGTATTTTATGTACGAGTATTTGTAAGATTGAGTTATTTTATATATATATACACTTTCGAGGGGTTCAAGATTTGTTTACAAACTTTTGTGAGAAAGCACACTTTAGGTTGGAAACGGAAAGTTTTAGGTCAGTTCAAGAATTTGTTCGGGAAAACAAACTTTAATTAAGAATACCTTACCAGATATTTTGCCGACGAAACAGTAGTGTGTAAACATTACTATGCTCCGTTTTGAAAAGTACTGCATCTAGTAAAATTACACAGTTGAGACTAACCGTCGAATGTCGCAAAAGTTATAAGCGTCGAAGCAGCGACTCCTTAGGTATTGTTTCGTTGCTCAAATTTCTGGACACCGCTGCAATGTTCATGGACAGGCGTTACCGTAAAAGAGTGTTTTGTTCGGCTCATTACTTTTACACAAAAAATAATCCTATCCTACAAATATTATAAATACGAAAGTTTGTAAGTATGTTTGTTAGTCTTTCACGTAAAAACTAGTGAACGGATTGGGATGAAATTGGAGGCCGCTGAGACCCTGGATTAACACATAGGCTATTTATCCCGAAAACATGTAGGTATCACCTTGGGACGCAACTACTAATACGTAAATTTGTCTGTTCGAATTGGGGAAGTTTAAAATTAAAATACAATATAAAATGTATGTAGATTGATCCGACCACCGATACTCTGCTTAGGCACTCATAATTTAAATGCTTTATGACTAGAAACGTATTCATGAGAAATGTATAACTTGAATAAATAAAGGATACGGTCCTGCGATCCAGGATATGAGTTTCCGAGTTTCCAACGCACGAGATTCAAATGCAAAAATCCATTCTTAGAAAACGCCGCCTTGAGGAAGTCATCATTTATTCATGAACACTCAAACCGCCGATATATAAATTCGCTTTCGGAATATAATATCATTTCACAGTAAATTTTGTTAAGGAAATCCTTAACCTCAAAGAAAATTTGAAGCTTAGATGTACGTGACCTAGGCTTGACTGTTCAGACAGTCTTTTATCAATTTGCAATTAAATAATAAAGGTGCTTAGTAATAAATGATTTTCCTAGTAAATTGATCATATCGTGAAGTTTTAGAAATGCGTGCTCCATCTCAAAGAGATGGCAGCCAAACGCAAGCCGATTTGTAAAAAAAAAGTACGCCATCATGAGAAGCCCAATAGATGTAAAGCATTTAATCAGTAGCCAGTATTTAAAATTAAGATGTTGAATTACTAGTAGGAAAATATTAATTTTTAAAAACATTTAATTATAGTGGCTTGTTTTGTAAATATAAATTCGCTATTTTTACATGTATGAAAATATGACGTGTAAATTTGATGTTATCAATAAAATATTACATTGCATAAACGTTGTTATTGTGTTCCAGATAGCAGAGTATTTGAGCTAATCCTAAAATCTGGGACTAAACATCGAATGTCACAAAGAAATGAGTGCCAAAGCAGTGATGCCCTGGACTTTGTTTTGTTACTCAAAGTTGGGTACTAGGTACCGTTGCAATGGTCATGAACAGACGTCATCTCTTTACATCAGAAGAGTGGTTCGATTGTCTCATTATTTTTCCATAAAAAAATGCATTTAAAACAAATCAAAAGCTCTTGCTACTAGATTGGATGAGGCAGCTTCATCTCCGTCCATGTCATCGCAAAGTGCTGACTATCTTTATCAACACTTCTATCTCACGCACTATACACCCCGAGCGGGACGTCAATGCAGGACTCATCGCCATTCCAAATAAGAATAGACCAAAAGCTTTTTCAGAAAACCAGTTAGAATGTATGCCTACGTATTTAACCTATTTACGTAAGAATGTAGGTCTTTCTGTCTCGTACGTTGTTCTAGATATGTTCCACAAACATCAACAATGCGAGACATGTCCTAAACGAACTGTCTGCGCCACATACTTCGGTGATACGTTTATATATGTTCAATTGGATATCCAGCATTCATAACTTTTGCAATCAGTATTCTTCTCTGCCAGTTTCATGCTTTCACGTACACTCTTAAGTGCAATAATACTCGCATGCTTCTTGAGATCTTGCTCCTTGAATTCGATGCGATAAAGTCGATTATAAAGATGTCGGGCAACGTTTCGTGTTATGTGAGACGATTCCTGAACCAATTGTGACATGTCAAGCTCCAATCTGGAAGCGACTCATGTTCTTAATGAATAGAGAAAAGTATGTTGAAACTCTTTACCGGAGTCTGTGTTTCCCGAAAAGTACAATATGGGTATCGAACAGGTTTAGTCTTGGTAAGCCTTGGTACCTTCAATACAATTTCGTTAGCTGCAGTAACTGTAGTAACTTTCAAACCGGAATACATTAATGTTTATACACTTGTGTATGGAAATGCGATATCAGGACGTCTACCAGCTAGCTAACCTCATTCTGGTTCCTTGCGTTCTTCCCGTTCCCTCCACTTACAATTTCCTCCTTTTGCTCGTTCCAACCTTTCCAACAGCACTTCTTTTACTGTGGAAGCTGTCTTACTTTGGAATGCCCTTCCTTCCATTATTAGACAGGCTAAGTCAATTCATATTTTTAATAATTTTGTATATAAACATTAGTTTATTTAGTATCTCATATGTATATAGGTACGTTTATTTATTTACTCTTCTTTCCATCCAAAGGTTGTCTGGAAGGAATCGCTCTAGGCGATAAGACCGCCCTTATACATCATGTATCTATTCTATTGTGTTGTTATATATCTTCTTTTTCTTATTTTTTTTGTTTGTTTCCTATTTGTATTAATTGTGATCTGTGTTTCATTTTTGGTGTATAATAAAGTTATATTCTATTCTATTCTATTCTAAAATAAATAAAAATTTCGGTACATTTACTTGTTATATGTGAGTTTTATCACTTGATTTGTTAATTAAATCAATACAACATACACGGTGGAATCAGACAGACAGTTATGTATAAACGGTTCATCTCATTTCACGAGCGCAACATTTATTTATCTACGCTTTCACTTACCACTACGTACCTACACAGAAATATTAAATACACGAGGGAAACTCTAAAAGGGAATTAATAAAAAACATATTTCCTCTACTTACTCGCGCATAACATTTCCATTTTCCACGTGTTCAACTCTCATTTCTAAATACTCATTTCAAACAATTTTATTCAATGTTTCTCGTCTGTCTGACAGGTTGTACTCGGTACACTCGGCTAGATATTTATAATACAGGGTTATTTTGATTATTTATTTAAGCGGCCTAAAAAGTCAATACATTTTGTTGGATTTTTTTTTGCTCAAATGAAGTTATTAGTATCATTGCCATTCCCCTTTTTTAATTTATGTGAAGTTAAAGATATAAAAATATATTTATTTGTAATTATTATAAAGTAAAGTAATTTGTGAATATCAGTATTGTACACGTTTAAATATTAAACATTGTCCGTTCCTTAGCAAAAAATTACCAAAAGTAACTAATAAAAATTACGTAAATAAATTTCAATAATCTCGTGAAGGACAAATTTAACAAGTACTTGGCTCACGAGATAATTGCCATGGGGGATGTTGATTCGACGATCATTGTCCCGATAGTCGTCACGGTGAACGGTCTTATAGCGAAGAGTTTCGACCAACATCCTCTTTCGACCAGCATCTTACTTATCTGGTGGAAATCTGGGGCAGTGCGTCAAAAACGAGATTAGACAAACTTCAACGAACACAGAATAAAATTATAAAAACACTCTTTAACTATCATTACTTAAATCCGACTAGCAAAATTTACGACGAAACAAAATTAATGAACATAAAAAAAATATATAAATATAACGTTTGCATTTTTATACGGAAAACTTTAAACAAAAATATTCACTTATAATACCACAAGAGCTTCAAAATTATCGGGTATTTCCCGATAGGTTCGTTGCAAACAAATGAAGGAGTGATTTTTTAACCTGAAAAACTTGACGACTTTATTTGTTTGCAGGGAACCTTGAGGGAAATGCCAGATAATTTTGAAGCTCGTGTGGTATTCGGGGGATTATTTTTCCGTCCCAAATGTCGGCCAATAGAATTGCACCATGAGACGAAATGTACAGTTAACAAATAAACATTTCCTTTGACTTTTTTTTCGATGGTGGACAGAGAACAAACTCCAAATCGACTCATTTTCATGCAAAATCTCCAATTTTCACAATTGAATTCAACCTGTCAGTTTGACGTGTGGTTAATTTGACTGGATCATGTTTTGTTTTTTATATATAGCAACTACCAGAGAAAATTTTCAAAAAATTATCAGTATAATACCATGTAGGTTGTACCACGTGACGTCGAATGGTGCAATTCTATTGGTCGATATTTGGGTCGGAAAAATAATCACACTAGTCTAACTTTCTCAAAGCGGCCGAATGTTGACAACCGCAGAACTCGGCGAGCGAGCTACCTCGTCATACCGAGTCACCGCACAAATCACGGCAAGACGATGATAACAACTGAAGGAGCACGACTTTTTAACAAGTTACCCTCACACTTAAAAAACATAAGCTCGTTCAACGCATTTAAGAAACATTTGGCTCACCATATGCCAACGAAAAGTAGTTAATTACCTGCTTTTCGTTGGGAATGTGAGGGTGAAATCTAAGTGCGTGGAACGGGCCTTGTTCATTCTAATCTTTTGCCTGAAATCTTGTAAAGCCATGATAGTTTATTTATTTATATTATTTTCATTAAATTTAAGACTGAATGTAATGATATATTTTTAAGTCCAATCATGTTATCACATAAGTGACAGCAATGTCTTACTGATAATAAAGTTTCTTTAAACCTAAACCTATCCTCGCTAGACGATTGGGTCAAGGGTCAGATCCAAAAGGCAGTGATCCTTGACACGGCTCAAATTGCAAGGATGTTCCTCACTCTGCAGCCCTATTCAACGGCAGCTTGAGCCCTGCCACTGGCACCCTAGTTTACAGTATTGTTTATGATTTTACAACGAAAAAAATAGGCAATCATGAGGAGTACCAACAGAAGCAAAAACTTAAAATACGTCACATTCGCATGTCGGTGACGCGAACCCACAAGTTAAGTAACGCTACTAAAAATAGCTCAACGTGGCTAAAGAGCTTTTAAACTACTACTACTACTATTACTATTAAAAGTCATGAAACTAAAGTTGTAATTTATAATGCCACGAAACTACCTCGAGCGGTGGCCGGCTAACACCGCGGGGCGCAGCTACTATTATAAATGTGAAAGTTTTGATGGATGGATGGATGTTTGTTACTTTTTCACGCAAAAACTACTGAACGGACTTAGTATGGAGGTGGACGAGACCCTGGATTAACACACAGGCTACTTTTTATACCGAAAACCTGTAACATGTAGATTGTAGGTAACACCACGGGGCGCAACTAATTAATATATACTAGATATCACATCATCATCATCATCCACAGCCTTCTTTATCCCGCTGCTGGGTATAGGCCTCTCTCTTTACATGCCATCTGCCTCGGTCCTGTGCCAATCTGGTCCAGGTTCGACCCGCGACGGTGACAATATCGTCGACCCATCTTGCGGCTGGACGACCGAGATAAACCTAATATATATTCTTGATAAAAATCATATATTTTATATTCCGTAGTCATAAAGCGTTACTCGTATTCCTAACAACTCCTATTCTGAACGTTCTGTAGGCAGTTCTCTCAGTTGCGGATACTTGTCACGTCCAACCACGCCTCGAGGATATGGGAATTGTGTTCACTGGTAGATTGTTTTATTTTATTCTACGCAGTCAATTGAGGCGGAAAAGCCGGGCTTACTTTGTGGCTTTATACTCAGTAATTGAATAGAAGCAGTAAACAAAATAATGTAGCAGTATCTACTTCTTAAGGAAACTTTACACTCCCTCCTTGTACCCCATAAGTAAATCGGCAATTGAACATACACACATTTGTTAGAGAGTATACCTGTCAAATCTGCGAGTTTTGTCCTGGAAACGTGTGTTAGGATAATATGTCAATCCACTTTTTAAAGTTGAGTTGGTATCACTAGCTGCATGTCTAGACCGTCCCTCGGTACTTCTCATACTCAATCTGTAAACAGAAGCTTTAGCAAATAGCGCAGCGGATTCTATACTAAGCGTTTCTTGAACACGATGAATATCTTTTTACTAGAATCGAGAAGAAAGTACGGTTTTAAACAATGTCAATTTTAAGATGGAAACTGGCGCGTTTTTCGCACATTTTTGTTTTATTTATACGGTATATCTCACGTAAAATTGTGTCGAATAGTCCGACTATAGTTTTGTATATATGTGGCCTTTTTCATGGAGACAAAGCAGAGTACAACGCGCGCGCGACCTAGCCGCAGCGCGTATCGCACGTGAAGACGGCGGTTGATGCGCGGGCGCGAGAGTGGAATCGAGTAGATCGAGTGGGTGGAATTAAACATGAGAAAAATATCAAATTCGTTGTACCATTTTTTTACTAAAATAAATTAGAAATGGTTAAAGTTCAACGAGACATTTTTTCTAACACTATGAAGTATTAATAAAACACTCCAAGTGTTTTAAGGTTAGTGGATAATTTTTATGGTATCAAATTTAAAAGTAAGTACTATAGATGTGCAGTCAGTCTACAAAACATACGAGTCAATTTTGCAAGTACACTTGACGTAGACATTATTGTTGACATTTAACATCTGACGTCATTGTTGATCTATCTTTTTTTTTCTTGGTTTTGGCGTCGCGTTTTAGCATTTGCCAGTGTCAAGTATTTATATATTTTCAAGTTTCAAAAGTTAAATAAGTGTCCTCGTAGCTAAAGTTATAGTCAAAGTCCAGTCTAGGTCAAGTACAGTCCGTGTCAGTCAAGTCCAGTCATGCTTTAGTAAAGTAGTGGTGACTTTACTATAGAGCATCGACGGAGTTTTGGAAACGACACGAAAAGTCATGTTTCACCACATTATATCATTTTCCCACACTCGCGCTTGTGGTTCGGCACTTAATGAATAAAACACCACCATTTTTATACATAAACACTCGACAAAACACTAGTTTTGGAAAAAAATACAATGAAGCGACACGACTCTTTCCGCGTTCCCGCCAAAACTCGTTGATCTATCTATCTATCTATACTATTATAAAGAGGAAAGATTTGATTGTTTGTTTGTATTGAACAGGCTCCGAAACTACTGGACCGATTTCAAAAACTCTTTCACCGTTGGGAAGCTGCACTATCTCCGGGTAACATAGGCTACTTTATATCCCTGTATTCCCACGGGAACGGGAACTACGTGTGTGAAACCGCGAGGCGTCCGCTAGAATACAATATGGCCAAATTGCCTTTCTTTTACGCAGCATTTAGAACAGTATGATAGGTATTAATTTCTCCAGCTTACTTTAGTGCTCATAACAATGAGATAGTAAGGTTTACCATTGATAGAGATATCGAGTAAGATGATGCCCAACGTGATTGTTGGTGTTCACTATACATAGTTGGATTGTGGTACTTACTGGCGTAGTATCCGACGTCATTATTGACGTTGAGGTGTCCCGCGTCTTCGGCACACAGCATGTGCGTGTCCCACACGGAGCGATACTCAGGGTCATGGAGCACGTCATACAGAGCGTCAGGCTCCACGTCCTCGAACTCGGACACCACCTGGCAAACAATAAATTAAAAATGATGAATTATTATTATTTCATCAACCTTGGTCCTTAAGGTGGTTCGATTTCCATACAATGAAATTTTTGCCATTTATGGACAAATGGAGCATAATTTTACAGTGAAATCACAGCTACTGGCATTTGTTTTGGTCTTTATTTGCGGTAAATCACAATTGCTTGAATAAAACAGTAGATTGTTGGCATAAAATTAAATTTATCAATGATTTATGAATCTATGATTTTTGAATAAAACAGTTTATAATGGATGGCAATGCTAAGCGATTGACCAAAGTAGATACCAGCATTCTGGTCACCTGAAGCCTCCTCTAAACGTTTGAATGATTATTATCTAATTCGTTTGATTTTGCAGTAGTTGGAACTGTCAGCGCGTGTGGTAGTCATTTTACTCTGAGCGCTCAAGAAACGAACACGTCAGCGCTGTTTTTTTATTTATTTATTGGCCTAATTGTTGTTAATGGGATATCATGCCATCAAAATGGCGGATCGTATTCAATTTGTGCTAAGCTTATATAAGATGGTGTATAAATAAAATTCAAATCGTATATTGAAATAAAAACAGCCAATCAATTATGAATTATAAAATGTCTTAGAATATTTATTTATTCAAATCAAGGCTGTTCAGACTACGGCCCGCGGCTTGTTTTCATGCGGCCATGTTTTAATCAGAAAATAGTTTTGGACGTAAAATAGTTTGGAAAATAGAATTCTTTGTCAAAACATGTATGTAATCAATATTTGTCTCCATACTAGACATAGCGACAATTGATATCGATATGATTATTAAAGATAAATTAGCAAAGAACTAATAAACGTATAAAGAAATGATTACATTGTATTTTTTTTTTACTCGAAAACTGTGAATATTTTTTTCTGCGACCCTCCAGCTTTTGTAGTAAATTTTAATCAAATCAAATCAAATAATTCATTTAAATAAATATAAGACGTAACTATTAGTAAATTAACTGTCATAAAGCATTATGTCCGCAAGCAGGCGTGCAAACGTTTACAAGTAGGTAAATTAAAACTAATTTATTTTGCAATAATGTTTATTTTTATCCTACATGTTTGTGTAACAAAAACCTACAATTAGTTTTCAACAAAACACACTTGTAAACCTGACTAAACTTAAAACGCGACTACTCAAAATTCAAAGATTCTTTTTAAAACAGAAATAAGAAATTAGCATCTACTTTAGGAAATGTTGGCAGGCAAAAAATTGTATAAGCAACGAGGAGCCAACGTAATCGTAAAGCTTGCTGAGCTGAAGTGCCTGTAAAAGCTATAAAAGCTTTTAGGTGAGCGCGCTGAAACCTCTAACTACGTTGTTTGCGATATGGTCACGCTGCCGCTGGTGCCGTTCCGGGAACCTCGCTCACAAAAGTTTTAACAAAGGCCGATACGGAACCCGATTATTATAACACTGTAATCATCGTATTTTTTTTATTTATAGTTGACAAGGTATTTTTTTGACCACAGCTCACATGACGTTATGGTTTTCTTTTATTAGTTATAGGCTTGCGTTTGACCGCCAAATCGCCTGATGTTTTAAACGAAGATGCGGCCAACGGTGGAGCACGCTCGCCTAGAAGAAAGTCAGATTGTATCTATCAGGGAACACCTACTCGGGCAGCAAATGGTGTAGTTGAAGATGGTAAACCACACCTAGCCTTAAATGGGACTTCTACTACCTTCTACTTGAGGGTGGTAGCAAGCCAGCCGAGTACTAGAAAGTACCCTAGCATCATGCTATGGTTTCCTCACGATGTTTTCCTTCACCGCAGATCAAGCTCACTGTTGGGATCTGAACCCACACCCTCCGACGTGTGAACCGACCACGCTAACCACTAAGCTGTCATCGCTACATCGATATATTGACATATTCTGACTGCCCTGTTATCTCATTTGGTAAAATATCTGTTTCAAGGCGTGGGTTCGATTACCACCAGAACAAACATTTATGTGAAGATAAATGTTTGTTCTGTGTCTGGTGTTCTGTATGTATTTGCAAAATAAAAGTATGTAAGTATTATGTCAGTGATCTGATTCCTATAGTTTAAATAGTTTGATTTGATTTTTGTGGCATGGTTTGTGACCACTGAAACAATACAGTAAATGGCGACCTAATCGGTTAAAGCGATATCTTCCAACTAACGCAGCGCGAGACCAATTGCCCTTTACCCGTACACAGACGAGACAAAGCTACATTACAGATACGTGTGTCTCATTTTCACGATATAATAAAGTGAATAAAATTATAACGCCCACACGCTTGGTATAAAAACTTTTTCCGCAAAAAATCCTTAGTATCAACCCTATATTTTGCACAGGTTTGTTGCAGTTAATTTCAAACGAGTTGACTATATTTGCTATGTTGCGATATCTCTGGATGTTAAAACTAAAGCGCAAAGTGGCAGTTTGCGCCAGCCCTAACGATCAGTAGCCGACGACGGCAGTTCGTAACGTTTAGTTTGTAAAAACAAACTATGTCGTAGCGGTGCTACAAGCTACATCGCTACGATAACACGCGTAGCGCTACAGACTTATAACTTTTCTAAAACTCCTATTGTTGCGCCACGTAAACGATGTGTATAATACTTGAATTATTTATTTATGATTTCAACAGGTTTTCTAGTTTCAGTGTTTGTTTTGTATTTGAATTCTGCATTTGCAATTTAAGATGAAATTTTAGATTCAATGACTTGAGAAACATAATTTATTATACAATATTCAAAAAAACTGGGGTTTTTAACGCGGGAATTAAATCTCACAATCTAGCTGACCAACACGGCCAACGTTTTGAGCACGTTGCCTAAAATGAAAGATAAACTATCTCTATGCCATTTTATTTTATAATATCTGTATCTGTGTATAAAAATCTCGTGTCACGGTGTTTGTAGTCGCACTCGTCCGAAACGGTTCGACTGATTTTTAGGGATCCGTACCCAAAGGGTAAAAACGGGACCCTATTACTGAGACTTTGCTGTCCGTCCGTCCGTCTGTCACCAGGCTGTATCTCAAGAACGGTGATAGCTAGACAGTTGAAATTTTCACAGATGATGAATTTCTATTGCCGTTATAACAACAAATACTAAAAAATAGAATAAAATAAATATTTAAAGGGGTCCCCATACAACAAATGTGATTTCTTTGCCCTTTTTTTCATTTATTTAAGAAGTAATGAGACGAACGAGACGCTCTCCTGATGGTAAGAGATAACGCCTATCCATGACCATTACAGCGATACACAGAACTTTGAGTAACAAAACAAAGTCCAGGGCATCACTACTTTGGCGCTCATTACTTTGAGACTTTCGATGGTTAGTCTTAACAACCCAGTAATTTCGCTAGCTGCAGTATCCTTCGAACCGGAACACAGTAATGTTTATACACTACTGCTTAGCGGCAGAATAACTGGTACTGCGGTGGTACCTATCTAGACGACCTCCTGCTAAGGAGTTCTACCACCGAGTAATAGTAGTTTTTATAGATAACGGTACGGAACCCTTCGTGCACGAGACCGACTCGCGCTTGGCCGATTTTTATAATTTATTTTAAGTACATTTAGTGGGTATGAGAATAGGTCGTAAAGTTTATTTCATGCCGCGACGTAATTGGCTGCTTTTAATCCTGAAAAAATGTAACGAGTAACCGCGGGGCGTAGCTAGTATATGTATAAATGTTGCATATATCGTACAAGCAGCGTGGTAGCTCCACAATTCCGCAGTCTATGGTGATTATAGCATAGTTGTACAATGTATGTACTCTCTAGTGTCGCTGGAAAGCCGCCAAGTTCGCACCTTTTGTGACGCGTCGTTTAGGAGTCGTTGCCCCGGTTTTAGCAGATATTAATACATGCTTGTAAAGCAATTATATCACGAGGTATTTGTTTATGTGTTTTGATGCTTAAAAATTGTTGACAAAAATGTTTATATAAATACTTGTTAGTACTCGCATTTGTTAATTAAATAAATAATAAATAAATACCATAGGACATTACACACAGCGCCACCTGACCCCAAACTAAGCAAAGCTTGTGATATGGAAGACAGATAACTGATAGTTTTTTTTTGTAAATACATACAGAACACCCAGACACAGAACAAACATTTGTTTATATCACAAAACGCTTGTCCTGGGTAGGAATCGAACCCACGCCCTTCAGCTCTTGGAGCAGACATACAATACTACCAATGAACCAGCAGGACTGTCTAATGTGTATACCATAAGTGTTATATTATTTCACGGTTGACAGGCTAGGTGTTTGACCATAGCTCATTTGATGTTACATAAGGGACGGTATGGTCTAAGCTGAAATTGAACTTCCTCTCTTGTGAAGTTGCCGGTCTTCCTCTATTCCGTTATTATTTTATTAATAGTACCTAAGCGATAGAGTCGGTCTATACAAAATGTATTGTCTGATAAAACTCGGAAAACGCATTCCCCAGAGATAAGAAGCTCGATAGATTGATTTTTCGCAACAAAACCCCCCGTGTAGCAAATTTAATTGAAATCATTAAAACCGCTTTCGAGATCTCTAAATCCCACTAATATTTATATTCCAAAATGTGAAAGTTTGGATGGATGTTTGTTACTCTTTCACGCAAAAACTACTGAACGGAACTACTGAAACTTGGTATGAAGGTAGCTGAGACCCTGGATTAACACATAGGCTACTTTTTATTCCGAAAACATGTAGAGGGTAATACCGCGGGGCGCAGGCGGGGCGTAGTATGCATATAAAAGTTTCAGCAACCTCGTTGGGAGATCTCTACCTGTCTTTTCCAAGTTATGCGCGACTTAAAACGGTAAAAGAATTTACAAATAGGGACATATCCGGTGAGATGACATTGTTAAATAAACAATTTTAAATTTGATTATTACCTAATTATTATTATTTTTTTAACACTTATTGACATTGACATATAATATTTTTGACATTAAATTACAATTTAAATATATATTTGCTACAAATTGACATGCCATTTTAATATTATCACTTGACTGTATATTTTGAAATTGTTTATTAAATCATTATTTTTAAAATCAATATGACATGTTTAATTAAATTATTGAATGCCCGATAAGGGTAAACTGATGACACAATCTTTGCAAGAACACCTAGCATAATATTAAATTGTATCAGTGTTTTCTTAAATAAATATATCTGAATCTGAATCTGAATCTGAATCTGTAAAAGAAAACATTTTAAGGAATTTAATTACTGAGAGTTATGAAAAAAAAAGATGATATATGTGAAGTCTGCCACCCTGCACTTTTTTTTTTTATGGTTGCCAGGCCAGGTTTTTGACCACAGCTCACCTGATGTTAAGTGAAGGCGTAGTCGAAGATGGTAAAGCACACCTAGCCTGGAATGAAACTGGCTCTCAAGTGACTACTTACGTAGTACTTGGCCAGTGTGTTGAATGGTCTTACCTTTCTCACAGCAGTGGGACAGTTAATAAAAAAAACAGAACTGATTCGGTTCGGTAAATATTACACTAATATTTATAAAAGCGAAAGTTTGTGAGTGTGTTTGCAACTTCTTCACGCTCAAACGGCTGGACCTATATTGGTGAAATTTGGTATGGAGGTAGTTGACATCTTTGGATTAACATATAGACTACTTTTTATCTCGAAAATGATTCTGTTAATAGACCACGAAAAAAGTTTCTAAGACTATTTTGGTTTTTTTTTTCTTTAATTTTGGCGTCGCATTTTGAGCATTTGCCAGTGTCAAGTATTTTGTTTACAAGTTTCTTATGCCTCGTAGCAATAGTTATAGGCAAAGTCCAGTCCGTATCAGTCAAGTCTAGTCATGCTTTAGTAAAGTAGTGGCAACTTTACTATAAAGCTTCGATGGAATTTTGGAAGCAACACGAAAAGTCATGTTTCACCACATTATATCATTTTCCCACACTCGCGCTTGTGATTCGGCACTTGATGAACAAAACACCACCATTTTTATACATAAACACTCAAAAAACACTAGTTTTGGAAAAAGATACAACGGGGCGACACGGCTCTTGCCGCGTTCCCGCCAAAAAACATTTCGAGAGTTTGATAATACCTAATTATGAATATTTATAGAGCTACTATTGGCCACAAACTCGATGTCTCATGTCGCGTCGCAATTACTACCCTCACAGAATAATGAGTAGTGTTATCACAGTGGGGAACGTAGCACTACATAATTTGCATACATTAAAATTGCTGGAAACTTGTGCTGTATAATTATTGAGTCAGGCTTATTCAGCCTGAAAAATGTTGAAAGAGAGCCAGCGTTTTATGTATGTCTTGTTATTATTGTTGTATTAAGTTGTTATTGTTACAACTAAATTACTGTCGTTAGCAATAAGCAAGAAAATAAATATAAAATAATAAAAATTCAACATATAAACAAAAACTCGTTACAGTTTCTTAACTGCTTTTTAATAGATCTCTTTCAAGACGTACTTTTTAGTTTTTTTTTTTTAATGTAAAAGAGTAATGAGACGAACGAGATGCTCTCCTGATGGTAAGAAATAACGCCTGTCCATGACCATTGCAGCGATATACAGAACTTTGAGTTACAAAACAAAGTCCAGGGCATCGCTGCTTTGGCGCTCATTACTTTGAGACTTTCGATGGTTAGTCTCAACAGCCCAGTAATTTCGCTAGCTGCAGTACCCTTCAAACCGGAACACAGTAATGGTTACACACTACTGCTTAGCGGCAGAATAACTGGTACAGCGCTGGTACCTATCTAGACGACCTCCTGCTAAGGAGATCTACCACCAAGTAAAATTAGTGTGATTTTTATTGCTAACTTCTTTCAATTATTTAGTTATGTGGGTGCGTCACTCCGCTGATTCTCACGCCGTCCTACGCTACTTTTGCCACTTCGTGGTCATAGAACAACGACCACAACAATAATTGTTTTTTAATGCCAGAGGTGGCGAACAAGCAAATAGGTTGCCTGATGGTTAGTCACCGTCACCTATGGTCATCTGCAATACCAGGGGCACAAATACGTTGCCAATCTCAAACAGACCTGAAGAAGATTAGATTGTGAAGTGGAACACACGTAAGTTGGTTGAAAACTGACGTTTATTCCAAAAATATATTTAGGGTAACCCAGTACCCTTATAAATATAATACAGATTGAAGATTGTGTTTTCCTCTTGGTTGCCTGGAAGAAATCGTTATCAGTGATAAGACAGCCATTTGTGGCACTACCTCATAAGATAGTTTTCTGTATCTTTTTTTCTATTTCTTGTGTGCACAATAAACAATTTTTATGTATCTAACGATATATACGGAACATATTTATTCATTTTAATTTGGATAAATTCGTGTTTGACCACCAACTCGCCTGATGGTAAGCGATGATGTGGTTGAAGATGAAGTACGCAGACTTAGAATAGACAGATACCTGTTATAGTAAGTAATACTACTATTGTCAAAAAAGAAAAATAATATATTAATTTAAAAATGTTACATCTTGTTTCTTTAAAATAAAAATTATAAGTGAAGCTACATAAAAAATATTTTCTTCATTTGACATTACAGAGTTCAAAATTTACAGTTTTTCTATTCGACACTGTATAAAAACCGGCCAAGTGCGAGTGGGACTCGCGCGCGAAGGCTTCCGTCCGTTCCGCACGAAGGGGACCGTTCTATGGGAGCCCCCCTTAAATATTTATTTTATTTTGTTTTTATAGCGGCAATAGAAATACATCATCTGTGGAAATTTCAATTGTCTAGCTATCACCGTTCTTGAGATACAACCTGGTGACAGACGGACGGACGGACGGACAGCGAAGTCTCAGTAATAGGGTCCCGCTTTTACCCTTTGGGTACAGAACCCTAAAAAAATGAATATGCATACAATGTGACCTCGCAGCCTCACACACCGGCCCAGTTTGTAAGTTAGTTTACGGGGAACCGGAGACATTCTGAAACAGTTATGTGACCTCAATACAAAACAGCCATTCCTGCATCCCCGTGAATTATCACCAACAATATTTACAAGGGCATATTGAAAGTCATTTTAAAATGTTTCAGTTCTTGTACGCTCTAGGGGGAGCAGAACAATACAATTTTAGCGCTAAGTCGTAGATAGTTATGTAAGATAATGTCACTTGTTTTGCTTTGTAAAACTAAAGAAATTGGTCATGTCGAAATTCCAAGAAACAGTTGAACGACGTAGGGTACTAATTTTTTTTAAATTATGTTTTGGGCTTTTGTTTGACAGCTATTTCACCTTATACCAAAGTTTTTTAAAATATTAAATAAAACACACTCCTGATGGTATGAGATAACGCTTGTCTATGGCTATTGAAGTTGTAAGCAGACTGTTAAGTTAAGTTTAGTAAAAAAAAAATTCAAGGCATAGCTGCTTTGGCGCTTAGTACTTTGAGACATTTGTTAGTTGATCCCAATATCCCTGTCATTTCGCCTGTACGTAACTTTTTTTTTTTTTTTAATGGTTGACAGGCTAGTTGTTTGACCACAGCTCACCTAATGTTAAGTGAAGGTGTGGTCGAAGATGGTAAAGCACACCTAGCCTGGAATGGAACTGGCTCTCAAGTGAGGCTGCCGAAACACACCGTTAGATGCTTGGCGGCAGATTTTCAACTTGAGGGTGGTAGCTAGCCAGCCGAGTACTAGAAAGTACCCTACCACCATGCTATGGTTTCCTCACGATGTTTTCCTTCACCGGCAGCTCAAGCTCATTGTTGGGGTTTTAAATCTTTAATTTATTTTATACAGGGTTTTAATAAAATGACAACAAATACATGCACTTAAATCAACTAAGCTCATTCTTGCACGGTATAGTTATGTCACTTCTTATAATGGATTCTGATCGTATTTCAGATCCACCAGCTGTGATAAGAGTTTTGCGCAACGATTTTATTCATTATAACACGTTCGAATTATGTATGTTTTGATTGTAGAGTCTATAAATAGTAGATATAGATCGAGTGTTTTAACAAAGTTTAAATTTTAATAAATGTTTAACTCCACACTCAATACTAGATATATCTACATTTGGTCCCTAAATTCACTAAATATGTTCATCTCAATATACTGTAACTAACTACATAGTTATTAGAACGCAAAGATTTCCGCCCAAAGAAACACAAGTAGGCCGTCTTTCACTGCCGTGAATAACCCGCGCGTGATGTCCAATTACGCGGAAGATGAGACGTGTGACGGGACGGTTTGAGCGTAATCTGTGGTCAATTCTGATTGCTCAGGCCCTGGAAACATCTGGGAAATATCAGCGGCGGGGGCGGCCGACTTCAGCTGAATGGGCTCCTTAAAGTTCAAGGCTACTTACAAAATTGCCTACTTAACCAATATCCGCAGGTGTCGACTTTATTTTCTACACTTTCTTTGTTTTTACATTAATTTGAAATTTAGTTAAGTACCTACTATAAAATAATCTATATGTAAATCAAATCTTTAATAATACTCATGAAGGTTATTTTTTATTTAACATATCATTTTTCAAGCTTCAGAAGCAAGCTGAGATCTTAGCTTCCAGAGACCTTGTTTCATGACTTTAACGATTATTAAAAACTAAGAGATTATTAAATTACTTTATTTACACCTGTAGGTATTATCTAACTAAATAAAAGAAAGTCGAATTAGATACACGATTTATATTTGACTCTGTTTTTTTTTTTTAAATCTTCATTTCTTTCTCTATAACTCAAGAACGGCTTGATCAATTTTAATGATCTCTGAATAGCAGGATAGTTTTAAAATATAGAAAAAATTAGACAGAAATTTAATAAAATTTTCAATTAAGCTCAACTAAAAGTTAACACGACATTCATTGACTGTTAGGCGAAACGAAGCCAGCGAATTTAAGCAAGTGAATTTATAAAAACGAGCTAAAATTATCGATATTGTTTAATGAGTGTTTCTCATCACTAGGCCATGATATCGGAGCGTGGCGAGGGCTTTATCTTATCACGTCGCGTTTTACGGCATACGTAACAAATACTATTAAATAAACCACTTCTAGTATCGCGAACCAGCCAGCGACACCACGCTCAAATTTATTGAACGCCTATTATATTGAGCATCCTGATTTTTATCGAGTTCTATGTATTCGCCCAATCAGAGACGCACCGATTCGTTGAAATTCATTTAAATACAGGGAGGGTGGTAACCGGGGTCTGTAGAGGGATTATTTCAAATTCTGAAATATGGAAATTCCTTTTTTTGTGTAAAAGTAATGAGACGAACGAGACGCTCTCCTGATGGCAAGAGATAACGCATGTTCATAACCATTGCAGCGTTTCATAGAACTTTGACTGAATTTGAGTCTACAGCGTTGCTGTTTTGGCGCTTATAGATATAAAATAAATAGAGCTCATATTTCGTTATTATTTTATTTATTTATTTATTTTATAGATTTTTTAAATGTAACTAAACATTACTTCAACTTCAACAGCTTGTCTTTCGACATAGGCCTCCTCTAAGGATTTCCATTTATTTCTGTCCTTTGCTGTACGTAGCCATTCTAACCCAGCTACTTGCTTCAAGTCGTCTTCCCATCGCTTTAGCTGTCTTCCTCTACTTCTTCTGCTTCCTCTAGGGTACCATTCCGTTATTATTCTGGTCCATTTCTTTTTCTTTTCTCTCAGCATATTATGTCCTGTCCAACTTCATTTTAATTTTCTGCATATTAATTGAACTTTTCCAAACTTAGTCTTTCCTTTAATCATTTTTTTTTTAATTGTATGTTATCCCTTCTTCTTACGCCCAATACGCTATCCCATTCTGACCTACCTACATTTAATTTATTTGGTCGCTTTTTAATATTTATCACTAAATATTATTGTATCTAAATAAAAGTGTCGCTTTGTCACACGCCTTAGCAAGTGTGTGGCAAGCATTAGTAAATAGAAGGAATGAAATGGTCAGGAATAAATTTAAAAAAAGATGAAATGAAATGTTAATCTTGTCAAGTATGCATGCGTTATGCGGTGATAAGAAACTCTTAATGCGTAAAGTGTGGCTCCGAGCCATACTTGAACCGTCTTACCCGCGTTGTCGATCCATTGCCTCCCTTTGCACTTCTTTAAGCAGCCCCCGACCACTCAGTACTCTCGAGTCACAATTCTCAGACCCATGTAAAATTCTGAGTGACTTACTTGCTTCATCCCGGAAGGGGGGTTTTCTACTTACTCCGTGGCGGAAAATGGAGCACTTTCCCGACGTCATTTCTGAAGATCATAAAATTTCTATACACCAAAAATTTTTTTGCTAATCTTTTAAATATTGTTGGAAAAGATTGCAAACGTGAATACTTTGGTTTTTTATGTACGAGCCAGTGATATTACTTAAAGTAAATTTTGTACGGCAATATTTGAGACATACTAGCTGCGCCCCGGGTTCCTTCGTGTTTTTTTCATATTAAAATACCATCTAAATTTCCGAATTCTCCTAGTGAATTTCTCATAATCTTTCTTTTATTGAGAATTACAAACACAACAAAAGAAATTATTTAAATGAGTTGAGTTGTTCAAGTATTGCTTCGTCATACAAGTGTTAATTGGTTTTTATTTATAACTAGCAGTTCCCGGCCGCGCGCGTTTTACCCGCGTGGTGATCGATGATGACGATGATGATGATGAATAGTATCCTATATCTTACACCAGGGCCTAAAGTACCTACATGCAAAATTTCACCCAGATCCGTTGAGTAGTTTACGCGTGAACACGTTACAAACAAACAAACTTACATTCGTATTTATAATATTAGTTAGGATTAGAATAAGTGACACTGACAATGACAATAGACGCGTTGGCGCCGCAAAAAGATCTACTATACTATGCTTGTAACCTTCGCGCAAAAAAAAAAGTGCCAACAATAAGTTGACCAAGTTTCATCGCAATTGAATGAACGGTACGGCAGCACTTGAAATACAAAAAAACAAACATTCCTTTTTATAATGTTACAATAGGTAAGAGTATAAGGTAATTGTATGATAATGAATATTCTTAAATAATGTAAGTGCTTTCTTTGTGCCAGTCATACGCACGCAACTACTGGAAAAAAAACATTTGTTCGTTTACACGTCAGACAGACGTCATCACAGGGCTGTTACAACTAACCATCGAAAGTCTCAAAGTAATTCCAAAGCAGCAATAGCCTAGGTTTTGTTTAGCAACTCAAAGTTATGTGTATTGCTGCAATAGTCATGGATAGGCGTTATCTCTTACCATCAGAAGAGCATCTCGTCTTCTTAACAATTATATAATAAAAAGACAAATTACGCCTACTGTTATTTATGCGGCTATGTACACAAATGTGCACACGGTATATTCAAACGTTCTCTTTGGGTTTTTCTAAAAAATATCACCTCTTTCGAAAGAAAGAAAGAAAACTATTTTTATTTTATAACACCACAATATACCGGTCTTCCGGTGAGCCCTTGTCGTACAAACAAAATAAACATAAAATTACCAGCAACAAAACAAACAATTTACAAAAACAGATTTAATAAACAAAATTGGTAATTAACAAACAAACAACTGTTGATATCTTCTCCCAAAATATCACCCTACAAATGATAAAACAAAAACAACAGGCTCACGTTTGACCACCATCGCGCCTGTTAACAAAAGAGAAGTTACGATCTAGGTAACACACTTGTCTAGGGGAAGCCGATTCAAGAAACTAGCAATAACATTATAAAGCACTAGTTTCATGGATCAAAGCTTCATGGCACTTCTGATGAGCAATCAGGAATTTTTTAAGTTTGTCACGGAAACCCTTAACGTGTTTCTGGATCTAGATGGGGGGAGGAATATTTTACAGGTTTTTCGCTAAAGTAATGTAATTAAAGGTTATGGGCCATAAAATTGACAGAAAGGATTGTTTTATTTGGCTCTTAAACAAGATTGTTTCATTAGATGCCATTCACGTATTACGAGTTATATGTTACGGACCATCCCGCATACTGTAAGCCAAAAGGAGTTCTCCCAGAACATTACGATTTTAACGTTGCCCGCACACACGCATTAAACGAAAATGTTATTTTAGCCGTAAATATAAAACGGAAAGGTTCACAGGATTTAATAAAATAATCTCTTCGGTGGATTTATGTCTAACATAATTACTTGAAATAAAATGTCCAAACTTAATGTACCAAGTACAAAAGGCCATTAATTTTAAAGACATTACAGCTACGCGTTTAACTTTAACCTTAACTTTAGCATACCTACTAACAGTGCATCGCGCTTAGAACAGCATTATCCAGGCCAGCCACTACTGTATAGAAAATGATAGATCGGTGAAGTGTACAATGTACATGAATGGCAGCTGTGCTAAGTGTAATTCAAGTTGAAAATCTGCCGCCAAGCATCTAACGATGTGTTGAGAGCCAGTTCCATTCCAGGCTAGGTCTGCTTTACCATCTTCGACCACACCTTCATTTAACATCAGGCGAGCTGGTCAAACACCCAGCCTGTCAACCATGAAAACAAATACGGTAAATCCCCAGCAAAAGTTGAATTGCGATTCTATTACTTGATATCTCATATGGCGGTATTTGTCAAATTGTCAAACGACGAATGCTAGGTAAAGTGAGTAGACTGTATGGCCAGACAGAGATGGAGATACGAACTTGGCTCCTGTTTGTATCGTAGCTTCCAAACGAATAAACCGATTTCGACGCGGTTTTTTATTTAAAAGCTGTCGTTATTGAGGTGGTTTTAGCTATATGAAGATCGTTTGACGATCATCAGCGTTTCAAACTTTGATCAACAATCGTTTCATGGTTGACGTTCCAAAAACTACAAAACAATTTGATTCCACTTTCATCGTAACAGCTAAACAGTGGATTATACTGCCTATTCCCCGATGGAAGTAATCTGAGTATCTCCAAGTCACATATAAACCGGTATCTGCAAGGCAAGCGTGCTGCATCGTAGATCAAATCTCTTTTTTCGATCTAAATATCGAGTAAGTATTATGTAAAAACAAAAACCTATTTTACGATAATTTATTCTTGTTACAAAAGGCCAGAAATTGCGCAGAATAAAATGTTATCTCAGGCCAAAACAGCGCGCAAAGCAAGATTTTATCATACACCTTAAACCAGCCTAAGTAATAGGCCTTGCCCACGACCGATGCCTAATACCCTTGTTCAATTTAATGAATCCTATGCCCAAAGGAAAGGCCGGGAAAAGACTGTGAGCGATGAAAATCGCATGATGTCCTAATATAGGTATTGCAGATATACATTTTAGGTAGATTTTTGCTTAAATGCCAAATAAGCAACCCGTCCTCACTCCAAGCTTCCGGCGTTGAGCCGACTTCTCGCATTTTTCAATAATGCTGAGCTATTTCTTCATTATTTTAAGTGTCGACAACGGTTTCATTTAACGTAACAAAGTAATGTATTTTAGTCACTACGTATATAATGGATGAATTCATTTTTAATGCTTATGTAGGTACCTAAGAAATAAAAAATATTTTTTTATAAATGGTAAAGATTTTTAGGAAAATAAATTTAGCAAAAATTTACTTAGACATTTTTTCTGAGACCCATCAATTAGCTAATATCAGTACTACCTTTTACACAAATGTTTCTTTCGTTAAACCCCTAAATAATTTTCACATTACATGCTAGAGCCCTTTGATAAATTATATGTCTTCCTCTAAGCTAGAACCCTTATAAAACATACCTCATAATGCCAGAACGACAAAATTTGCAGTGCTTAATGACACTGAAGTTCAAAATGGAGCTCATATAGGCAAGGTTACGAAAAATACTGGCCAGTTTTGTCACTCAATTGTTCAATCGATAAGCACCACAGTAAAAATAGTTCAAAATTCAAAGATTACTGTTATCAACAGTCAACTTTTCGTCCATAGTTTACACCCACTCAACACATCATTAAAGCCCTCCCTTCAGGATCGATCAATGCTTTTGGACAGTCTAAAGGTAAAATCTAATGTAGTATTTAAACTATTAGAATAGTTAACAGAATAGTTGAATAGTTTAGAGAATCAATAAAAAAAGAGAAATAGGTACACATTTGCGAAGTTGATATCTATTTTTTTTTAAAAACTTTAAAAAAAATACAACCTCTCAACAGGGGGGGGGGTTTTGGCGGGAACGCGGAAAGAGCCGTGTCGCCCCGTTGTATTTTTTCCCAAAACTAGTATTTTGTCGAGTATTTATGCATAGAAACCACCAGGTGTTTTATTCATAAAGTACAAGCGCGAGTGTGGGAAAATGGTATAATGTGGTGAAACATGACTTTTCGTGTTGCTTCCAAAACTCAATCGAAGCTTTAGGTATAGACTTATAGTAAAGTCGCCACTACTTTACTAAAGCATAGCTGGACTTGACTGACACGGCTTGTATTGACCAAGACTGGACTTCGACTATAACTATAGCTACGAGGCAACTTATTTAACTTATGAAACTTGAAAATATAAAACACTTGACACTGGCAAATGTTCAAAATGCGACACCAAACCCAAAGAAAAAAAAACCTCTCAACAAATATCTCTCTCTTCAGTGGACAAAATCGATGAGGCCACATAGAATGTCTAAAGTGACACTGCATGCCCCACTAAGCCAATAAGTAAGTGTTAAAAACATATCAGAAGTCCATTATCGAAGAATACGTTCGAGATGCCGTAATATCCCTTCGGAGTTGTGGACGCAATAACTCAAACACAGTTTAAATAGCAGTTAGTTCGCGTAAATCGGGCTCGGGAAGCCTAGCGTAATAGTTTAACCGTCAGGGGATAGGATGGCAGTTTTCAATTAGCCAAAAGCAATTTTATTCCTTATACAAGAACGCGGTTCCTTCGTTAAAGGATTAATGTAGAGCGATTACTAAGTTTTTTACATGTTAAAGATTTTTTCATCCCTTATCTCGGAAAGAGTATTAATTTTTGCTCTTCGCTATCTGAGTGCAAAAGTCGTTTTTATACGCTAGAGGTGAAAGTAAATTTGAATTTAGAACACCGCGTGCACTAAGTTTGTGAATTCAAAACATCATTAAACCTATTTACCTCTACCTCCATGGTGCCGAATTTATCATACAACTTTTTTTTATTTGTTAAAAACTCAGACTCAGAACCTCCTTAGTGTACATTTTTTTTAATGGTTGCGCGCGCAATTTTCCTTTCATTTCACGTTATATTAGTAATTTAATAGTTAATACCTAAACTGAAATAAAACTATCTTGTGATTATAAAAGATTTTTTTGCATTTAGTCATTTCCTCGCTGAGTTGGGACGAAAAGTTACGTGTTGATATGGCTCTCAAATGAGGCTGCCGTCTGCACAACGTACGTACGTACAAGCACAGTCTGCTAAAATCAAAAGCCTTCGTTTTGCTTAGTCCGGTAAATACAGTTAAACGCTAAAGACACATTCACGGCTTTATGTTTCTCTTGAATACATCCTGATGCGTTTCTCGTAATATTTTCTGTCAATAGAGCAATCAAGTTCTCTACAGGGTGTCTTATAGTAATAGGTGAGGAATTACAGACTCTGTGAGAGCCCAAGGCTACTCCAATTTAGTCTAGAATATATTCTCAATTATTATTAGACATTAGGTAGTACATTATACCTTGAAATGAAGAAAGAGATTGAATATAAAAGCGTAATTGAAACGTTAAAGAGTAAAAATGTCGAATGTATCAAAGTAATAAGCTTCAAATACAGTGATGCCCAGAACGTTATTGTTTTTATGATTAACAGGTTAGGCGTTTGACCACAACTCATATGATATTGTATTGTATATGATATCTCATAAGTGAAGGTGTGGTCGGAGATGGTAAACATTCAAAATGTTTACCATCTTTATCTATTATAATAGAAAATCCGGATTATACAATATTACTAATATTGTAAAATCCGGATTTTTAAATTTTGATGCTTGTTTCATATATGACTAGCGGACGCCTCGCGGTTTCACCCGCGCAGTTCCCGTTTCCGTGGGAATACAGGAATAAAAAGTAGCCTATGTCACCCGGAATAGTGTAGCTTCCCAACGGTGAAAGAATTTTTGAAATCGGTCCAGTAGTTTCGGAGCCTATTCAACACAAACAAACGGTCAAATCTTTCCTCTTTATAATAGTATAGATAGATAACAATAGATAGACAATATAGCAAAATTTATAGACTTTTACTATACACATTTTTTTAAAGATAGTTTGTTTACATTGCTATTTAATTACGTAGTACTTTGTCAAGTGTGTGGGTTTACTAATTAACGTTTTCAGAATATCCTTCGATGTTGTAATTATAAATAAATTATATTACTAAAACTAAACTAAAACTGTAGTAAAACCTCTTGCAAGTAAGTAATTGCAAGGAGCTTTAGTACAGCAGGTGGCTTTCAGGTCAATGGGTAACTTGTAACTCAACAATTTTTTGCAACAATGTAGGTTGCCTAGGTGGCAATAGAATGTATGTAACTATAAATACCTACATAGTTTCGCTTTATGGTAGAACTCCTATGCAAGAGGTGTGGAGGTAGGTACCTACCTACCACCGCAGCAGTACCAGATGTTCTGCAGCCAAGCAGTATATAAATAATATTGTGTTCCGATTTGAAGGGTACTGCAGCTAGCCAAACTACAGAGCTGTAGAGATGAACCATCGAAAGCCAAAGCAGTGTAGTCCTGGTCTTTGTTTTGTTACCCAAAGTTCTGTGTATCGCTGCAATGGTCATGAGCATGCGTTATCTCTTACCATCAAGAGAGTGTATCTTTCATCTCGTTACTTTTACTATTAAAAAAAACTAGGTTTTGATGGTAAAGGTAACATATTCTAGAATTTGAACTTACTAATAAGTTATACATGTAACTAAAAATGAAACAGGACAGATAAAACAATATTTCACAAAGAAATTTAATAAAAACGAACTTAAGTCTGAAAGGTCTTAAGTTCTGTAGCGAGCAACCTTTTTTTTACTCCTCCTAAAATAGGCAGTTAGGCAGCCTAATAGTCTGCCTACATTGGGAGAGAAACACACGGCCAGGCAATTTACAAAAGACCTAAACAAACTGTTGAACCAAGCGAATTGCCCGGTCAAGCGTCACCGTTTACTCACTCTGTTATGGGAGCATAATCGATACTTTTGCCTTTCATAACATTTACTTAATTTATTTTATTTTAAAATGACATGTATACTGTAGCAAAGTCCTTATTTATGTATTAAATCTAACAACGTATAAAACTATATTGAGTTGAAAAAAAAAAGTGAATTAAAAAGAAAACAAAGAGTTGAATCCAAAGAGGTTAAACATAAAACAAAAACAGACCTTGACCGTCCGCAGTGCACCGTGCGCCGCGTCCTCGGCCCAGACTTTGACGCCGTCCTTCTCGTATTCGAGGGTCCAGCCGTCCTCGGAAGCTAGTAGGTCCTTGAGGGTCTGGAAGTCAGAGTCGTCAGCGACGCGCGCTTCGCCGCGCGCCCACCCCGCGCCGCCCATCCGAGTGCGCACATCACAACGATGCGACGCGAACTGACTTCCCCGATTAGTCACCCACACCGTACCAGCTCCCGTCGATGGCAGAACACGCATGCGCGGGGACGCTAGCCGACTCCGCCGGCTGTGGCCTGGGGGGCTATTAATCATGCGGCCGGTCTGCGGAACACCTCGCAAAACGGACTACAGCCTACAGCCGCGAAGGGATGGTAACCAGGTTTTTTACTTCGTCATTTTTGTATTTGACACTATTTTACTGTTGTTATGTACTGGATGAAATATATCACTGCTTCATACATTTTTTCAAGGATCCACATTCTTTTATTCAGCAAACTGCTACACTGATATGCCGGGTGTTCCCAGATAGATAGAAGTACAGTTAAGGTGCTTTAAGTCAAGAGTTAAAAAAAACGAGAGAAAAAAGAATCAGTTTGTTCTAAGCAAACGAGCTCCATATTAGACCATATCTTCGCCAAAATGACGATCAAACGCAAGCCTACAAACCTACTTCCAAAAGTAGAGAGCTAACAAGATTAATGTCTACCAATACATTCTGAGAGTGTACCTACTTTGTTTCTAAAGGAATTTGAACCTCGACAGCAATTCCCCTGGCACAACCTTCTGTCATCCATCACCGCTATCGTAGCCAGTTAATGAGTCTAGGTATAAGTTAAGTATGCATGACATATACTTATTACGTAACTACTCCATTATACTTATGATGGGCGTGTTCGGAATCAGCATAGCCAACAGCATCATGGCCAAATAAATTTACACCGTGACCGATGAGAACCAATGCTGGTGTCTATTAAGTGGAAAGCACAAAGATTTAAAGAGAGGCCATACGTGACTGAGCGCTTACGGCTACATGCAATATGCGTCGCGAAAATACATGTTATTTTTGACATGTATTGAGAACATGGCTTACATCTTACTATGGAAATTGACGTGGATTTTGAAGGAATTTGAGCTTGCAGTGACTAAGTTAAGCTAGCGCTTAGGACTGGCAAAATAATAGGCTGCTGTAAGAAATATGCTCACATCGTCGAAATATAGAGCCTCTCTGGAGATGAAATGAAATAAAATTTGAAATGAAATTTATTTTATTTGGCAATTACATACATCGTTTATCAAAAAGTTAAACATAAGTGTTGTTCAAAAATATCACTCATAGAGAAGCATTGTTACCCATGCTATTAACCTGTGTTATGGCATAACAATACCCTCCACCGGACAAGAAAAACAATACAAGTACGTCTAGGCTAATCTAAAGGAAAGAAAAAGGGATGTTTGGGGATGTAGTGAATAGGTGTGGGGGAGTGAGTGTGTGTGAGTGTGCGTGAATGTGTGTGTGTGTGTGTGTGTGTGTGTGTGTGTGTGTGTGTTTGTGTGTTTGTATGTTGGTATGAAAGTTTAATGTAAATGTGTGTAAGTATTGAAACCTTTGCAGTCTAAGACATGACGGGTAAACTAGAATGTCTTCGGTACCAGAATAACTTTGTTGTAGAAGCCATTTTTTGTGGTGGCTTTACAGTCGTGGCGTAGATTTTGGATATCAAATTCATCATCATCAACAACCTTGCATATTCACTGCTTATACTGCTTACTTGAACATAGGTTTCTCCCTGGACACGCCTCTCAGCCCGATCTTCGGCTTTTCGCTTCCAGCCACAGCCAGCCGTCTTTCGTGTATCTAGTCTCAGAGCGTCCTAAGCCACGTTTGCCGATTCGTGGTCTCCAATGCAGAACACGTCTACCCTAACGGTTGTCGATTCTCCGGCAAATATGATTAGCCCATTGCCACTTCAGCTTACGCTTAGCTATGCCTGTGACTTCAGTTCTCTGGCGACTTACTTCGTTCCAGATACGCTCCCTTAGTGAAACTGCTGAGAAATCAGCAGCACTAATCCTGAGAACTAACCTTTTTTGTCGCACTGGACACCACAGCGACAACTTTCTAAATTATTGTTGTTATTTTTGTCGTCTTTTTTTATCTTTTATTTGTGTGTGGTGTTGTTGTTGTTGTAGTGTTGTGTTTGTCAAAATAAATGTTTTCTTTCTTGTTGTTTTCTAAACGCCGAGTATAGCCCTTTCCATAGCTTATGTACCTAAATAATAAATCTTAGGTATAATAATGAAAAAAAGAAAATATTACAACCCAATTTATTTTTTCAAATTCATAATCATTAAACACGTACTGCGTAAAGTAGCGGCTTACAAATAACATTTTATAAATACTGTAAATGTAATTATTATCATTGTTTTAAAGGTATATTCAGGCATACGAGGCGTATTCTTTGGTTCAGATATCGTTGGAACTAACAGTCACGAAAACTATACCTACATTTGTTTTTGAAGACCAAGTGCTAATTAGCACAATAAGACCTATTTAGAAGGCTGTCATCATCATTGTATCAGCCGTGGGACACCCACTGTTGGACATAGACCAAAAGGCGCCCAATCTGTATTTATCATGAAACACCCATTCAGGCAGTAATTTCCATTGTTTAGCGGTTTTTACAATGAAGGGGGAAATGGAACCGTTTAGTTCGATTTTTTGTAATATCTAACATGAAGCGGAGCTTTTTAGGGTTCCGTACCCAAAGGGTAAAAGCGGGACCCTATTACTGAGACTTCGCTGTCCGTCCGTCCGTCTGTCACCAGGCTGTATCTCAAGAACGGTGATTTCCCCGTACAGTTGAACAGTCCCGGACAGTTGAAATTTTCACATATGATGTATTTCTATTGCCGCTATAACAACAAATACTAAAAATAAAATAAATATTTAAGGGGGGCTCCCATACAGCAAACTTGATTTTTTTATAAATAATGGTACGGAACCCTTCGTGCGCGAGTCCGACTCGCACTTGGTCGGTTTTTATTAAAGGTCCTGGCTCTCCGATAGTTTAATGGGTAGGATGGATTTTGATGGATGGATGATTGATAGTCAACTAAAGACTTTAAAATTGGTCTAAATATCTAAGATTTTGTAGACGATGTAAATAACATTTAAAGCAGCTTTAGCCTCCAGTGACTGTCTCAAGACCTCCAACTCGACTTAGCAAGAGCTGATGTTTGGCAGGGCGCTGGGACTCTGGCAGTGGTTCTTCCAACCATACCACGCCTGGAACTGGTGCCGTTTGTATATCTTCTTCGCGCATTTCGAAGCCTTAGTGATGTCGTCAGTTAAAAGATCTAGAGGACAAAAAGTGTAAAAAAGAGCTTAATTAAGAAAATTAAAAAAAACATGAATGCCCAATGTTTTTTTTTTCATTTATAGTCAGTGTCACTCGGGGGTTATATTGTAAGGATTCTAACGATAGATGTTTGACAACAGCTCACCTGATATTAAGTGACAGTGTGGTCGAAAATGGTAAAGCACAACTCGCCTAGAATGGAACTGACTCTCAAGTGAGGCTGCGGGAACACATCGTTAGATACTTGGCGGCAGATTTTTAACTAGTGTGGTAGCTAGCCAAGCGAGTACTAGAAAGTATCCTACTACCATGCTGTGGTTTCTTCACGATGTTTTCCTTCACTGGCAGCTCAAGCTCATTGTTGAGGAGTGAAGCCACTTTGCCATGTGAATCGACCGCGCTAACCACTGAGCTATTATCGCCACAAAGTACAGTAATTTAGCTAGAGGTCCTCTTCAAATCGTTGGTTGAAATCTGTTGTCGATCACACTTACCAGCGCAAGTGACATTGCAGTCCTTTCCAGGAGTACCGGTGTTGCTGCACCAGTACTTGTCGTTGATCTGAAACAGGCCGTAGTCCCGGGACTTGTTCTTGTTGGTGTTCGTTTTATCCGTGTATCTACTGCTCTCATGCTCGATCAAACACACCCCTAGAAAGTAAACACGAATATATTAAACACGCTGATAGTATAGTTTTGAAAAAAGTACAATTATAAATAAATAATCTATCTTGGTTGCCAGAAGCGTTCTAAAACGTTGAACATGAAACCTTATAATTAAACATTTTGCGTACCTACATGTATATGCTACGTATCTAAGCTTATTAGGGGCTACAATATTACTAATGGACTCTGCACTAGGAGAACCATAAGATAAGATTAACCATAAGATTATTTTGTTCTCTGTAGGTACTTTTTTTCTGTTTATGGTAAGTACAATGAAGAGTTTCTATCTATTTATCAAAAAGAGTACAGATGGAAACATTGCAATAAGAACCAGATAACTGATTATCATCATCGTCATCTAAGTCGTAGGACGTCCACAGCAGGACATAGGCCACCCCCATCGACTTCCACAAAAACCGGTTGGAAGCGGCTCGCATCCAGTCGGTCTAACACATAATTAGGTATATTTAAACTTAGATGCCCGATTAAGACACGGTGATGAACATAGGTAGGTATATCATGTAATTATGTTCGCAAAAATCGTTCGTTTGTTCATTTGTTTCGCAAAAATTTTAAAATTGCAGAGAACTGATCGATTTTTATTTATTGTGACAGTTATAATATTAGAGGCTATAAATATCCAATTATAATACATACATTGTTGACCCACCGGACATAATATACATAATACGTATATGTAAAAAATATACGTAGGTACATAAATAATAATACTGAATAATCACAATGAATGTTACTCACAATCTCTCATCTTGTCTTCAGGAAAACCTTGTGCTCTGAGCTCCCTGACCAAACCGCATCGGTCGAAACGTTTCGCCTCCCCCTGCAGACAAAAAGCCGCTAAAGCCAATAATACAACCGACTTCATCATCTTGTATCTTAACTAACAACTGCACCGCTGCGAGTCTCGAGAATATATGACAAAATACGTCGGGAATGAGCTTTATACATTACTGTTAATGTATGAAATGTGCTAGGGGAATCCTCTATATCAGTAACTGTAGTTATTTAATGATTTATCTGTGTTAGCTCAGGTCACGGCGGTCAGCGATTAAAGAAATTGAAGTGGTTTGTTGTTATGTTGTTCAGAGTTTTTTTTAAATGAAAGAAACATGATGGTGACTCTCTCTCTCACTCAACTCTCATAATGATTTATTTGATCGTTTAGCTATCGTGTGGTGTAATAAAACTTCGGATGAATGTAGATAATAGATAAATGTAGCTGCAACGCAAAATGGTATCCCCAGCTTTTGTTATCATCAGTTTTCTGAATTTCCTCCCACTACGGAAGCAAATTTAAAAACTTAACTTTAAAAGAAATATAGGTAGGTACATTAATTTCTCCCTTTCATATTTCCAATATGTGTATTTTCATTAAATAAATAAATAAATATCGTATGACATTAAACACAGCGCCATCTGACCCCAGACTAAGTAAAGCTTGTAAGTACTATAGAAGTCAGATAACTGACAGACTACTTAAATACTTTTTTTTTGTTTTGTGTTTCTGGGTGACGGGTCTGACTTTATTAAAATTGACATTGATTGACAGCCCTGTTGGTTCAGTGGTAGTATGTCTGCTCCAAGAACCAAAGGGCGTGGGTTCCATTCCCACTCAGGGCAAACATTTTTGTGAATAAACAAATGTTTGTTCTGTGTCTGGGTGTTCTGTATGTATGTACCAAAAAAAGTATTTATGTACCTATTCTATCAGTTGTCTGACTTCCATCACACAAGCTCTGCTTAGTTTGGGGTCAGATGGCGCTGTGTGTATAGTCCTACGATATTTAATTTATTATTTATATTACCAACAATCGAATGTCTCAATATCTCAAAAATATAGTATTTAAACGGTTTTCCCCGTGTCTAGTGCTATTTTATCAGTGCTCGAGAAAAAATGACAACAATGTCACGGAGTTCAATGATTTTTGCAAAACATTTGATAAGGAGTTTTGTACTTACCTACATGAAATCGATAACGTTATTGGTAAATATTACACAATTTTGTATACCTACCTACTTAAACATAGAGTCCTCCAAGTCCTATCTAGAACATTTTACTAGTTAGCTCCACGAATTAACACTAAGTATGGTTCTGAGGGCTCCGGTGCATTCCATTGTAGCAACAATAACTTAGTGCTTGGCGCGGTCAGATCACGAGCCAAAGGGCGTAGGTTAAACCCCCAACAATGAACATGAGCTGCCGGTGAAAGAAAACATAGTGAGGAAAGCATAGCATAATGGTAGGGTAGGTGTTTTCTAATCGATACTGGGCTAGAATTTTTTTGCCAAGCATCTAACGGTGTTCCGACAGCCTCACTGAGTGCCAGTTCCAATTCAGGCCAAATGTGCTTAGCAAACTGTAATTAACAAAAAATATTCAAACAAAGTTCACGTGCACTCTTTCAATTCAAGCCAACTGAGATACAAAGAATGCACCCCAACGTATTTGAGCATCTTGAGAAGAAGTAAAAAATAAATAAGGTTTTAGGAGAGTAGGTAATTCTTCCGCAATACCTACTTTGCGCCAAAGCAGCGATTCCCCTGACTTTGTTTTGCTACCCAAAGTTCTGAGTATTACTGCAATGGTCATGGACATGCGTTATTTCTTACCATCAGGAAAGCACATAGATCGTCTAATTATCCATTAAAAAAAAAATACTCGAAGGCCATATTGAATAAATTTTTTTATATAGTCATTATCTAATTTTGTCACGGGAGAAAGATAATATATCCCCGATGCGTACTACCGGCCTACCGGTATTCTTGATAGGAAGACAAATGAATCCCCGTTATAATACCTATGTTTTGAATGTAGACGTGATTCGTCATGAAAAGATCTAAAATTACCGCCGTAACACACGATTTTGAACCATATCGGTATAAACTAAAGTTTATTTCAGCATGTTTAAATCAGGGGAAGTCCTGGGTTGACCTTGCTTGACTCATCAACAAAATTTTCCTTATAGCAGCCTGTGGAAGTTCTTTGTTCATAAAACACTCGTCTGTTTTGCAACGCTTTATTCCTTATCAAATATAACAGTATTACATAATTATATTTAACCCTACTTATCTGAGGCAACTTGTAGTACATAATATATATTAAGCTTATCTAGAAGTTTATTTTTTCTTCTGTTTCTCTTCAACCTGTTTAAACAAATCGGTCATTTGTTTCATCAGCATTTCTTCGCAGGATTGCAACTAAAACACAAAATTAAATTGTTACAACAAATATAAGGATTTTTTTGTAATCAAAACTACTTATAAGCGAAAATAATTGATTAACTCTTTACTGCACACACCAAAAAAATAATACAATTCAGAAGTGGCGACCTTATCGCTAAAAGCGATCTCTTCCACGCAACCTTAGGACGGACAGGATCAGAGGAAGAAAAAGACGGGGAAAAGATGCCATTTTTGTAGTGATGATAACTCAGTGGTTGGCACGTTTGGTTCACACGAATAGCGTAGGCTCAAATTCCAACAATGAGCTTGAGCTGCTAGTGAAGGAAAACCTTTATTTACCTATACAGTGGATGTTCTGTATTTATTACCTATAAGTATGTATTTACAAAAAAAAACTATTTAAGTATTCTATCAGTTATCTGACTTCCATAGCACAAGCTTTGCTTAGTTTGGGGTCAGATGGCGCTGTGTGTAATGTCCTACGATATTATTTTTATTATTATTATAGTCCCGTAACGTAAGTACATTATGTTCGTCTACTCACTCGATCATGCAAACTGTTCTGAATGTCAGATATTTCCTGAAATCCGCGTGATTTGTCCTCCTCATACTGCAAAGTCCGCTGTTTGATCTCTTCCGTTCTCTGGGCAGCCTTCTCGCACCGCTCGCGGTTCTTTCTATCCTTGTCGGTTGCTTCACGCAACACACTGTAAAATCAAAAAAGGAATATACTTTCACCGTCGACTAAGTCTCGGAGACTTCCTTCGACGGGCTATCTACTAATTATGAGCACAGATAACATAATACTGGTTCACATTATTCCATACAAAAAAAATCCGTAAGACTTAATCCAAATAGCCCCTACTCGGTGGTCACGCCCTTTCTCACCGAGAGGCTCCAATTCTTACACGAAATTAAAATAATAAAGACACAGAAAACAATGTACTTATTTTTGTCAAAGTAATTAAATGGAAAAAAACTGAACTTTTTTGTGCTTTGCGGTAAAGAGTTTTTTTTATTTCCTACTTTCATGCGGTCTAGATAGGGCCATAGCGAATTTATTAATTTTGTTATGTGAGTGTACTTAGCGTCGGTTTAATGACGTGTGCAGTGTCGGTATAGTGACATGTGCAGTGTCGGTATAGTAAGGTGTGCAGTGTCGGTATAGTGACATGTGCAGTGTCGGTATAGTGAAGTGTGCAGTGTCGGTATAGTAACCTTTGGGCGGCAGTTTGTTCGTGGTTGCGGCGCGTGCGCGAGTCGTGCGTGCGCGCGAGCAGATCAGAGCGCGCGGCTTGCAGCTCGCGGCGCGCGGCCTGCAACTCGCGCAGCTCCGTGTGTAACACGGCCAGCTCGCCCTCCTGGCTCTCCGACTCCAGGTCTCCGCACTCCATATCCCTGCATGATCATTGCAAAAAAAAGTCAAGTCCCTCTGACGGACTTTTAGATTAAGTTTTTTGGATAAATTTTGTAAATACATAGTAATAATTTAAGTTTTTTTTTTATTTCGTATAATAAATAAATCCAAACTTCGTTGCAAACACAACTAAAATTAGAGTACCTACATGGATACAAACGAAAACATAATCTCAGTAAACAAATACCAATTTTCAACCCTGTGTGACATTGGTACATCAGCGTGCACTTAGGTCCCTCGCCCACCGCGACTTTTTGTCGCGCTGCAGTCGCGCGATTACGAAACGCGCGACTGCATCACTACTAACGCGCGTTAGTCGCATTTGCAGCGCGATACAGTAGTGATGCTAACGCGCTACAGTATCGCGACTGCATCGATACAAACGCGCGACCGTTTCGGATGACATCGGGGAGAGAGTGGAGGGAGGGTAGCACGTGTGGAGAACCGTACATCAGTGCAACACAGACAGGTCGAGAGTGTCATCATCCGATCCGATCCGATCCGATCAAATGTGACGATGACGCATTTTTCTGTCGCGCGTTTGCATCGCGACAGAAGCACGACAGTATCGCGTTGGTATCGCGACTGCATCATGTTTAGGTGGGCGAGTGTACACAGCTAGCGACTGCATCGCGACTGCATCGATGCAAATACGCGACAGTATCGCGTTTGCATCGCGACAAAAAGTCGCGGTGGGCGAGGGGCCTTAGGTGCCAACTTGACAACTTATAAATAAAACTTACAAAAAGATTCCGACACCGTTTGAGTTATATTTGGTATCGACAATACGCAAATAACTTAGAAAGAATAGCATGCCAAAACTTCATGTTAGTTTCCTTTAACTCTCGCCAGAGATGCTGATTCATTCTTTACATATTTTGCTAACGATAACTTGACACAAGATTTCTCACAACTTTTCAAGACGTAATGAGATAGCCATGTAAGAGATATACTATATAACATCCCTGACTTAACGCGTCCCTTGCTAACTTAATACAAAAATGTGCTATGTATAGTTGAAGATGAGATAAGTACTTACGTGAGACTCTCCGCCAATCCAGTGATGTCCCGCAGAAGGTTGTTGGCGGCGTCCAGGCTCGGCTTGGTGGTCTGCAGGTTCTTGAGGCTGTCCTCCTTTTGCATGAGCGTAGCACGTGTCGATGTCAGCTTCTCCTCTAACTCCTGCACCTCGCGCGTCGCTTGCTCCACCTGTACGACAAAGTAACTGAACTTTGTCACCATAATCGGTTGGTAAACAAGAGAATGGCATATACCAAACGAGTATCGAACGCACCGTGGTTTATCAAAATGACAGAGCTCCATGACATTCTAAACATGCCAATGATGCAACAAGAAATAGATGCCCATAAGGCTGCCTATGCATTAAGACTTGAAGCACCCACATCAGTTAGCGGGGCAACTAACCATGCCTGAAACCATACGTCGGCTTAAGAAGCGGTGAGATATCCTTGACCAGTAAAGAATAATATACAGGGCCAGCTCCACTGGGAACAGCGCCCTACGCGCCAAAAAGCACACATCCCATCTGTTTATAGTCGAAAATGACTGATTGCAAGATAGTATACAGGGAAAAAAATATATAACATATACCCAGCAATGAAATAAACTACAGCAATAGTTATTTGTTTTATTGATTTGAAACAATAGTCTAATAGTACATATAGTTTTTTTTTATACGTTTTGAATCAAGACACTGTCAAATATAACTCATATTTGCAGTATCTGATCAAAATTTTCCGCCAATTTTTTTTGTGAAATGTAGTTGTGCCTTTCGCAAATGATGATATTTCTTCTGAAATAAATTTCAGACAGTAAATAAAAGATTTTTGTCACAAGTTAATCAATTCATATATATAGATGTGGCTCACCTGTGCCTTAACATCCTCAGCATCATACACCCTGAGAGCCTTCTTCCTCTCCACCTCGGCCTGTATAATGTCTCGCTGGCTCCGTTTTTGGTCAAGCTGTGTCTCCAGCAACCGCTGCTGTTTGAGAGCCTCATCCAGGACTTGTTGCTCTGCATTGCATGCTGCCGTCTCCTCTTTTAATTCTTCTTCTAATAGTTTGGTGTCATGCTCTAGCTAAATATCAAGAAGTTACACATTGTTTTACTCGACTATGCTAAAGGAATAAGAATAGAATTAGAATTTTTGGAGTGATGATAGCTCAGTGGTTAGCGCGGTAGGTTCGCATGCCGAAGGGCGTGGGTCCAAATCCCAACAATGAGCTTGAGCTGCCGGTGAAGGAAAACATCGTGAGGAAACCATAGCATGGTGATAGGGTACTTTCTAGTACTCGGCTGGCTAGCTACCACACGAGAGTTGAAAATCTGCCGCCAAGCACCTAACGGTATGTTCCGGCAGCCACACTCGAGAGCCAGTTCCATTCCAGGCTAGGTGTGCCTTACCATCTTCGACCACACCGTCACTTAACATCAGGTGAGCTGTGGTCAAACACCTAGCCTGTCAATCATAAAAAAAAGACCTTTCGGCTAAGTTTACCTAGTAGTTAATTAATATAGGTAGTACTAGGTAGGTGTGGTAGGTGTTAGTAGGTAGTTAATATTAGTACTAGTAGTTACTTAGTTTGGGTTCAGATGGCGCTGTGTGTATAGTCCTACGATATTTTTTTTTTTTTATTTTTTTTTTGTTTTGGCGTCGCGTTTTAGCATTTGCCAGTGTCAAGTAATTATATATTTTCAAGTTTCAAAAGTTAAATAAGTGCCATCGTAGCTAGTTTTAGTCAAAGTCGTCTTTGTCAAGTCCAAGTTTGTGTCAGTTAATTCCAGTCATGTTTTAGTAAAGTAGTGGCAACTTTACTACAAAGCTTCGATGGAGTTTTGGAAGCAACACGAAAACTCATGTTTCACCACATTATATCATTTTCCCACACTAGCGCTTGTAATTCGGCACTTTATGAATAAAACACCACCACTTTTATGCATAAACACTCGACAATTTTAGAAAAAAATACAACGGAGCGACACGACTCTTCCCGCGTTCCCGCCAAAAAACCATTTATTTATTTATTTACTATAGACAAGTATTACTATATACATAATGTATGAGCGTCGGTCGTCCAGCCGTAAGATGGGTCGACGATATCGTCACCGTCGCGGGTCGAACCTGGACCAGTTTGGCACAGGACCGAGGCAGATGGCATGCAAAGAGAGAGGCCTATACCCAGCAGTAGGATAAAGAAGGCTGTGGATGATGATGATGATGATGATGAATGTATTAGTATAGAGGATACTAGTATCAGTTATCTGAAGTAAGTATAAAGTATTACCTTTTCTAATCTATGTGCTCTCAATGCTTTCTCCTGCGCCTGTAGATTGAGCATTTCTTGCAGTTTGTGCTTCTGCTCGACCAGTCTGTTCACCTGAACAAAATGCAAATTATTCACTACCTAAACTTTTTTTAATGTAAAAATTAATGAGACGAACGAGACGCCCTCCTGATGGTAAGAGATAACGTCTGTCCATGACCATTGCAGCGATACACAGAACTTTGAGTAACAAAACAAAGTCCAGGGCATCGCTGCTTTGGTGCTCATTGGTAAGTCTCAACAGCCCAGTAATTTCGCTAGCTGCAGTACCCTTCATACCGGAATACAGTAATGTTTACACACTACTACTTAGCGGCAGAATAACTGGTACTGCGGTGGTACCTACCTAGACGACCTCCTGCTAAGGAGATCTACCACCCAGGAAAAACTTAGACTAATAGCTTCAGAGTGGACCTTTTAACACATACAGTGCCGCCGACATGCCTAGCGTGTCCTCACGAATCCCTATCGCGATGCCGCGAGCACGCCAGTCGGCATCGCTGGGTACTACTCGAAAATAGTGGTGGCAATGAGTGTTAAAGAACATTAATTATTTTTGAAAGACTTTTATTCGGACATAAACTAAAAAAATTGTTAAACGGTGTGTATGGCAAGAGCCAAGTACTGCAAGGGTACTGCAGCTAGCGAAATTACTCGGATATTGAGACTAACTCTATCAAAGGTCTCAAAGTAATGAGCGCCGAAGCAGTGATGCCCTGGACTTTGTTTTGTTACTTAAAGTTCTGTGTATCGCTGCGATGGTCATGGACAGGCGTTATCTCTTACCATCAGGAGAGTGTCTCGTTAGTCTCATTACATTTTACATTAAAAAAAAAAAACTATCCGTGCGAAGCCGGACTGGACCACTAGTAAAATTTATAATTTCAGATATCTGTTTATCACCTTAGGCATAGCACAGTATAATTCATATCACATAAAATTTCATGTCATTAATCTAAAGCAAAACAAAGTTCATATAATTGGCAGAGATTTGAGATTTTTTCATTGTTCAGGTAGAGTGTGGTCAAACGCGAACCTATTTTGAATTAAAAAAAAATAAATAAAAAAATTCTACCATGTATTATTTTTTTTTATTCCTTCTTTGTATTGCAATCTGTCCTTTAGACATTCAGCAATAGGTTGGAATTTGTTTTCAGACTTGTGCGGTACTTGTCCATTGGCAAGCCCGCTTTTCAGCTCGGTCTATCTACCATGTATTAAAAAAAATTACCTGTTCAGATTTAGCAAAGATTTCCTCCTCAGAGGGAGCGATTTCTTGAAGCTTGCCTTCGTTGAACACCATGAGGTTGAAAAGAAGCAGCAGGATGGAGTGTGATGTCATCAACGTCGGCTGCAGGAAGTGCGTCATATTGATGGTGGACACCTGGAATTAAAATACATCTTCATGTTATGCTTTTTTCTGTCAACCTAGTGATGAGACAAGCAAACCTTACCTCATGGTCAACCTGACAGCATAGCATTCCCACACACTCGTAACAATGAATATTACATCTGTAAGGTTTTAATTCTTTTTTCATAGTGGCACTCATTTTTACCTCTAACTGGCAATACTATGAGTACTTGGCATAGAGTGGGCTAAAAGGCTTATGGGTAGGACAGTTGGATTCTGTCCCCTGAAGCGTTTGAAGATACCTTCTTTTGTAAAAATATACCTACCAGTTCGAATTCCAGCTGTTTTAAATGTTTCCTGCCATAATGATAAGGTAGATTATACATCAGTACCACTCATACTTTGAAAGTAGTTTTCTACGATAAATGTTGCCTAGAAAATAGAGATTCATAAAAGGCAACACAAATAGGTCCAGATTTTACATTATTCACAGTTTTAGCATATTGGGCATTGGTTAGAGGTGCCCTGTAAAATTTTGTTCACATTAAATTTATATGGTGTTGCATGATTCAACTTTACCTGTGGCATCACAGACAGCAAATGGTTCACCACTCGGGTCATGTTAATGACTGGAAGAAGATCTCGATAGTATGGCACAGAATCATTTACATTGTCTTCCTGTGACTCCTGAAATTATATTTTTTTTTAAAGTATTGTGTGATTTCTAATGTTTCATTGTTAATTTAAATTTACAAAACCCACAATAAATACCCCTGAATTTTTTTTAGGATATTAAAAAACTGGCCAAGTGCGAGTCGGATTCGCGCACGAAGGTTTCCGTACCATTATATATAATAATGGCAAAAAAAACATGTTTGTTGTATGGGAGCCCCCTTAAATATTTATTTTTAGTATTTGTTGTTATAGCAGCAACAAAAATACATCGTCTGTGAAAATTTCAATTGTCCAACTATTACGGTTCATGAGATACAGCCTGGTGACTGACTGACAGACAGAAGGATGGACAGCAAAGTCTAGTAATAGGGTCCCGTTTTTATCCTTTGTGTACGGAATCTTAAAAATTACACATATCATAATAAAGACTTGATTTATGAAATGTTAAAAGAAAACAGTACATGTAAATCATTTCTAAGTAAACAACATGAATTGGCATTTGACATTGCAAAATGTGTCAAGCTTACAAAGTTTACCACTGTAGACTAGTTGTAGGGCTTGAATTTTTGGATATTTTCTTTAGTTTCTATGATCTGCTGCTTATACATGTGTAGATAATTGTATTATTTTTATTTTGGTACATAAAACACACTACAAATAATATTTCAAGCTATACATGCAAGGAAAATAAATGTACTCATACTCACAGCGAGCACAGCACGGTCTATACCCAGGCGGTCGAAAACCTGTAATAATGCCCCCATCAGGGCCTGTGGTTCCTTTAAGTCAGCCGCTTTTAACTCATAATCCGGAAAGTCGCCATTCCAGTCACTAATGAAGTTCTCTACAACATGCTTATCTGAAAAAGCAGTTTCTTTTTACCATAAAATTAATTATGCGTACTTGGTAACATAACACATACTTAGGAGCACTTGTGCAAGGCTCCTGACTCCGACATTGACAATATTCGCAAAAAGCTAAGCTTAATGCTTAGTCTAATTTTATATTTTTTGCTTTACATAAGCTGCAAATTGTTTTGTGTCTAAAGATTTCAGCCTATAGCCTAAAACTACCTTGCTTGGTAATTTAAAAATGTAGTGCCATCTATTAAATTGTTTAAATTTACCTCTCTCCATTTTCGATTAGTTGTGTACAATTGTTTTTAAGTTCTTCCTTCCTTCCTCAACTTTGAACAATGAAGATACAATGATGTACGGACTAGTTTAAACCATTACTTGCAGTGACGAGTGATTTAAAAACGGCAATGAGAAAATAAAAGTGAAAACACAGGGAATCAGGGAACAGTAAACACTCGCTTTTTCAAAATTTCAAAAATAAATATACAAAGTACAAACTAATAAACCGTTAAAACCAATGTTGTAGGGATGTGAAAAAATTATCGAGTTTTATATTAATCGATTGTATTACTTACTCTTTTTTTTTTTAAGTAAAAAAGATAAGATTTTATGCGTTGTTAGATTAAACTAATGTAGTCAATCTACACATTTTAATTTAATTTTGCAAACAGCGATGACGGTGCGATAAAGAAAAAACACGAGGTCACTAAACGCAAAAAAGAAATGTCACTTGTCAGTCGAAAAATGGCGCCATCTGTACATAAATAAATAAATAATAAATAAATATCGCAGGACATTACACACAGCGCCATCTGACCCCAAACTAAGCAAAGCTTGTAAATAAATATTAAAAATCGATATAATTTTATTTAGTTTTAGTTTTTAATATTAATTTATTTATAAATAGTATTAATTCATTTTTTTTTATTTTGTTTCCTCATTATTTAAGTTGAAAAACAAACTTGGTTTGTTTTACAGTTTTAAAACCAACAGATTGTTGTTATAGTTATAATCGACTTGGTAACTATTATTACGTACAAAAAAATGCAATATTTCGAATAATCTAAAAAAATGGGGAAATCCACTACTAAACAATCGATTTATTTTAAAGAGAGAAAAATCGATCGTTTAGTAGTCGATTTCCAACTTTTTCTTATCATTATTGAAACTATTATTAAATTATGAATCAACTGGGGAGTACTAAGCAATACAGTAAGCCGGTTGTGAGGAGGGACCGGTCTCCAAGCCCTCACCATCTGCAGTATCATTACCTATACGAGTCAAGAATGGATACAATTATGAAACGATTACTTTATATTGACCGATTTTTTCTCATCCCAAGTAAATGTCATGTCGTTGCGAATGTTAATGTCAGCCAGTTCTAGGCTGTGACAGAAGTCGGCAGTCATTTCATTTTTTTTGTTTGGTTGTGCTAGCGATTTGTCGCTCGGTGCAACGTCGACGCTTTTTATAAAAATTGATTCAGTGAAAGTATAGTAATATTTGTTATGAAATAAGCTTGCAAACATGAGGATCACTAACGTAAGACGCGGTAGGATCATCCGTATGTCCGCTGCATGCAGCATTCTCTTATTACTGTTGTTCGCTCTTCACAAATGGTCCAACGATAACGTTGCTGTAAATTCGGAAAATGCAGTACTTTCTGAATCACAAGTTGGCTATTACAAGTTCCACCACGATGTATACCCCGTGATAAAAACAGGTATGTTATAAATAAATTTAATAGCGAAGTATAAAGCATTACTAGGTGTACTGTTATGTGGCCTACCTACCGGCGTGTCTCCCTATGTTTTCGTTTCGTCAATGCACGGTTCGTGCACTTGGCGTGTCTACTTACACCATACCGCTCGCACAGTGCCAGTACTATTCTACTTTGTTACACTTTGTATATTTTCTGCTTGAAGAACCTACCTAATTCAATTTCCTGAGGTTTTTTTTAGTTCTTTAGATACCTGTATGTGGACTATGAAAACGTTTTATCAGTATGTAATGTAAGTTATTAGTTAGTTATTATTATAATGGTAAATGATAATTCAGTTCCTGTTTTCACATTGGGCCCTTCATGATGCAAATACCAAAATGTGGTGTGAAGGTCCCAAATCTTTTCAATGAATCAAAATGACCAAATAAAACTGTAAACCCGTGCCTTAAAAAATTGTAAAGGATATGTTTCTAAAAAGAAGTATTGAGTTCTAATTTGTTGCATGGTTAATGTGAATGAATTTACAGTGACAGGGGTCATAAGTCTGAATATGGACACCCATGATTATTGGGACAACTTTCATGGTAAATATTGAGTTTTCCGCTACTATGGATTTTCTTGAACTCAACAGTAACAAAAAATAACAAAAGTTTAATTTGTAAGCAATAACTATAACCAAGAAAACACTTCATAGGGGGTTTCTACCGAGAGTGAAGTTCAGTTTCTGAAATCTCTTCACTCTCAGTGGGAATGATGACTGAAACTACATTGGCAAATGTCCTGCTTAGTGCCTCAAACCTAGAGAGTGATATAGCTTGGTTAAAACATTAAATGATTAAAAAGTACCATTAAACTTGGATCAGATCCTCTACACTTTGGGCAAAACATCTTTTCATCTTTTTTCTTTTGCCTAGACATCCAAATCTTTAAAGTTTTGTTCTATCATGATATAACCAGGTAATGTTAAACCAAGCTGTATTCATAAAGTGGGTCTCTTGCCATTATGGTGCAGCTTTCATTGTGTTTGAATTAATTAACAACTGTTAGATGTTTTTTTGTTTTACTTTTCAAAACTATCTTTGGTCTATTTTGTTTTACATTTATGTGTTGAATGTTTAGTACTTATTGTCTAGGTGATTTTAGTTTCTTCTATTCAGTCTTTAGGAGAAACATCAGAGACTGGTTGCTTATGTAAAAATCTTATTGTTAGTCTGTACAATGTTTTTTGTAATGCCATACGCTATCACACCCTAAGTGCTGAGCTAAAATTACTATTTTTATTATTTTTGAGCAAACTAAAAATGTTGTCACAGAAAATTTTTGTAAAACACACTCAGTCCCCAAGATACAAACCTTATGCTTAGTTTGGGGTCAAATGATAACCAGTGTATACACTGAATTACAAATTGTAACGTCCAACACTTCCATATGTGTGCATCAATTTCACTGTATTCTTCTCTTTGAATATGTGCCTAACCCGTGCATATATGCCATATGTTGCAATAAAGTATTGAGTATTGAACCCTTTCTGTGAAATTAATTTGTCTTTATCATTTATGATAAGGAATCTCAAATCAAAGAAAGTAATTTTTCAACACCAAAACTTTTTAGTGACATAATGGATGTTTGGAATGAATTGCTTTTCCTTATAGGTAATCTGCCGATGTAGCTTTATTAAAACTCGTCTTTTATCCCAGGTACATGTAAAGTTTCTGTTGAAGATCCCAAATTCTGCAACTATCCCTTCACCCATACAGGCTAGTTACTAAAAACGATATTCTTGTCTGTTGATAATCATAGTTTACCATAGGTTTTAACATACTAATAATAATAAAGGCTAAATTGAGTGTCAATATTAATTTTAGTGAATTGGCTGGAACTTGTCACTCTATTTTAGGGAAGTTAATAAGGTAAGTGAATAAAATTATAAGATTTTCATTTATTTTTGGGTAATTTCTGCTGTCAGAGATTTTTCAATATCAAACAGACTATAATTATCAACAGTTATGGATAAATAATTAGATAGCTACAATATTGTTAGTTCTGCATACATGTGTTACAGTTAGCACCTGTTCAATCCTAAAATTAAAAAAGTACCTATTGATGAATAAAACACACGAGAGTTTTTCACAGAGTTACCTTTCAGTGTACTTTATTGAGCTCCTGCACCACATAGTGTGGAAATGGCATTTAAAAAACAATAGATTTTTTATTAAAGTACAGTAAAAGCTCTTTATTCGCGGAGTATATGTTCCATAAATATGCCGCGACCACAGAAACCGTGGATATGGAATGGTAATTAGTATCAAACCATAGGGGATACGTTCTAACGTTCCAAAACCAATATGTATAAAAATAAAACCAGCTTTAAAAACCAGGGTTTAAAAATCATTGTTTTTTTTTGTTTTGTCGCTTTTGAAAAGTTTTTAAATTCAGATTGCTATTGGGCTGTAGCATTAAAAATAGTTTGCCGTTTCAAAATAAGGCATTCGACAATGGCCTTTATACAGTGGCAGTAATGTTTGTTTTAGTTTCAATTAGTCCACTCGGTTAAATCTTCTATAAAAGCCGCCTCGGTACGTACCAACAGTAGGTACATACATACTCAAAAGAAGCCGACACGTTAATAAATGACACCCAATTATAATGAAAACGCGAATAAGGAAACCGTGAATAAGGAGATTTTACTGTAAAACTTTTTTTTTTTTAAATTATTTATGAACTAAAGCTGAAATGGTATTGGCCACCATTTATCGAGTTGACCGGAACTGATCCTTTTTTTAAATCCTTACTCTGAAATGCTCTCATTGTATAGTTATCAGAAGTAGAACTAACACCAAAATTCCGTAGGTACCTAATAAAGTAGTATGATGATAATGTTGAAGTATACCTCCTTAAACTGTAGTAGATATGTTTAAATAATACTTAGTTTTATACCGTCTCATTTCCGCTATGCAATTGCCGATTCGATCAGCAGTACCTAACTAACTTTATAAAATACTAGCAGACGCCTCGCGTTTTCACTCGCGTAGTTCCCGTTCTCGTGGGAATACAGGGATAAAAAGTAGCCTATGTCACCTGGGGATAGTATAGCTTCCCAACGGTGAAAGAATTTTTGAAATCGGTATTGTAGTTTCGGAGCCTATTCAATACAAACAAACAATCAAATCTTTCCTCTTTATAATTATGACATATTCATACTTAAATTTACAAACTTTTTTTTCAGACCAATCTTTTGTATAAATGAGTGTAATTTATACAAAAGTGTTAAAATCAAACTCAAGACTTCTGGATAATTCATACCTCCTTGTATTTCAACATCTTCTCGGTATTACATGACAGCATTTATACATTAAGTACCCATTATATATCTTTATCAAACGTCGTGACTTGTGTCGCTCGTCCACACTGCTCGTCGTTCCCGGGCGCCCACCACGGCCTCTCTTCTTTCGTGTCAGTGGTGGGGCCTAAACCGCCAATCAGAGCAGTTTCCTTGCAACTCATCACGCTCAGTGTACAAAAACCGTACTTATTAAGGGCCAAGTCCTCGACCGTGGGAACTTCTGCTTGAACATCTACATTGATATTTTCTACTCACACAGACGTACATACGTCTGACGTTAGATTTGAATACATTGACGTCACGCTAAAATAGATAAGGAGAGTTAAATTACTATAGCCACGAGCAAGAAGGAGACAGAATGTTTATTCCTATTGCCGGAAGCGGATTTTACATTGATTATCTGTTACATTATGACAGAAGTTTTTTTTTTTTGTTTTGGCATTGCGTTTTGAATATTTGACAGTGTCAATGTGTTTTATATTTTCAAGTTTCATAAAGCAACCGTGGGAACTTATGATTACATTGAAATTTTCGCTCTGGAAACGAATAAATCTACCTTCGGTGTTTCGTACAAATTAAATGTTCATCACGACTTCGTATTCGTATGACGTTTGATGAAAGTCACAGAGAACACGAATGTATTTAGTAATAGTTAGTTGCATCGCGTAGCCTGCGGGCACGTAGCAAGTAGGCAGCATAGGGTGGGGCGTAGATGGAGAAAACAATGGGGCCGATGGGTTTTTGAGATATTAAATGAAAACCGTTTTAATATCGGGCACCATCTTTATTCACCGTTCAGAACCGACGCCTTCCCATAGACCACACGATTCAACATTTTCCATAGAGTAAGGTGGACCGCACACGGATAAGGCTTACTACATACATTACAATATATTTAACATGGGTTAGCTAGTCTACACTAATAATATTGTTATAATCATCGAATTATCGATGAATATAATATTGTAAAGGTTCTGTCATTTTTTGTTTATCTACGTTAGTATTGCATGTACATGAACATGATTATTTTTGCACGGCGCAATGCAGAATATGGCGCTCTTTGAGTTTTTTAATATCCATTTATCCATTTTATACCCATTTACGCAATAGGTATGAATTATGAAAAACTTCTGGACCCATTTTAAAAAAGTAGTTTAGAGTAATTAGGGGCCGTTCAAGTATTACGTAAGCACCAAGGGGGGGTGGGGGGGTCTCTGTTTTGCTTATTTTGGATGACATGGGGGGTGGGGGGGTCTAGATGATGATTACGTCATCGTTAGTTATTTAAGTTTTTTCGGGGATTCCCGCAAATAATACATATGCGTAGGCACTCGCTTTGAGAACTGATTAGGGGAATTACCGCGCATTAGGGAAATTACCGTGCGCTATTCACTTGTCTAATAATTCACTCTCGTGCCGGCCGGCTGCAAGTGCGCATCTATCAGTATTGTTTTGTTTGGATTCTAAACGTATTGTAAGCATTGAAAGTTATCATTTGTGTTTATGTTGATGCAATTAGCCAAAGTTTAACGTTTTAATTATTTAAATTTAAATATCTTATTAGAATGTCATATCATATAGACAAATCCAAGTTATACCAAAAACTGTTCGAAAGTTTTAAAAAATCTCATACTGGGACGAAAGTGCAAAATGTACAAAAGTTAGTTAACGAAGTTTGGCGAAATTATAAATTACAAGCAAAGTCAGATAAGGAACTAGATATTATTGTATCTAAGAGAATTGAAGAAGAATTGCAAGCGGCGACTAAAAATAAATCCAATCTGCTTCATTTTTTTTCCAAGGTGAGTAAATATAAGTACAAAGTTTCTCTTTACGTTCTGTAACAATTAAAACGATTTATGAGTAAAAAATATGATGGCCTATCTCAAAGTAAAAAGGTAAATGATTGATATTTTATTTCTTAAGATCGACTCCGGCAATTGGTCACAAAATACACGGTGTTTTCAATATCTGTATGTGAAGGGTTTCTGTGGGGAAAAGCTTTCAATAATATTTAAACGCTGGTTTTATTAAATACGGTGAATTTATGTAGCTTAATAAGAGAATATCCAGCAGAACTCTTAGAAATTTTTCATTTTTAGGCAACGTCTTCTACCAGTAAACCTGCAGAAAAAACACAAATTATACAGCCATTTTCTAACATTGAAAAACAGAAAGAAGATAAAATTAAAACCGGCAATGAATCACAAGAGCAACGCGAAAATAATAATAATGCAGATAAACAAAGAGCAAAACCTTCTCAAGAAGCTTTGAAAAATAAGATTACTCTACTCGAAAAAAATCTGAACGCTTTGTATTCTGCCAGAGATACTATGCCAAATTGCGCTGAAGTTGATAAACAGATCATTAAGTTGCGCGAGGAACTAAAAACAGCAAAAAATACTTTAAACAGGAAGATTCAAAACGCAGTTGCCCAGAAGAAACACAGGGATGGTATGAAAAGAAAGTTAGAAGATATTTGTCAGGAAAATCCTGAAATAAAAAGAAGACTATCTCTGAGGGATTCAGTAGGACATCCTAAACTTGAAAGCGATCAACCATTACTATTGAAAACAATTGCGGATATAGCTTTATTTGGGAGTGCATGTGATGACAGGAGACGAACGGAATCTATTCACAGCGTAAAAACTCTTGACGAACTCACACAAGAACTGCGTAAACTAGGATTTGACATTAGTCGCAGTGCGACATATCTTCGTTTGATTCCCAGAAAATCGAATTCTACAGAGGGACGAAGACATGTATCGACAGTCCCTGTTAGGCTCATTCGTGCTCAAACTGATCACCACAAGAGCCACTTAGATAGCAAGTCACATCGAGAAGATCCATAAAAAAGTAAACACGCCCACAGAGGGAAAAGTTAGACCTGTAAGAGTCGCTGCTCGTCGTGCTAATGAACTGATGTGCATTATTCAAAATTTAGAGCACCAAGATGTTGAATGGCTCGATGAGAGTGACATAGACATTCCAAAATCGGATGAAAGTGAGCAGACTCACAACACTGAGCAGCAATCCAATGTCATCGATAACTTAGAATCATGGATTCAGGTTTCATGGACTGTAGACTGTTAATGTGTTCCGAAAATATTCTTTATGTTAGTTATGTTCTTTATTTCTGATTATATTTTTTTGTCATTTACTCTATGTGTATCAGTTAAACCTAATATTTTCATGAATTTTCCTATTTTAAAAATAACAATATAAAAAAACATTTATTACTAAAAATGTTTACGTAAGCATAGGGGGAGGGGGTAAGTGCTTTGCTTACTTTTGATGACAAGGGGGGCGGGGGGGTAAAAAATGGTAAGAAATCTGCTCACGTAATACTTGAACGGCCCCTTACTATGAGGCTATATTTATTACTAGAATTTAATTAAAAAATAAATGTCCACCCGTGCGATGCCGGGACGGGCCACTAGTTAATTATAAATACAAACAAAAAGATAATAATTAAACTACTGAAGCGTGTAGAGGTAACAAACAAACACAGACATTTTCTTTTCCGTCTTTGCTTGTTTCTCATTTTTATAATATTATGTACACAAGATGAATAATAAAAAACAAACAAAAAAGCGTCTGTGCACTAATCACTGATTCACTCCACTAAATTACATAAAAGCGTCAATATCGTGGTAACGTATCATTTACTCAAACTAAAGAGGTAAGACAACAAAATAATACGACCGAGCGCGGTCGGTCGGTATTTAGTTGCACACTAGAAGAATCAAAATACAAAACGGCCGGGAAGCATGCGCGTGGTGCTCGGTACCGCCGCCGCCGCGCGCCCACCTCTTGCGGCCTCTCGCGACATGCTATAGGTACACGTGCCTCGTGACGTCAGATTCGTCAGAGAGATTGATTCTTCGAAGAGAGAGATGGTTTGTAGCGCCTACCAAAATAAAACAGCAACAGACGTAACGCAGAAAAGAGGTTTTCAGCAGGCACTATCAGAAATTTTCATCAAACTATCCGTACTTATCTGCTAATAGAATAAACAAAACGTACAATAAAAGGTCTAAGCCTTAAATGTATCTGCATCAAAGTTAGCATCTATAAAATTGCGCCTTTCCTATAATTTTTTTGATATCAAGATTACGGTTTAAAAATAATTTGGCCATATTCTATTTCATAATTTCAAGAAACGAAAAGCGTTTGAAACTATTTTTTCTCCAAGCATAATAATTCAGGATATGTATTATAGTATTCATTAATTTCAAACTTCCACATGATGTATAACGTCACAAAAAGATTGACAAAAACACATCGATTGCCTTATTTCACAAGACTTGCCCGTTAAGTTGAAACCTGTGATACTCAGCTATTTATGCGACTTCATATTAAACATATACATTTTACATATTTATCGATTACTAAAATCACGAATATTGCAAAGCAGGCGCTAAGATTTCAAATTATCGTTATGTAGTCTAACAAAAGATTTGTATAAATGACACTCATTTGTAACTTTTTTGTGTAATACTATTTAATCAAACCGAACACTCTCCTAATGGCAAAAGATAAAGCTTGCCTAAAACTATTGTACCCTAAATTTTGAGTAACAAAACAAATTCAAAGGAAATTCTGCCGGTTCTCATTACTTTAAGACATTTGTTATTTAGTACTGCTTAGTGTCACGAGGACAGCTAATTTGTCTAGACCCTCTGGTCTTTCTTTTTATAAGAGTTTCACTGTCTTGCTAACTGCAAAACAATCATCAGAACTGTTATTTATTGATACACTATGATCTGCGCTATAATTTTGTATTATATGCCGCAATACCCTACATGGGTATAGTATTGCTGCATACCTTAAGTTTGCATTCTGGCTGAAATAGAATACCTATAATATAAACTCTTTGACCAAAAAACACCAGCCAACACTTCAACCTAAAAGTTTCAGGTCGAAGTGTTGCCAACTTAGAGAAAAACGAACTATGACAATAAATTTAAATTTAAAAAATTCTCATTTAAAGTTACAACTTTTAGCATCAATTGTTTAGCATTAACAGCTCCCTGGGTCTTCCACCGCTATCCTACATCTACATATTTATTCTTGATAAAATGCAGTCTGCTTTTTAAATATTATTATGGTTGTAAAGTTATTTAATCACCTCTTTTTATAAAATATTCGCGGACAAGCCTTTAAAAAAATAGGTAATAAGCAAAAAAGTAAAAGGTTCGTCAAAGTATTGAGCGCCAAAGCAGCGACGTCCTGGACTTTGTTTTGCAACACAAAATTCTCTGTATCGCTGCAATGGCCTTGGACGGGCGGTATCTCTTACCATCAGGAGAGCGCCCGGTTCGTAACATTACTATAACACCAAAAAAAAAGATTTCAACGTCGCCTGCCGAATTTTAATATTCTCCTAAATCCAACGCAAATCAGTGTTATATATCACTACGGGAAGCACTATGTAGTTTATTGTAGCGAGCTACCAGCACGCTTCGAGTTGTATCTGACTAGTAACGTTATTCCAGAACTGGGCAACTTCGAGCCGAAGCGGCATGACCCGGTGCGCGGGCCCGGCGAAGAAGGGAAGGCATACCACATGGCGCAGGACCGCGCTAACGACATCGCCGAGTCGGAGAGCGATTACGGGATGAACATTGTCGCCTCAGACGATATTGCCATGAACAGGTAATTAAGAACACGCCTAATAGACAATAAACAACACTTTATTTGTGACATAAATCATATTTCAACATAATTAACAATAAACATACAACAAAGTTTAACTTATAGGTAGATAGAAATACCAGAAAAGACTTCGATTCCACCCGCTCTATTATACCCATACTCTAATATTTTTTGTTGCAATATTTATGTTTCTTAATATCAAAGAGTGGCATCGAGAATACCCCTTTTTCCGTTCTTCTGGCGTCGCGCCTTAACAGACGACCTTTTTAAAATAATTCATGTTATGTATTGGGGTAGGCAGACTTATTACTTTGAGACTTTCGATGGTTAGTCTCAACAGTCCAGTAATTTCGCTAGCTGCAGTACCCTTCAAACCGGAACACAGCAATGTTTACACACTACTGTTTAGCGGCAGAATAACTGGTACTGCGGTGGTACCTACCTAGACGACCTCCTGCTAAAGAGATCTACCACCAAGTCAAGCAGTAGTAGTAAGCTCAAAGTAGCACAACGAGCCATGCTCGAAGTTTCTCTACGAGACCGAATCAGAAGGTAAAACAATGTAGTTTAGCCGTGTTTGAGTTTAGTAGAATGGAGCCGGTTTTTTATTATTACACTCGATAAGTATGACAACTGGTGCGAACAATAAAACGTTTCCTTATTGTATGCAGAAAAACAAAACTACTGGTTTCATCAAATTATTCATACTACTATTTAGAAATGCAAATCAATTGATTGACTGATGGTAAGCGATAACGCCTGTCCATGACCGTTGCAGCGATACACAGAACTTTGAGTAACAAAACATAAAAGAAACACGAGCCCTCACACACACACACACACACATGTATGTTTATATATAAATGCATGCAGGTTAACTTTTATTCGTTTAGTTTAATTTTTAATTGTTTAGTTTTTTAGTCTGCCTTTGGCATTTTGTATCAAGATATCGGGAGAAGCCATTGGTTCCCGAAACACAGTTATTACTAGTTCGGAGCCGCCAATGGGTTCATTTTAATGTGACCATAAATTGTGCCATTTTTTTTAATTATAAGTATTTTTATTGCAATCACAATCGGCTAAAACAAAAAGTAGATTCCGAATACTTTCTATCATAAACTCTTGATGTTGGTATAAATATGACGCAACAGAAACAAAGGGCGTTTGAAATGTTTACGTATAAAAAGCAAAACAGCACGTGAGTTTCACTATACTGCATGGTACCTAGTTCCGATATTTTTATTGCAAAGTAATGTTAACTTTGCGGATTTGGTTCGAATCGAATACTTTGGCGCACGGTGGGTTGCTGTGGATGATTGTCCGAACAAGTAAAAATTTTTCTCTGGATCCGCTATGGTCAAACAGGTCATGGTATTTACAAATAAAACAGTTTATTACAAAAAATGTTTACGGTGTGAAACGAGTGGTCGCCAAAGGAAAACTATTTTTGAATATTGTAGAACAGTTCACAAACGGCAATCTTGCCCCAATCTAAGCAATGTTTGTACTAGTGAGACCAGATCAATGATAGAATACTTATATACTTTTTTGTAAATACATGCATAAACCTACCTACTTAGAGAACAGTCAGACACAAAAAATAAATTATGCTCGACACACAAATGTCTGTCCTGAGTGGGAATTGAACCCACGCCCTACAGGTTTTGAAGCAGATACTCTACCAAATGAGCTAATAGGGCAGTCAGGCTATGTGAAATGTTCTCAATTTTTTTTTAAATATAAAAGTAGTTTGGCGGACGAACTACTCTCCTGATGGTAAGAGATAACGCCTATCCGTGATTGACAAAAAAGGTCTAGGGCATCGCTGCTTTGGCTTTATTAATCAATTACTTTGAGACATTAGATGGTTTTGAACCCCTGTAAGTTCGGTAGCTGTCAGTACCCTTCTGACCGGTACACAGCAATGTTTAAATAAACTACTGATTGGCGGCAGAATGTCTGGTACTGCGCTGGTACCTAACTAGACGACCTCCTGCTAAGGAGATCTACCATCAAGTAAATTTTATTTATCATTGACTAGCTGAATTTAAAGGGTAAGTGTTTGACCACAGCTCGCCTGATGGTGTGGTCGAAGATTGTGAATATACCAGGCATGGAATGAAACTATCTGAAATCAAGTGTAATATTGTATGGTGCGCTTAATTGACGTCCAAACGTAAGATGCCTTTGTAAGAACTTTAGGACTAAGTGTGGTGAAATCTATATATTTTCATATCTGGTCTGGTCCCCAGGTCGGTCCCGGACACGCGACTGGAGGAGTGCAAGTACTGGCATTATCCGGTGGAATTGCCTAAGACGTCAGTGATCATCGTGTTCCATAATGAAGGGTTTTCCGTACTGATGCGCACCGTCCACACTGTGATCGACCGATCACCGCCTGACGTGCTACACGAAGTCGTTCTGGTAACGGCCCACTTTCTAATCATTGTAGTATCCTTAATGCTCCATCGAAGCTTTATAGTAAAGTCGCTACTTCACTAAAGCATTACTGGACTTGACCAAGACTGGACTTTGACTATAACTATAGCTACGAGGCACCTTATTTAACTTTTGAAACTTGAAAACATAAAACACTCGACACTGGCAAATGCTCAAAATGCGACGCCAAAACCAACTAAAAAAAAATCATCTATTAACATGTTTCCGCGTATCCGTGTAACTTCCGACCTACTACTTACATAAACACAAATATAGCCGCATATATGATATTGTATACCAGGAAAAAATCACGAGGAACACATGTGTTCCTCGCAGATTATTTTTATCCCTAAATGTAACAGAAAACACCACACATAATCATTTTCCCATCTATAATCCACTAATATAAAATCATACCTCAGTCGAACTAAAGCTGTAAATATGTTTAATTTATTTTTAAGTGTGTACTAAACGATTTTATGATTGGTTTCTTTTTTTCATAGTTTTTCAATGTTAATGCTGTGTAAACACTAATATCAAACCGATATTATTTATTAATTAAATAATGTTAGTTTTAATTTTTTAAACATACGTCCGAAGACTCGGGACTCATTCAGTGCTAGTGAAGCCTTTTGATTTTGATGTTTAAATTTCTTTAGTGTCATAAACTATAAAACTTAGCGTTCGCGATTAGCGTAAGTGACAATTTAACTTAACATAGTTGGTATGTCGTTTTGTAGGTTTGGACCTTTTAAAACTTAAGGCCAAACAAATTATTAAGTAGGTATGTAATGTAAGTAGGTACTTATAAAAACATAAAATTGAGTATGAAGCCATTACTTTTGTGTGTTGACCCTACAAAAAATTCATAACAGCTCTTATCGGTGTTTCACGCTCTTCGAAAGGCGATAAACGAAATTGCTATTCTTAAAACTGTTTATGGATATTTCTATGATACAAAACAACTAAAATTCTAAATTCTAAATCATCTCTACATAGTATAAAATAAAGTTTGTACGCTTAGATCTTTCAAACTACGCAAAGGATTTTAATGCGGTTTCTATCAATAGACAGAGTGATGATAATACATGAATATGCACCACATTGCACCTGTGCGAAGCCGGGGCGGGTCGCTAGTCTAATTATATCACGGCAGACTTATTAGATCGAAAATTTAGTAGCAAGCTTTAGTAGCTAATTCCTAAACAAATGATTAATATTTTTGTTGATAACGAAATTACTGCGAAATGTTTGATACGATCTCTATTTAGTGAGCTAATGATAATTTTAAGTGTACTGTCTAATTAATTGAAATATTTTATCTTCACTGTATTGTGTTAGGTACTTAATTCTACTCGTGTAGTTGATTGAATTCGACAATTCTTCGTTACAACAACAATCTCATTTCCTGTAGATTATCACGTAGTAAATGCATCTAAATACAGCATGACTGGTGAGACATCTACGATACTCGGTACTCGATTCTCGTTATAATTACGTAATAAAATTAGGTACTTAATTTTTGACCAAATTTCCTTATAAATAAATGAAGCGTGGATGCTTATAACGATGCTGATAACGATGTTTTGATCACGCGACGAGTACGTGCTTGTCCCGCCCGTCCTCGGCGCGAGCATTCTCACAACATCCAGCTCGTGCGTCCACGCGGTGTCCATGCATTGCATAATTAATTGCTTAAATTTCGGTTAAGTTTACCCAGTAGTCAGTTAATGTTTATTTTTAATGTTAGTTTTTTTCTTCGTATATGATCGCCAAATATCATGTCCTCGAGTATCGTAGGTGTCTCACCAGTCATGCTGTATAATAAAGTTGCGTATTATATTTAAAAAAACTAGAATTTGTATAGATGAGCATGGTCTAATTCGCTCCTATTCTTCGCATCAGACAGCCAGAAACTTGAAAAAAGCGACATCGTTTTTTCTATAATTGGCTTGCGTTTGACCGCCATCTTGCCTGATGTTAAGCGAAGATGCGGTTTACGATGGAGCACGCTTGCCTAGAAGAAAACGCCTCGGTAATATGAAAGTACTTTAGTCCACAAATTAAATTATGTACATGATCAAAATTTACACACAAACAGATTGAATTATTTTAGCTTATGTTTGTACATTCTTGTGTGTCAAAATTTCGATAAGACAATTTTTCAAGATTTTCTTTACTTTGTCCTCTTAGTATCAACACTTCTCGTTATTTCGAACTGTTTTTAATTTATGAGTATTCAAGTCCCTTGAATTTAGAATTATCTAAAGATTACTATATATGCTTACATAAATATAATGTTTAAACATATTTATGTTTTACTAACACATATTGACAGCCCTGTTGGTTCATTGGTAGTATATCTGCCTTAAGAGCTGAAGGGCGTGGGTTCGATTCCCGCTCAGGACAAACATTTTATGTATCAACAAATGTTTGTTCTATGCCTGGGTGTTCTGTATGTATTATAATTATGCATTTACAAAAAAAAAAAGTATTTATGTATTCTATCAGTTATCTGACTTCCATCACACAAGCTCTGCTTAGTTCAGTAAATCAGTAATCAGTAATATTTATTGGCCATAAATAACAATAATGTTAAAGGCAAGTCACATGTACAAAAAAACCTTACGATTACACTTTAACGAATGAAGCTATACCTATACGAGTAATTTACAACGAACATACTACAGCGGAGGCTCCGTTTATGTACTACACATAAATGAGGATTCTGAGAACCTCATTGACATATATTCACTTAATTTGTAAAATGGATTGTTTTCCAAAAAAAATTGAATGGTTTTTTTTTAAATTCGGTATGATTTAATTCTGTAATATATTTTGGCAATTTATTATACATTAATATTTTGGCGTGACGGCCCTGCTTTTCAACTTTACCTAACCTAGTCCATGGCACGACCAGCTATTCTTTGTTTCGCAAGTTATATTGATGCCTGTCTTTGTTCTTTAGCAAATTAGGTGTGTGTATTTCTAATAAGCTATTGTATATGTATAGTGATATCACTGTCATAATTTTGTTAGTTTTGAAGTATTTTTTTGCAGACCTACGTCTTTTTGTACAAGTTTTGGGTCAGATGGTGCTGTGTGTAATGTCTTACGATATTTATTTATTTAGTTTTCTTTTCTCTTGCTATAAGTGGCATGCCTTAAAGCACTTTACACAGCAGTTTTTTATGCTAAAACAAATGCATATTTGTTGACTTTTCTGTCACGAGTGTTATTGCTACAGGTGGACGATTACTCCGAGAAGGACAACCTGAAAGGCAATTTGGATAACTACATCAAACGGTGGCGTGGCAAAGTGCGCCTCATTCGCAACACGGAGCGCGAGGGCCTCATCCGGACTCGGTCCCGCGGCGCGCAAGAAGCTACCGGAGAGGTGAACAATCTTCTTTTTCTCAATAAAAAAAGAACCCTTATTGGATCATCATTTTTTTGCAATTGTAAACTTATTTGCTGCTGTGGTTAACTGACCGCGACCGATCGATGTATGGGGACGACATTTTGCCAACGATAAAGTTAAGTTCGTCCCTCAATCCAAATTTACATACCTACCTACAAGTTGGAACGGAACCCTCTGTGCGCGAGTCCGACTCGCGCTTGAGTGTTTTTTTCATAATTTTGTTTAAGACCTTAGTACCCGAGGACAAACAATTTGTGGTAAAACAAATGTTTGTTCTGTGCCTGGTTCTGTAAGTATTTACACAAAAAAAAAGTATATATCGGTTATCTGACTTCCATCATACAAGCTTTGTTTAGTTTGCATTGTGGTTAGATGGCGCTGTGTGTGATGTCCTACGATATTTATTTGTAATTCCAGGTAATCGTATTCCTGGACGCTCACTGCGAAGTGAACGTCAACTGGCTTCCCCCACTCCTGGCGCCCATTTACCGCGACTACCGCATCATGACCGTGCCCGTCATCGACGGAATCGATCACAAGACCTTCGAGTACAGACCCGTGTACCAACACGGGACCAATTACAGGGGGATCTTCGAGTGGGGCATGCTGTACAAGGAGAACGAAGTACCCGACCGAGAAGCGAACCTGCACAAGCATAAATCAGAGCCTTACAAGAGTCCGACGCACGCCGGAGGACTATTTGCTATCAATAGGCGATATTTCCTCGAAATCGGAGCGTACGACCCGGGCTTGCTCGTCTGGGGAGGAGAAAACTTTGAGCTTAGTTTTAAAATCTGGCAGTGCGGTGGCAGCATCGAATGGGTGCCTTGTTCTAGAGTGGGGCACGTGTATCGCGCGTTCATGCCTTACTCTTTCGGCAATTTAGCCAAAAACCGAAAAGGTTCCCTTATTACAATCAACTATAAACGAGTGATCGAAACCTGGTTCGATGAGGAGCATAAAGAGTACTTCTATACGCGGGAACCGATGGCGCGTTTCTTGGATATGGGAGATATCAGCGAGCAGATCGCTCTGAAGGAAAGATTGCAGTGCAAGGATTTCAATTGGTACATGGAGAATGTTGCGTACGATGTCTATGATAAGTTTCCTAAGTTGCCGAAGAATGTGCAATGGGGCATGGTGAAGAATAAAGCTACGGGAGCGTGCTTGGACACCTTGGGGAAAGCAGCGCCCGCCTATATTGGTGAGTTTGTTGAATTGGATACATTACTTAGGAATAGGGGCCTAATAAAGAAAATAATGAAATAATAATAATTGAGAGACTAAGAGACATCTTAATCTGGTTGCGTTTGGTTTACGTTGTCTCTGTAGAGGGGTACATTTTGGTCGAAGTTATTCAATTTATTTTAATTTAATTTTCAAACTAGGTACTAAAATACTAAAATATTGTATGTCCACGAGGACAAAACTGTTTAAAGTACTAAGTATTGTATAACATCATCTTAAATTGTACACAGTTTTGCACAATAAAAAATATTTCATTTCATTTTAAGAGACTCTCGCTAGACGGTTGGGTCAAGGGTCCGCTTCAAAAGGCAGTGATCCTTGACACGGTGCGCGTTGTGAGGTTCCTCACTCTACAGCCCTAACCACCGGCAGCTTGAGCCCTGCCCCGCTGCCGGCGGCACCCTAGTTTTTAATGTTTTGTAAATATTTAAAAAGTATTGACATATATATAGTATAAAATTATATAGTATAAAAAATAAGAAGAAATATATAATTTATTTGATGTAAAAACATTGTTAACAGATACAATTTACTAAAGGCTCCCGAACTAGTCAAAAACTGTGGGTCAGGAGCCAGCATTTCTGCAATGGTCATGTACAGGTGTTATCTCTTACCATCAGGATTTTTGGATCAGGATCTCTTACCATCAGGAGAAGTTACCATATAATTTGGTATTTGAATAATTGTGATGTTTTTGTAAAAATAATGTGTCTTGAACATTATTTTTTTAGGTCAGCAGTTTCTATTTTCATAGAATGATAAGAATCTCATTGATAACTAAAAAGATATTTAATTGTGTAATTTAAATGTAACAATATCAGATTACAGACATATTATCATATTGTCTATCTACTAAAAAACTATTATAGGACCAAAGTCACAATTAATAAGCACAATGATTTTTTTATAGTTGACTGGCTAGGTCTTTGACCACAGTTCAAAATTCCTAGCTTGGAATGGTGAGCTTTTCAGAGCACACTGTTGGGTGCTTGGCGGCAGATTTTCAAGTTGATTATGATAACTTATCAGCTGAGTATTATGAAGCAGGGATTCTCAAACTGGGTTCCTGGTTCTGGGTGTATATGAGGTTCCATAAAATAAAAGGTATTTGGTCGGTGTTCCGTTATCTTTAAAGTTTAGGAACCTGGTATAAAGTACCCTACCACCATACTATGGTTTCTTCATGTGTTTTACTTGGTGGTAGATTTCCTTAGCAGGAGGTCGTCTAGGTAGGTACCACCACAGTACCAGATATTCTGCCGCCAAGCAGTAGTGTGCAAACATTACTGTGTTCCGGTTTGAAGGGTACTGCAGCTAGCGAAACTACAGGGATGTTGAGACTAACCATCTAGTTTCAAAGTAATGCCAATGCAGTGATGCCCTGGACTTTGTTTTGTTACTCAAAGTTCAATCGTTGCAATGGTCATGGACACGCGTTATCTCTTACCGTCAGGTGAGCGCCTCGATCGTCTCATTACCTTTACATAAAAAAAAATGTGATGATGCAAGTTTTATTAACACATTTTTTATTGTTTCATGATGAAACAATAAACCCAATACCTACATAATTAGACATAATCTGAAAAGATTTATTTACGCGCACCAGAGGGGTGAGGAACTTATGAGAAATGATACTAGTGCAATATAGCGAAAACTTTTTTCCAGAAAAGGTTTCTCGTCTGTGTGTGCGTGTGTGTGTGTGTCCGTAAGTGTCGTTTTAACCAGTCGTCCTGTTTTGTATTGTATTCGCACTTCGGGTATTTATATTTTATTTTCGTTTTATTTGTTTCTCTTGTTTGGTTAGCTGTTATTGGAACTGTATATTATTGTATGTGTATATATCATTCTGTTTTATGTGTTTAAATTCACCCGAAAAATATTTTTACCGGTCGGCACACTCGTGCGTGGCGTCACCTGCCGGCTTCGACGGAAGACCAGCGCCGGCTGGCTTCAGTCGGCATTATGCTGAGTCGAGGCCGGTTTGTGACATAAAATATATTTCAAACTTTTTGTTTTTTTGTTTAATTTTTATTTATTGTATACTATACTATATACCTTTAAGTTTTTTTCTATGTTTTATGTTTATTGTTTATTTTTTGTATGTATGTATTGTAAATTATGTTGAAATGTGTTTTATGTCATAAATAAAGTGTTGTCTATTGTCTACATTCGACAATAAAATCTTGAATCTTGATGTAATGGTTTCCAGGCACGTCCACCTGCCATGGTTCTGGCAACAGCCAGCTGTTCCGTCTGAACGCGGCCGGTCAGATCGGCGTCGGCGAGCGCTGCGTGGAGGCGGACTCCGAAACCGTGAAGCAGGCGATCTGCCGCCTCGGGACCGTCGACGGACCCTGGATGTAAGTACTGTCTCACCTCTGTATACTAGTGCCACTAATATTATAAATGTGAAAGTTTGGATGGATGGATGTTTGTTACTCTTTCACGCAAAAACTACTTTTTTTTTTTACAAATACAAATACAAATCTTTTATTAATAACACCAAAGTTACAGGTCATGTTTAAAAATATCAAAATCATAACATATGTCAATACAATCAAAATGTCAATGAAAGAATATGTCACATATAAAATAATTATGTCAATAAAAACAAAAATATTATATATTATAAAATATTTTATGCCGCAGGTGGCAATCAAGCAGACGGGTCGCCTGATGTTAAGCAATCACCGTCGCCTATAGATATCTGCAATACCAGGGGTACTACAAATACGTTGCCGACCTTATAAGATTCTATTAACATGCCTTTTGAACAACCCAACTCCGCGGCAATACGGAAGAAGGAAGATTATTCATTCAATCATCAAATACAAATATTTTATTGAAAGGTATGAGGAAAATCACCTGGTGCACCGTCTCCACGGCGACTGCCTCACGCTGCAGCCGCACTCGCGCCTCCTGGGGCTGGCGCCGTGTGACCCTCACAACACCTACCAGCAGTGGACCATCGAACATAAGAAGCCGAACTGGTGAGGACGGGGATCGCGCGGGGACTAGTGGAGGTGCCTCTATACCATATAAGCACGCAGCTGTAAGATAACTCATGGATTCAGTCGTTACTTTACCGAAGGTCAACTTATGGTGTCCTGGTGTTAGAACTCTAGTGTATTTACTACAACGCAGTGGCTAGGTACCAAAGGATCTGGTGCAAAAACAATGAGGGCTCTAAAATCGTAAAAATATAAGAGGCCCGTTTTGACATTTGTCATCGCGACGTAACTAGTGATGTAACCATACGACTCGATACGATAAATCGATTCAAGTTTGTATGAGTATGTATTGTTAAGTGCATTGGATTAAAGTTCTGACTAGAAAATTTAATTTAATGTTACGATGGTAACAAAGGTAAATTTGTCTGTAATTTAATATTTTTAGTTGCAATAACATTGGTCAGAGACGAGCCATTCTATAGAAATCAGTGTCGCCAATTCCAAATTTTATTTACTTTTCAGTAAAGATCACTTCACAATATTTAATTACTATTTATTAAAATCGAATGAGGCTGGTGAAATTCGGTAATTAATTGGTTACAACGCTAGTATTAAAAAAAAAGTACTGAGAACGTAACTGTTTTAGATACGTTTCGTAATAATTAGAAATTGCATGCTACAATAAAGTAAGCGCGAAAAGAATACTCGCAATATGTTCTATCATATTATTTAACGCGCCAAAAATATGTATGTATTTTTTAAAAACACTTTATGCACTTGATTATTATTTTATTGTTTCTTTCAGTTTCGTTCCAAGTTACATTCTAGGGTCTTTTTCAAATGTCAAAACGGGCCTTTTATTTTTCGACAACTATAACTAAACTGGTTAGGTTTTATTGTGTGTTAATTTTAAATTAGTAACTAACATAACATTTCAAGGAGTAGAATTGGCGACACTATACAAACAACAATAATAATCTAAATGAATTCTTTAAAACTGTGAATTGCTTTGAATTGAGTTGCGATGATTATAGTTGGATGTCAGCCTGTCTTGAATCGCTACATAGTATAAAACAAAGTCGCTATTTTTGTCTGTTTGTTTGTCTGTATGCTTAAATCTTTAAAATTACGCAACGGATTTTGATGCGGTTTTTTGTAATAGGTAGAGTGATTCAAGAGGAAGGTTTTTATGTATAAAAACATCATCTATTAAATAATGGAGAAATACTGTTATTTTCAGGGTTTCTAATGTGGTGTCGTAAATTCTTACATTTCTTGCCGTTTACATTGCGTACGCAGGCTTAACCTTACAGGATTTATAAAAATAATGTACTAAGTATTGTACACCTTGAAAAGGTCTACAGAAAAGTCCGCGATGGTATATGTCTATCTCTTATCGATATCCCACAAAACCCCGTGCACCCGTGCGAAGCCGGGGCGGGTCGCTAGTGTGGGATAAATAACAAACGTGGAACGCGGAATTGCACCTCAAGCGTTAGTTACATGAACCTTCTTTAGTATGTCATCTCTATCAGGTTAGAGCAATAGAATTAATGCTACAGCGTCCAATATTGGTACTTTTTAATTGATTTAAAAAAATGAGTAGGTTCACAATGAATCTTTTTTTTTTTTATATATAATTCCCCGATTACTCGAAGAGGACTGGAACGATTCGAGAAATTATTTTTTTATTTAAAAGAGTTATACTTCCCAGGTACCATTAGCACCAAATCAGGATCTGATGATGGACCCCAGAACAATCGAGGGCAACCCTCAAATTTTATCGGAACGCATAATGTGTTTTATATATATTCTTATTTTAAAGGATATACTTTCAGATTGGTCCCATAGAAATTACATGAAATATCGGTTGAGTAATTTGATTTTTAAACTATAACACCTAAAACTTACCAGTAATAAAATACCCGTTCGAGGGTGGGGTCGGATTTTTTAATGTAAATTTATACTTAGTAATAACTCCATGGTGTTGATTTTATGTATGTTTTGTATATTATTTGTGAGTGAGACAATTTTTTGCGATGTTTTGAAAGTATATTTCGCTGGTACGATTTTTAACAACGACATCTTACGCTAAATATAAACTTGGTGAAGTCCGTGCGCGAGAAACACCGCACCAGGACTACCGTTCTTGTACTTGAACTGAAATGAGATCTTGCGCGCCAATCACAGAAGTCGGAGCAACCAATAAAACACAAGTGCTTAGCCCCGGGCCAGTGACTTATTTTATCTTTGATGAAAATCTTGCGAACGATCAAGGACTCAAAATGAATGCCTTTAGTAGAAATTCTACATATTTTGTACGAAACATTGCAGCTAATATAATATGATTCACATTCTTTTCCTTCCTTCAGATAATAATTTGTAGTGTAGGGACAAAATTGTGTTGTCGCCGTCGTGTGTTCAAGCAATAAAGTTATAAGGAGTATGTCCTGTCTAAATAAACGGTGTATTTTGTACGTAACGTACGTACGTACGTACCACTATTCATGGGTACTGATATTGCGAAATTTAAATTGGTCCTTATTGATAACACATACAAGGAGCTAGCTTACGTCTGGAATAATAGTTCGAAACGTAACGCTTATTTGCCAAACGACGTCACTATGGATTAGAAAATAGAGTTCAATTATTATTAACACCATAATTTCAAATGAGACACTTCAGATTACGTTTTTCGGAGTTTTTTCCGTGCACTATGTAAGGCGCTATCCACACATTTCCGTGTCAGGGCCGTCCGGGCTCAGGGAGTCATACTGCACACAGATCGCAATGGCCTTGGTAAATACTTCTCTTCTTGAAAATCATTAATTTCTATCTGATAGATCGTAAAAAAATCTCTGTTGCACAAGTTAGTTGTGTTGTGTGATCGGAGTTTCTTTGTCGAACGAAATTCGAAACGAAGTCATCCGACATAGAACTAAAGTCACCGACATAGCTCAAAGAATTAGTAAGCTAAAGTAACAGTAGGTCGGTCTGCGGTCACATTTCTCAAAGAACCTATAACCAGTGGGTTTGACGAGTTCTAGAGTGGAGAACACGTGAACAGGCTAGCATTAACACAAAATGTATTCATACTTTTTTTATGGCGTTGACGGTCTACTAACTCTGTTCAGAAAAATATATGGATAGCGCCGAAAAAAATTTGAATTTTGCTCCCATCACGTTTCTTGGACAATTAGCGTCGCGCCCAGGAAAAAAAATTGTAGGTACTGATTTTGTAATTTAAGCCACAAGTTTTATATTTGATGTGACTGACACCGTTCACGTCTTAAATACGTCTTACATTTTAAGTTACATTTTAAGATGTAATGTATCTAATAATTATTGTAGGTAGAAACTTTAAGTTTGATTTTTAATTATTATTTCCGTTTCCAAAACATTTTTATTTAATATTTGTATATACGTAATTGATTTTGAAAGTATTAAAATTTTTAATAAGTGTGACGTCATGAGTATAACTAAAAACCACGTAAACAAATAATTATGTTGTTCCATTATACGTAAAAGTACTTAAAACAATATTTTTTGAAAATAAATTACCTTTAATACTAAGTCTACGTTTCATGACGTAATGGTTGAAATTATATTGGCTTATTATATACTTAGTTAAATAGAAAGGTGCACTTTAAATAAAATGTAGATTTATGTTAAATATCAATTATTTTCGTACTTCTCCTAAACATTCCTTTACTTCGAGTAGGTATGTCTTCCTAACTGTTGATCAATCTTGAATCATTGATATAAATATTCATACAGGTTTTAAAAGTGCTCGTCAGTTGTTAACAACTATTAATGATTACATTTTTGAATTTATCCCATTCGCGAAATCGGATGTGACAGCGATTTTGACGTTTTTCTATTTTACTTTTTAGTATACTTTGACTCACAAACTTAGATGTGGATTTTAATAAAATTAGGCGTAAAGAATCTCCTTGTAATAAATGAATTTACTACAATGTATGTTTATTTTATTTATATATAAAGTATATGAAGCTTATTGTTAATATGATACTTAGTTGTAGTTACTTAGTTATTTTGTAGTAAGTACGTAATAAGTATTTTCGTAAAATATACGAAAAGTAACCACGCAAGCGTGAAATTAGAGAAGCCCTCTTTAAAGTAGTGAAAGATATTTTCACTTGGCAGAGATTGAAAGCGCATTTAGTTGATGTAATACTGTAATAAGCTATATGTTTTATAGAGATTACAAAAGTAAAGACAGTTGAAATTATACAATTATTTTATTTGTTATTATTAATATTTGAAAGCTGTAGATATTAACTATTTAGTTTTAAGAATATCTATTTATTATATTTGGAGGCAAACGAGATGCATTTTTTTTTTCATTTTTTGTTTATGATACTTACCTACATTGCTTATTTTTAGTTTTAAGCACCTATATGCTCAAATCTGTTATTTTATCTTTATTGGGTCTTTGTCAATTTGTAATAGTGGTTAAACTATAACACCAAAGTTACAGGTCATTATTCCATGAATATTTAAAAAAGTCGAAATAATAACCAATATAAAATATCAATAAAAATTATAATTACTTACAAGTAATACAATAACCTCTCATTTTCTCATGTTGTTATCAATGATCTCTCTGATCGGAAAATGCTTGTTGACTCCGACCCAATTAAGAAGTAATTATGTACTTTAATGTGGTTATGTTATTAGAATGAGTTGGAGATCTAAAAGTGGTATCAGGAGTGACACGCCAATAAGTCTTGTGCAGGAATCAGTTGTATGCAAATATCCAGATTTTATATGTATAACTTTGATATAAACAAACTTCCAGACCAAAAATAACAAAATTGGTGTTGTTATTTCAAATTGATGTTTTAAATTTTTATTTTTCCTTAACGTGTGTAAAATGGGCATTCTTTGTAAATAAAACCTGATGAGTGTTTTGTCACAAGTTGAGATGCTTGGTCTTGTAATATGTATTGTTTTGTGTGAAATTACTGTGATTTCTTGGAAATTTTATATATTTCTAACAAATGTAGAAATAAATGATATTTATTGTTATGATGGGTTTTATTTCTATTTTCTACATCTCGTGTAGGCACCCTAAAAAGGCGACCAAATAACAGAAGAAATTCGTAAATGGCAATTTTTTAATTTTATTGGCTTCACAACAAGGAGTTGAGTTACGAAAATGTGACCAGCTGTGACAGACGGGGGAGAGGTCAAAAAACATGGAAATTCGTGTGACGTGATTTGTGGATGACCCCCGACTACTTATGCCCAAAATACCTAAAGCTAGGTTGGTAGGATCATATCAAATTCGATTAAGCTGGAATGGGAACACTGGCTGTGAAGGTACGTATTTAAAGGGGCCACAAGTCCTCGGCTCTGTACTAGTTCCCAGTCCATGCAACAGCACGGTAATACCAGTGAACACTCAAGTTTCATCTCGTGTAGTCTGTGCTCATCACTATCTTATTACGATTTATAATGTAAAAGTAATGAGACGAACGATACACTCTCCTGATGGTAAGAGATAACGCATGCCCATGACCATTGCATCAATACACAGAACTTTGCAAAACAAAGTCCGGGGCATCGCTGCTTATTACATTGACTCGATTGTTAGTCTCAACAGCCCTGTAATTTCGCTAGCTGCAGTATCCTTCAAACTGGAACACAGTAATGTTTAGATGTTTACACACTACTGCTTAGCGGTAGAATATCTGGTACTGCGGTGGTACCTACCTAGACGACCTCCTGCTAAGAAAATCTACCACCAAGTGAAATATTTGTGCCATGTAACAAATGAAACCCACTGAATGATTTTCTACTAAAACCTTTTATTGTATAATAAATTACAGTGAATAAATGCTGTTATGCACTAAGCAGTTACAATGTTATTATGGCTCACATTATAAGTATGGATTTCTCTTTAATAAAAGGAAAATACAATGCGTTTTAATCTTTAGGAAATATAATAGTTAGTTCACTTTGTAAAATAAGAAAAATTATAAATTTGTTGTCATATGCCCAAATATTTCCCTTCTGCATAGTGAGCAAATTAATTGGTTATATTTATTATTCTATCTATTATTGTTACAGAAATTTATAAAAGTACAATTAGTTACTAAGGAATTTTGGACCACCAGTTGTTCCAGGATTTAACTCTTTGTTCTGCTTCTAGCACGGACCAGTTAGGCGAGGGGATGTCTGGAGCGAGCCAGTTGAAGTCGTCCAGCTGATCCCAGTTATTAATGTTTTTATTTAATGATGAGGCATTAAAATGCTTCTCTAAATCATCATAGTATAAATTATAGGGAGCGGTCCGTATATCTGTACAATCTTCAACGATACCTTTACTTGTGACATGCAAGTAAATATCACATCTACTGGAGGTGTGCATTCGCAATTGTTGACAGGCTGTGATTATTTTACAGTTTGTGCATTTCTCCATGAAAACAGATGAAGTTACGGGACCAGTGAGAACTATGCAGTTTACCATATTCGTCAAGTGCAGAGTCCCCATAACACCTTTCAAGCCAATTGTACAATTTTTTAAATTACGCAAATCAACATCTCGCTGGAATAACTCTTCATTTTCCAATAGAAATACTTTTCCTTCTTGTGAATCAAAGCCAAACAACTTTTCGTCCCATTTGTTTATCTCTTTCTTGTTGTTTCCATCATTTTCATCTATGGAGCTCTGTTTATGATTGTCAGACCTCGGCAGTTTCTTTTTTGAGAAGCCAAATTTCTTTCTCGGCACATAACGTTCTTCTAACTCATAGCATTGGGTCTGTAAGTTCTGTACTATACCTAAGTACTTGCGCATATTGAACTCCTTCAGAAAGAATGATGACGTGACGACATATTTCTGCAACTCGTTGAGTTCTTTTTTGATGGTATCAAAGTGTGAGGGCAGCATGTTTGTTTCTAGAGAGGGAATTTGAGTTAGCATATCTTCAACATATTCAGATTTTATTTTAAAAGCCCCAGAAAAGAAGTCTTCATTTTCATCTGTGGCATCCAAATCTTCCCTTGCCTTGTGAGCCTTTTGTAACTTTTCTAAGCGTTGTGCATCCCTTCTACTAAGCCTTTCTAAAACAGAACTTTTTTCACTCATTTTCCTTTCTTTAATAAATCGTCTATTTTCTTACTTAGTTCCGAATTTTGATTTCCAGCTTCTTTAAGGATTTCTACGGTTTTATGAGCTAGTCTTCTGGTATCTGTGTGTTTGGATTCCGTATCCAACTATAACAAAACATACAAAACTGTTAAGACATTTAGGGAAACTTATGATTTTGTTCCATATTTACACAGATGGGTCAAACTTGATGATTAGTTATGATGAATTCAAAATGAAGTATCCCAACTCATAATGACATATCTATATGATTCACAAAAACTATGTGCAAGGTTGTTTGCAGAATTTTTTTTAGGAAAAGTAGTTCTACAGACATAAACTTAACCTTTATCAACCTCAGCTCAGTTTATGTCATACAAACATTGATAAATTGTGATGAAATTTAGAAAATGTGTTCAATGTATTATCAAGTGTTTTCTTGCACTAGTGGCAAAAATAATTGTAATTTTTCAAACCAGTATCAAAAATATTAATCTTCTCTTTACAAAATCCTGATTACCAATTTAAAAATGTAATATCCAGTGTTGCTAAGATGAAATAAATTATGAAATATATATTTGTATGAAAAAGGTTCAAGCTCTAAAGCCACTTTAGTTAGAACACAACACAGATGCACACAAATTAGTTTCAAAATTCCAGGCCAATACTGTTAACTATACAATACAAACAAATATAATGACCTTCTTGAGGAGTTCATCATCAGGTTTGACCAACTTGAATAGTGCATAACCGATGGATCCAAATGTGACCACCCAGAATGCAGATCTAATAGCTACACTCATCTCACCAATATTCTAGATCTGTCCTTCTTTACTCCACACTTTAATGTCGAATTCACGAGTCTTCTGGTCAGCAATCTTTTCCCCAAGTGAGTAGTAGCTTTCTAACACCCAGTTGTGATTCTTGTACATATACAAACGAAAATCTGAAAATCAATCAATGCAATTAAAATTTTGACGACTGACACTTACATAACAAACATTTATTTCCATCAATCCTGATTTCGTGTCATTAAGGTGGTTCGATTTCCATACAAATAAATGTTTGCCAATTATGGATAAATGGGGCATAATTTTACAGTGAAATCTCCACTACTGGCATTTATTTTGGTCTTTATTTGAGGTAAATCACAGTTGGTCAAATAAAGCAGTAGATTATTAGCATAAAATCGAATTTATAAATTTTTGATTTTTTAATAAAACAGTATATTATGCCAATAATGCTAATAATCTACTGTACAGTAGATTATGCTAATAATCTACTGTTTTATTCAAGCAATTGATTTACCGCAAATAAGGACCAAAATAAATGCCAGTAGCTGTGATTTCACTGTAAAAAATGCTCCATTTGTCCATAAATGGAAAAATTGATTTGTATGGAAACCCAACAACCTTAATATATAATGCTCAAAAGTGACATGGGCTACTTTTATTGAAGAAAAAATCTGTTTCTTTTAGGTGGACCACGCATGTTATGTTTGCACATATAAACGTCTAAAAGCATAATGAACACCGTGGGCGACGGTACACTACTTTACTTAAATCATGTTAGTTCACAATAACAAAGCATCTGCACAAATCAGAATATAAGGTTTTGTATCACAATGGCATTGAAAAAAAAACAAATTGTAACATTTGGATTGGCACTATAAAAGCAGATTATAGAGCAAGACGATTTTTAATTGATATATTATTAAATACACTAATCATTATAACTTTTGGAATCCAGTAGGACGCCTATAAACTGGTTAAGCTTCAGCTTAATTTCATCGCGTAAGTCACTAAACCCACTTTGTTGGATGATTCATGATGACATCTGACTAAATATAAAATTGAATTCTGCTGTTTACGGTGTAAGTAAAAGATCTTTACCTCTATTGGTGTTCAATTTGTACCACACACCGAAAGAAACTGCGAAGGCGGCGGCCTCGAACAAGAACACTGCTTTCAGAGAGTTATTGAAATATTTCTTGAAAGTGCTGAAACCTGATCTTGGGCTTTTTGTTAACATAATAAAATGAGAATTTTCCCTAGATTTTAGGGAGTTTTCAAGATTTTTTTAGAAACCTAGCACTACATATAAATTAAAGAAAGAAATGTCTGCCAGCCAGTTCTGTTCTGCCACGATGACGTAAGAAAGTTTCGTGCAAAATAAAGTAATTATTGTTAAAAACGACGACCTGACATATATTTTTGCACGACTTTGGAACACAACTAATGCGTTTCATTTTACGTTGTTTTGTGTTACATTTTTACCTTTTTCTAACTATTATGTTCACAATGTTAAAATCAATACGCATCCCTGCCCTACATACTTCCTGCTATAATTTTATCAAAATATTTATAACATATATTTATTTTACGGCGTAGTAATATCACACCTATAGTTATTCTAAAGTTGTGTTACCATCTTACCATGGGAGTAAATAAACATAGCACTAACTCTGTTTAATCTGAGGCTTAACGCATAGCTGCATTTTTTTCTTCTTCGTTTTTGGCGTCGCACTTTGTGCAACTGCCTGTGTCAAAAGATGTTTTCATGTACATAATGAAAAGTTGCATAAGTCTAATTCACATAAAATCATGCCTTTGTAAAGTAGGGGTGACTACTAAGCTATTCAAGCTGCGATGGAGTTTAGAAGCAACGCGTCAAAAAAGTCATGATTTACCACATTATATCATTTTCCCATACTCACGCACATTTTTATTCTTGAAGTGCTTACTATAGATCGTTTCACGAAAGAGTTCCCTTCGTCGTCATGTTGGTAGTTACGAAACCAGTGTTGCTACTTTTTCAGAAAGATGTTTACTCGAAATTAAGGAAATTTTAATGTCACTAACGTAGATACTATTTTTTAACATCTGGTCCGAAGTATCGGCGGGAATCCAGCCGGATTGAAAATGACACCAGACCAGATTGCGGTCCCTAGTCCTATAGTTTTAATACAACTATGTATTTTACCTATATTGATATAATTGACAAGGTTGAAAAATAAAACAAATGTTTATGGTTATTTTTTATAATAATTGTGTTCATCTAATGGGCCAACACCCGAGATGTCGCTACCACCTGTATCATCATCAGAAGAAGTATCGTCACTATCGTTTCCTACTTCAATTATGAATCGGTCAATTTCTGCGTCTGCACGTACTCCATCATTGTAGTATTTGTCTTCAATATTCTTGACATGATCACATTCTTTTTTCCAATCTTCTGCAGATATGCTTAAAAATGCTTCTTCTGTTATTTTAACAATTTGACTTGCTTCCTGTCCAACATTTTTTTCTGCAATTCTTCTTTTCAAAAGACTCCATATGAGCTCAATTGGGTTTAAATCACAGTGATAAGGCGGGAGCCTTACCACTTTATGACCATGTTTCTCCAGTAACGTGTCTGCTTCGTAAACAGGCGGTTCTTTATGGTCTTTAATTATTTCATAAAGCTCAGCTTTTACCATCGTTGGTAAATAAGCGAGACCTTTACTAACAATCCAGTTTTGCATCTGAGACTTCGTACTGTTCATTGTTGGTGCTTTGTTGAGTGCCACTGTATGGTAGGGAGCATTATCCATAATCACAAGCGACTGAGGAGGTAGATTCGGTAAAAGCTTTTCTTGAATCCATTTCATAAAATTTTCTCGATTCATATCATCGTGATAGTCTCCGGATTTAGACTGTGATTTAAAAATCAGCTGAGCGTTGGGTACAAAACCGGTTTCACTCCCTGCATGGACTATAATCCATCGTGGTCCTTTTGAGTCCGAAGATAAAACGCCTGCTTCTGTGTCACTCTGCCAACATTTACCTGCACAGTAAGTTGAATGAACGTAAGTTTCATCTAAATAAATGACTGGACGCTGGTCTCCTTCACGATTTTCTCGTAACTGCTTCAAATATCGACTACGCCAAGCCACAATATCGTACCTTTCCATCATAACTTTTCTTTTTGATTTACATTTTTGGAAATAAAATCCTATCTTCTTCATTATTCGCCATAAAGTAGTGCGACTTCCCTTGAAATCGATATCATTTCGCATTTCATGCAGTAATTTGGTCAGCGTAGGTAATTCTTTTCTCACAGCATAGAATTCATGTATTTTATGTCGTAATGCACAAATTTCAAAATCATCCAGCTTAATTTGTTTATCGCGCGGCCGACTCTTACCAGGCGTCGAAATTCTTGTTGAAGTACTAGCAGCTGCTTCACCTTCTTTATAAATTTGTGTGACTGTTTTTTCTGATATACCTGAAAAAATAATGTAAACATAAATGTTAAAATTAACTTAATAACAAATCCACATTGTTTTATTTATGTTGTAACACAATTGTTGGAGACACATTTTAAATTCAAAAACAATATAAATAAGTACAATTGCTAGTTTTATATTTGAATTCTTTCTACATATCTAAAAGTTTATGTAGTTACTATATAAAATTATAATTATTATATACATTAAGAAAAACGAGGAATAGTGATTTGACCTGCCTGGTATCCCTATTTTACTAACCTGTCATGGCGGCGACACGGCTACGAACACATTCCAAAGGGATTATTGGCGCTTTGTTCCGTTTTTCACGTTCACAAAAACTTTTGACTTTTAACACCATCTGTCTTTCACCACTTTTTAGTGTTTTGGGCATGTTTAGAAATTTTTTACTAATTAAAAACTTGAAAACAATTAGAGCAATGAACAATGAAACTATCTGTTTGACGTTTCGACGAACAGGGCTGCCAACATGACGACGAAGGGAACTCTTTAGTGAAACGCACTTTAGTTACAACAATATACAAGTAATTTTTTACTAAATACCTACCCTATTTTCAGTGATAATTAATACTATCACTGAAAATTGATTTTAATAATTGTCTTGTGATTAGTTTATTCCCTTACAGTGAACTATATATACCTAACTAAAATGTAGGGAGATACTCATAAACCAATGTATCGACCATTACCACTGAAATGATACTGAAATAGTTGAAGGCACTGGAACTAAAATCTACAAAAAACACTGCATCGAACAAAAATATTTATTCAATTTCACATCAATTATGTTTTATAAATTTTACTTTCGCCTACTGAAATTTTTCCATATTCTTCGTGACGCTGTGAACAAAATAATTATCATTATTAAATATAATGGACAATTCAATCTAATTAATTCGGAAGGACAAAATTATGCGGTTGTAGTTCTCGTGAATGTGTAATAAATATTAGTCTTAAGAAAAGATAACAAAATATTTGTATGCTAAATTAAAATAGCTATATTTTTTTAAAGCTTCTGATGGTTATGCCTGGTGTCCTTTTTAAAAACTGTATTAAATGAATTAGAAGGGAATTTTACTGACTATGTATGATTACGTGACTAGACCAGTCACGATATCAAACTGATTTCAATCCGGATTTACTTTTTATTCCAGAAAATATAGTATTCACAGTGAAGCTGCGAATTAATTTTTAACATAACATTTAGAAATCTCTCCATAGCTTGACACCGGTGAGTGAATAATAACGCAAACCGCGTGACACTATTTGGGTAATTCGTTATCACCTTCAGTTTCGGCCTTCTCTGCTTCTTCTTCCTCTTCTTCGTTTTCCGCGCAAGAGTGTACACATTCCTGGTAGCCTATATCTGGATATTTATCTATACAGTGCTGTGGCACCGGAGAGTCCTGAAAAAATTAAAATTGACGTTAGGTGCCGCTGAGCAACTTATTCCACAAAATGGCGGTTTCCCCAAGTGTGTTTTTATTTACTTTAATTGGCGAGGTTAATTATAATATAAGGACTAATATTAGATAGTTTTTTAAATATGACAAAAGTTTACGATTTTTTTCATCAGGTATAAGGTCAGGTATATATATTTTGTAACTTGTTACAACAATAAAAAAATAGATTGTCGTCACGTCGCGACGTGACGTTTAATTTTTTTTGGCATAGCTAGATACTAGATATGAACTGATACTCCTTGGATTGAACATTTTAACTCTCAAAGTCTAACTAATGGTGAAACTGGGAGCCCGTTTCAGCGCATGCATATGACCTATGCGTAAGAGCGCCTAGTGAAGCTCATACCTGTTCGATTTCATGAATGATAACATCGTCCACAACATGGTAGCGTAAACGAATCTGGAACCCTTTAAACGTGTCGTTGTCACAGAAACCCTCGCAGGGTTGCCACTCCCCCCATTTGGTCATCGGACATTGATTTGATGATTCAGGATCCACTTCTTGTGGTGCTTCACTGCGAAACGGAACAAACAAATTAATAATTTACAAGTACAAGCTTCAATCGGTGTGGAACAAAATAGATCAGCAGAGTCAACAGTGCATATAACGCGAACAAAAACCAACACGTTTTTGAAGATGTTGTTCAGTGTTACGTTGGTTCTGAGTAATGTTGTGAGGGGTCATTAAGTGCCAAATCAATGTTGTTAGGCAAGTGAAAATCAAAGTTTATCACACTAATATTATAAAGGCGAAAGTTTGTGAGAGTGTCATGTTTGTTACTTCTTCACGCTCAAATGGCTAGACCAATTTTGATGAGATTTTAGATGAAAGTAGCAGACACCCTGGATTAACACATAGGCTACTTTTTATCCAGAAAATATGTGGTGTTTACGTATGTACAGCGGGTAACACCGCGAGTAGCACACAAATATTAAAAAAAAAATTAAAAAAGGATAATAAAACTTTGGTGTTTTTAAATCTATAATGTGAGTACGGATAAAGAACACTTGCGTTGTTGTAGTAGTAGTGGTAGTAGAAGTAGTAGGACGCATATGCTGGGGTCGCTGGGTGGCATACGTCGGCCAAACTTCCTTGCTTTCTACTTTCTCATCAGCATCACCGCCACTGTCTTCATCATCCCCTCCGCTTGTAGTATCTGTAACATTTTTGACGAATTTTACCCGTAGTTTCTGTGCTACTTCTCTTGCGTTCTTCTGTTGCCTACGTCTAACAATGGATAATGAAAAAGGAAGTAAAATAAGTTTTAGGAAGTACCTACTTATTTTTAACCGACACAAAAAAGGATAAGGCTCTCAATTCGACTGTATTTTTTTTAATGTTTGTTTCGCAATAATCGATTTTGATGATTCTTTCTTTGCTTGATAGATCCGCAAACCGGGATATCTGTCTCGGGCGGCAATGTAACAGGACGCCATATTTTTTTGTATGAAGTAATAAAATCCCACTTTTTCGACGCGTTTAAGTTTTAGCCACCGACAAAAAAGTTGGTAAGCGATGATGTGGTCGAAAATAAAGCACGTAACCTTGGAAGATACCTATTTACGCTAACCTTGAAAATACTTAATAGATACCTAAATAGGTTGTAAAACAAATAATTTATCTCAAACGCTAGAGAAGAGTTCCATTCCAGGCTAGGTGTACTTTACCATCTTCGACATACCTTATTTTGACATGTAATCAGTGTTTTATAACCCATTTAATGACATGTTTAAAATTTTGAAGTGACTTATAACATTGGTGTTATCAATAAAGTATTTGTATTTGTTTTAAAACAAACCTTCAGTCTTAGCCTCGACTTCCTCCGCTTGGCACTGCGGAGTTGCATACGTCCGTACAAGGTCCACTACTAATCTGGCAAAAGGTTTCTCGGGCTTAATTGATTTTTTTCCGATCCCAGACAAAAGGGTGATGGGTTGAAACGGCGACTGTTCTTCATTGGAAGACTAGACAGAAACAATATTACAAGTTAAAATAACATTTACAAAGTGCACTAGTTGTTATCAAAAGTTATTTCAAGTTTCAATAACAGGTGCGTCTTTTTAACTGCATTGGAAATGGGCGTCGTTTGGGGTCTTTCAAGTATTACGTATGCAGAGTTTTAGTAATTATTAACAACTCCCTCCCCATTTGTCTGCAAAAGTAAGCAAAACTCTCGCTCCCCTCTCGTATGCTCACAAAAATATTGGTTCAACTAGTGGTCTTATCTAAAAGCGATCTCTTCCAGGCAACCTAAGTATCCAAAGGATTCATGAACAAGTTGAAAACGTGGTGAGTCAATATATTTTTTTTAAATATCGTAGTACATTACACACAGCGCCATCTGACGCCGAACTAAGCAAAGCTTCTGCTATGGAAGACAGATAACTGATAGGATACTTAAATACCTACTTTTTTTTAATACATACTTATGATACATAAAGTACACCCAGACACAGAACAAACATTTGTTTATATCACAAAATGTTTGTCATGGGTGGGAATCGAACCCACGAACGTCAGCTCTTGGAGCAGACATACTACCAATAAACCAACAGGGCTGTCAAACAATTGGATGTATAACAAGAAAAATAATTAATGATGATGTTACTATTAAGATATCCCCATCTCCCATGCATCAAAAATAGGTACCCCAAAGCAAATACCCCTCCCTATAAACATAATACTCCTTCGGTGCTTACATAATACTTGAACGGCCTCCTTTTGGCCTGGTCTCGATGCATTGTTATTTATGATACAACAACGATATTAAAAAAGTGCATCTACTTTTAACAATTATTTTTGCCACCTATCGAAACACGTAGAATTACCTCGAAATCTGTTCCCTTGTCGGTGCCAGCATCGATTGGATACAGGTTAAGCCTGATGCTCTCCTTCCAGGTTTTAGTTATATCATCGCACAATTCCAGCTGTGTTACTCCGAGGAACCAGTCCGGCGAGGGTAGGATGCCCACAGCCATTGACAGCCGGTGATGCTGCGGACTGGCCCTGAATGATGTCACGGTTGACATGTCTGTTTTTTCAGGCCTGATGGCTTTTATCACCGTGCGAACTGTTGTTGGTAACTGAATAATATAAAAGCTTTGTAAAATAAATAAATAAAACTTAGTTAAATTAAAAGTTTGAAAAAATAAATTAGAACCTCTGACTTTTAAAAAGAAACTAAAGTACAGAGTATTCTTTACTATATAAATAAGCTATTTTTATGGTTGACAAGCTAGGTGTTTGACCACAGCTCATCTGATGTCAAGTGACGGTGTGGTCGAAGATGGTTAAGCACACCTAGCTTGGTTCACAAGCGAGGCAGCCGGAACACACCGTTAGGTGCTTGGCGGTAGATTTTCAACTGGTTTCAGGTGGAGTTTCAGGTGGTAGCTAGCCAGTCGAGTACTAAAAAACGGTTACGGCTACGGTTTCCTCACAATGTTTTCCTTCACCAGCAGCTCAAGCTCATTGTTGGGATTTGAACCCACGCCCTTCGGATTGTTAGTTCTAACTCAATCAAAGATGAAAGGGGATTACTTTTAGTCTGATTGTACATGTACATAATTATTATCTGTGTGTAAAATAAAAATAAATAAATAGTACCAACCTTTTTCTGTATTTCAATCTCGAACTTCGTAGTGTTCCCCTGTTCAGCTAGCATCTTGATGCCTATAGTGGCCTCGGAGGCATACGCGAAGAGCGACGTGCCGGGGCTGTGCGAGGCCCCCACCACGTCGCTGAACCGAGCCTGCTCCTGGGCACTCGGGAACATGTCATGGTGCGTGTTATACGACCACAAACCTTCGAACGTGAGCTGGATAGACGTAATTATATACAACGTATGATTTAATAAATACCGCAGGACATTACACACAGCGCCATCTGACCCCAAACTAAGCAAAGCTTGTACTATGGAAGTTAGATAACTGATAGAATACTTAAATACTTTTTACTTATAATACATACAGTACACCCAAAGCTTGTACTATGTCAGATATGTAATCTACACTATTATAAAGAGGATTATAAAGATTTGATTTTTTATTTGTTTGTTTGTAATGAATAGGCTGCGAAACTACTGGACTGATCTGAATAATTCTTACATCATTGGAATACTACTATTACACTATGTCACTCAGTGATGATCACTGAATGGCAAAAATAAACTGTTTAAATCAGTTATCTGACTTCCATAGTACAAGCTTTGGTTAGTTTGGGATTAGATGGCGCTGTGTGTAATGTCCTACCATATTTTTTTGTTATATAATAATCATAAACTAGCGATACACCCTGGCTGTGCATGAGTGTTGACTTGATTAGGTACATAACGTTGAATTCCTTTATTTATTTTAAAGTTTGTTGAAATGTAATTTGTTTAAAAACCTTTCTGTGTTTTTTTCTTCTAAATAATGATGAAACTCGTATCAAAATCCGTTGCTTGGTTTAAAAAAAGTAAGCAGTGAAACAGACGAACACGGCTAGCGACTTCGTCCGCGTAGAATTTAACAAAAAGTTTGTTAAAAAGTGCTTGCAGTATAAAAAGTATCACGTTACAAATATTTTAAATTATTGGATTTTCTCTACTATATTGTGCATGTATTACACATTGAAAACTTCCTCTTGAATCACTGTCTATTAATGGAAACCGCATTAACATCCGTTGCGTAGTTTGAAAGATCTAAACGTACAGACTGGGGGGAAGCGACAATGTTTTGTACTCTGTAGAGATATCTGACTATATAATGTAGTCAACAAAAACTAAAATTATAAGCACAAAAGACACTTTAACTGTTGATACTTGGCAGACAAACAGACAAGAAAGCAATTGAGGTAGGTACACAAACCCGAAATCGTGCATCCTCACAAGTCCCGCAGTCCCCGTCTAGCTCCGGTGGAGGCATGTCATCCGACTTCCTCGGGTCTTCGCAAACCTTCACCGAGAGGGGAGGCTCATAGCTGTACCACACGTCCCGGGATATGGCCACCACCGCGAATATAGACACGCATTTATTGTCCTTGCCCGGGGCGAACCATTGGACCTGTGGTTTATAAAACATTTCAAATATCTAATCTAATAGCCCAGTAATTTCGCTGGCTGCAGTACCCTTCAAACCGAAACAGTAATGTTTACACACTACTGCTTGGCGGTAGAATATCTTGTACTTCGGTGGTAGCTACCTAGACGACTTCCTGCCAAGGAAATTTACTACCAACTAAATTACTATTCGATAGTTAGTCTCAATATCCTACTAATCCCACTAATATTATAAATGCGAAAGTTTGGATGAATGGATGGAAGGATGGATGTTTATTACTCTTTCACGCAAAAACTACTGAACGGATTTGGATGAAATTTTGTATGAAGGTAGCTGACACCCTGGATTAGTACATAGTTTACTTTTTATCCCGAAAACATGTAGCGGGTAACACAGCGGGGCGCAGCTAGTTCTACATATTTATGTAAGAATTGCTTTCTTGTAGGTGCTTACCTCGACTATACTTTTGGCCGTCACATCAGATTGTATAATAGTGTTTTCACAAGCAGGGCTGAACTTGGCCAAGGTAGAGTTTGGGAACGGTTCCAATCGGCCCGCGTGCAGGTGTGTCGGCTTCCTCGGATTCACCTTGTTGGGCAGCACGTCTTCTTTGAGAGAAATCGTGAACGCAATGAACGATGCATTATTGTACGTCGAACGCAGGATCACTGGAATTTCATGTTACGATATTTAAGCATTGCTTTTTATACATCTAAAACAAGCTTAATTAAGAACATTTAAGAATACACGAATACTCAGTAATAAATATTACACTATTAAAAAAAATAGCATGTGTCACTCGGGGTGATGTAAAGGATTCAACGGTACCCCACACATCCACCACTTCACATCACCATCACCACCATCACTTGGTGGTAGATTTCCTTAGCAGGAAGTCGTCTAGGTAGGTACCACCGCAGTACCAGATATTCTGCCGCCAAACAGTAGTGTATAAACATTACTGTGTTCCGGTTTGAAGGGTACTGCAGCTAGCGAAATTACTGGGCTGTTGAGACTAACCATCGAAAGTCTCAAAGTAATGAGCGCCAAAGCAGCGATGCCCCGGACTTTGTTTTGGTACTCAAAGTTCTGTCTATTGCTGCAATGGTCATGGGCATGCGTTATCTCTTACCACCAGGAGAGCGCATCGTTCGTCTCATTACTTTTACATAAAAAAAAAAATATTTTTTATTTTTGAAATAAAAAAACCAGATGTGTTCAAAATTAAATTGTGTCATTTTCTCAACAAAGGCAAAGTCAACAAAGTCTAAAAACTCACCTGTGTATATGAGGCCCGGTATATATTTATTGTCTTTAATTTTATCTACTTCCAAAACAAATTGATTATCAGGACGCAAGGCCTCGGCTTTAGTGCCTAGAGGTCTTCTATCGCAAACCTCGTCGTCACAAGCACAACTTATAAACAGAATAACAAAAATACCTGAAAAAGAATTACAAAAGCTTTGTTGTAATTTCTAGCTAATTAGCTAGAAATAAGGAAAAAACTATTTAAATAATAATAAAGTTATATGCCATTTATCACTTACCAAGAATTTTAGTAGACATTATAATCTCCATGGTGCGTAAAAATCATTGATGTTTTCCAAAATTATCACAGTGACAAAAAAATATGGCTATTTTTAAAATGTACCGAATGGTCAATTGCTGTTCAGAGACTAAAATTAGTGTTGAATTACTAGCTTTAATTGTTACTTGCATATGACATGACTAAATGAACGTAATTAATACCGCGTACTTCAATTGCCTACTGCGCTAAATTAGCTTGTAGACTTTCATACTTACACTATGTGTGAGAACTTTAGTTTTATCAGAGATAAAAGGGATCAGCTTTTGAGATGGTACGAGAATCTGCGAAAGCACTACACTTGTGAACAGTGGATAATCTACCTAATAGGTGATGTTGTAGCGATGATAGCTCAGTGGTTAGCGCGGTGAGTTCAAACCACAACAATGAGCTTGAGCTGCCGGTGAAGGAAAACATCGTGAAGAAACCATAGATAGCATGGTGGTGGGGTACTTTAGTACTCGGCTGGCTAGCTACCACCCTCAAGTTGAAAATCTGCCGCCAAGCACCTTGCTGCAGGAACCATTTTTGTGCAAATCCATGTTGCCACTTTTCTCCAAAACTACTAGCCCGATTTTGATGCAGTTTTCAATAATGGGTTCGGGTTTGATTGGTGCATGTTTTTAGATAGGTGTTACGGTGACAACTCACCAGGGGGCGCTGCAGGAACCATTTTATGTGCAAATCCATGTTGCCACTTTTCTCCAAAACTACTAGCCCGATTTTGATGCAGTTTTCAATAATGGGTTCGGGTTTGATTGGTGCATGTTTTTAGATAGGTGTTACGGTGACAACTCACCAGGAGGCGCTGCAGGAACCGTTTTATGTGCAAATCCATGTTGCCACTTTTCTCCAAGACTACTAGTCCGATTTTGATGCAGTTGTCAGTTATGGGTTCGATTTTGATTGGTGCATTATCTTAGATAGGTAACAATAAACTTTTAACCGTTGTGGGTTTTTCCAAAATTTTTAATTTTGCTTTTTATAATGTGATTTAGATGTAAGAGTGCAATGTATAGTTCTCTAGTAGGTAAGTAGTCCTTAATTTGTGTGTGTGTATATATGTGTGTATGTGTGTGTGTGTATGTGTGTTTGTGTGTGGGTGTGTATGTGTCTAAGGGTAAGTATGACACATGTGTTTAGGGGAGTATAAAGATTAAGGTGTGGGGAATGCATGTGGTATAAAGTAGGTTACTTTATAAAAGATTCCTAAAACGCATATAATACGCATGCAATATAAATTTACTTTTTAACTAGTAACTAAACAGTAGATATAATAGTATTAGTCACTTAATTATTCTATTAAAAGTTTACGTCTTTGAAATGTTAGTGTATGTATTTTACTTTATATTTTTATACTGACTGCTATAATTATACAGTAATTTTACTACAGTAAAATATTTCTCGAGACTTTAATGATTCATTTTACTAAGGTCTCTCTTTTTTGAGTAATAATATTGCTTGTATCCATGCTTGACCGGTCCCATGACTCTTCTTTCAGCTAAAAAAACATTTTGGTAGCAATAATAGCTCTATGGTTAGCACGGACGGTTCACGTGACAAAAGGTGTGAGTTAAAATCCCAACAATGAGCTTGAGCTGTCGGTGAAGGAAAGCATCGAAACCATAACATGGTAATCTAGGTAAATGGTAACATTGTAATTTTATTTTTCTTGTATAATTGTCTATTAATTTAATGTAACTGGCTTTTAGCCGTTTTTAATTAATTAAATACATAAATAAATAAATGGTGGTAGGGTACTTTCTAGTACCTACTCGGCTGGCTATTTGACATCTATCTGGCAAAAATTGAAAATCTACCGCCAAGCACTCAACGGAGCTTTCCAGCACTGCACGTTTACCATCTTCGACCACACCGTCACTTAACATCAGGTGAGCTGTGTACAAACACCTAGCCTGTCAACTGTAAAGAAGTTACTATTTAAAAAGTTTGATTTCATTTTAATTTCATTAAAACTTTTATAAATTAATACATAGATACTGACACATAAAATAATAATTTAATGTTAATTTAATTGATTGATGAACTACTGAATGGTGATAAAACGGTGAACTGTATCGCTCACCATTTTCTTCATGGCTTTGATTATCTGTGCAACGTATTACGCAGTCACGTCTTTCAAAGTCGTCAAAATGGTCCTTGCAATATGTTGAAACTTCCTTTCTATGTGAATGTTTGGCCTGAAAAAAACAAAGTATGTAATTCCTCGAATGTATACAGTCTACTATCGCTAAAAACCTCTAAAATCATTTTCTGTACACCGGATAAAACAACTTTTTCTCTATGTATCCTACTAGTATTATAATCTCTGCTTATCTAAAGCTCTGCTTAGTTTGGGGCCAGGTGGCGCTGTGTGTATAGTCCTACGATATTTTATTTTTTAATTAATCGTACTAATCCTACTAAATGTAAAAGTTTGTATGTTTAGATATTTGTTACTCAATAACGCAAAAACGGCTGAACGGATTTGGATGAAATTTGGCATATACATAGCTTATTACCTGGATTAACAAAGAATACTTTTTACAACAGATTTATTTCTTTTGAAAGTTTATTTTATCAATTGAGGGATTGACAGATGTTAGTTTGACAGATATCAAATTGATGGATGTCAGATTGATCGATGTCAAATTCATGATTATTGCTTATTTGTTACTTACATATTTAATTTCTCGCTGAACCTAATATTAAAGTTGACGCGGACGAAGTCGCGGGCGTAAACTAGTATCGCATATATGCGAATCAAAATTTGTTAAGGTTGGTTCTATAGTAAAATTTACAATGACCTTTTACCGGTCATAGTAGGTAGGTAGGCTAGGTAGTACCTGTTGCGCGTAACCCTGTAAAACCGATTATTATTTTGACTAAGCGATACTTACACTCGGGTCGTACATTTCAACGGCAACACCATCGACCAAATGGTACCGCTCCCTCCACTTGTAGCCCCTTATCTTGCCGTCTTCGCAAGCCCCCTCGCAAGGGCTCCAAGCGCTCCACTGAGACAGGGGGCAGTCTTCAGACGGCTCTGGATTCGTTATGATGGGGGCTTCCGTACTTCTGCTGATTGGTAAAGTAAGATACAGCGGCAGTTCTTTCATATCTTTTACTGCATGCACTTGGCACCCTCTAAGAAGCTAGGCGGGTCTTTCGAACGAATTGTAAAGTGTTCCATAGAAAAAGTTCACTGATAAACTCAACTAAATATGAATCATTTATGTTTCGCAAATTCTGAGTTAAACCTTTAGTTGTACAAAAAAACCCCCAAGTTTATAGTCCTGTATCAACTTAGATCAAAATCGAAAATGAGACTGCAATTCATCTAAATCTTAATTTTGGTCTATAAAAAAGGTCCGAAAGTATACTTATTGACTAAAACAATGTTTAGTATAAAAATTTTGTAAGTAGATTTAAAAATATGTCGGCGTGTAGCTTTAATGTTGATTTAGTTTAGCGCCATCTTGCGTAATTTTGGTGGACTAGAGGTGGAATGGCGACACCTCTGACGTAACACTGGTTCCGTGCTCTGCTTGTCGTTATTTGTGTAAAGTATTTTGACTTCAACCAATGAGAGAAGGCGAAGTTGCGGATGTCGGCCGGTAGGGGCGCTGTGTGAAGCGAGCCGGCCGTGCGTTGAATGTTGAGGTGGGGAGATCATTCTTGCTTTGGTTGAGGAGAGATGAACATTGATTCTTGCTTTGAGACTAGATTGAGTTGGTCAGTTGCAGAGTGCGAAGCTAAGCGGAACGTTTTGTCCCCAACCTATGTAATAGTGTCTATAATGTTCTTATCGTTCTTAAACTAAAGTCGTTGTGAAGTGCTGATTAAACTTTGTACAAGATAACTGAATTGTGTGGTTTGTCTCCTCGCCCGCTACACCCACGCCCAGTAACCCAGTAACCATACATGATGTTGATCGGCCATCCCACCGTATGTCGTGATATAGTTTCTCCTTCTCATATATCTCCGACAAATATATGTATTTATATTTATTCAAGTATCGAGACCTTCCTATTAAATCAGACTGCACCGTAATGAGAATTATCTACAATTAGGAGTTGTCAATTACGCTTTTCTATTGTATAAAAAAATTCTATTCAAAAGTTTAAATCAATCTCGGTTGCTAAATACTACGTATTATAAATATGACACGACTGGTGCTAGAATGTCCTTACAACGTAATTAGCAAAGTGCATAAAATGTATAATAACTGCTACGCGAATTATTATACATCTACTGTTTCAGTCTTACCTACTCATCAGCCAGTTACTCAAAAAACATTCGCCATGCATTTTAAGGCGAACTCAGTAGCTTTCAATTCAAACGTCAAAAAATAATGAGTTCAACAATCAATCATCAATCATCAATCAAACTTGTATAGTTGCTCTAGGTTTTGCATTTCGCAACTGTACTCGAGAAACGCGGAGCCCAATTCCACATATTTATCCACCTAATACAGCGAACAAAACATTTGCGTGTTTTTTAAGGCGGTACAGCGCCATCTAGTTATCTAGGCGCGGCTAGGGGCAGAAAATTGTTTTTTTTTTATTTTGTTAATTATTACATGATGTTTCAATTTGACGTGTACCTACCTACGATTTTAGGGGGGGGGGGTCATGTCCCCTGTGACCCTCCCCTTCTGACCGCGCCTGACTCTAGCACCATTACTTAGTCTTGGTGGTAAATCTCCTTAGCAGGAGGTCGTCTAGGTAGGTACCACCGCAGTGCCAGATATTCTGCCGCCAAGTAGCAGTGTGTAAACATTATTGTGTTCCGGTTTGAAGGGTACTCCAGCTAGCAAAATTACAGGGCTGTTGAGACTAACTATCGAAAGTCTCAAAGTAATGAGCACCAAAGCAGTGATGCCTTGAACTTTGTTTTACTACACAAAGTTCTGTGTATAGCTGCAATGGTCATGGACAGGCGTTATCTCTTATCATCAGGAGAGCGTGAAAAAAATCTTGTTCAAAATAGTAATCTCCAAAGTGTATCCAATAGAAAACTGATACACAAGCAAGTTTGCGTCGTTGTTCAAAGCTTTGGAGCTTTAACCGAACAAGGGGGTAATTGCTTATGAGTTTCCTGGCACAATTCTCAATGGACTCCAACGCCTCAAGCTGGCGCTTGGCCAATCCGTCCCAAAGGTGAGAACAGTACAGTGATGCAAGATCGAAATGATGCTTGGTCGATATAAATTATGCAACTGTTCCGACATTAAAAAACCAGCCAAGTGCAAGTCGGACTCACACACGTAGGGTTCCGTACCATTATCTATAATAAAACTAAATATTCTGTGAATAGTTAAAGCGTCTACCTGTCACCGTTATTAGTATCGAGCAAGAAACGGAAAAAAAATCAAGTTTATTGTATGGGTTTAAATTTAAATGTTTATTTTATTTTATTTTTAGTATTTGTTGTTATAGCGTCAATAGAAATACATCATCTGCATCTATCTGAGATACAGCCTGGTGACAGACGGGCGGACAGCGAAGTCTCAGTAATAGGGTCCCATTTTTACCCTTTGGATACGGAACCCTAATAAAAATAATGAGATATATGAAATGGCGATGAAAATGAAGTCAATCAAGCCTCACCCCAGGAAGCCGCCAGAAGCAATTTCAGGGGTTTGGTACCTGGATGGCTGTACCGGCTCCGGTAGTACTGTAGGGGTCATTTCATTTTCTTCTTCCGTGGCGGTTTCCTCGGCTCCTTCGGTTGGTTTTTCTACTTAGACGGCAAAATTATCAACAATAGTTTCGAGGATAATACATAATCCTCGTAATATATGTATTTAATGCCCAATGTTTCTCAATTTGATTTGTTTACATTTTTTAACTTGTTTAGTCTCCTGCGATACAAGCTTATGCTTAGTGCAGGTCACTGTTAATCCTTTGTACATGTGCACTTTTGTAAATAAATCAAGATTAAATTAAAACAAACGAGAGTTATGAACTTAGGCTGGGATTTATCCGAAAGGGGATCATTTGCTTGGTGGTACGGTCGGGTACTTTCCAGTACTCGGCTGGCTAGCTACCACCCTCAAGTCGAAAATCTGCCGCCAAGCATCTAACGGTGTGTTCCGGCAGCCTCACTTGAGAGCCAGTTCCATTACAGTGTGCTTTACCATCTTCGACCACACCGTCACTTAACATCAGATGAGCTGTGGTTAAACACCTAGCCTGTCAAGCATAAAAAAAACCATTATACTCATAATATGAACAACTTTTACCACGGTCACAATGCTGAAACTCTGAAAAAGGCAACAGCAAATAAAATAAAATAATTATGAAAAAGCAAAGCAATAAAGAATTTAAAAAAAAAACGTTGATCCTGGACAATAGTTATTTTTTTATTTTAGTGTTGTTGCTATAATAAAAGTTGTTGATAATAATGATAACAATGCTCCAATTTCAGCTTAGTACATCCCAAGCTTTTAATCCTGTATACATGAATCAAAAACTGTTTTCAAAAAAAAAGATGTCGTAAAACCGATTTTATACAAAAAAAATATATGATCCTCGTACCTGTAGTTTCTTCGCATTCCCTATGATAAGTTCTAATCAATGTAATGTGCAACTTTCCGAAAGGATGCATGTCCTTCATATCCATTTCAAAGAAGGGTGACTTTTTATCATACGAACTCATTTCAACTCGGGCTATTGCGTCTTGCGGAGCGGTAGGCATGTTTGCCGACTAAAAAATACATGATTTACTTACTATTTTTAAGAACATAATCTTAGCCAGCGGCGGCTTTAGCTATTGCGAGGCCCGAAGCGACAGATCATTGTGAGGCCTTTTTCTTTGAGTACGTTTTACTAGCGCGTTCGCGTCTAACACCGGACGGCGTGGGTTCAAACCCTTTTTTGTTACAATACAGGGAGAGGCAAGATAGTGATATTAGTCTTAACATTAATCTTAATCTAGGGTTATAGTACTAGTTTGTGCATAAGTATCTATAATATTATGTATATATAGTAGAGATCGCTTTTAGCGATAAGGTCGCCAGTTGTTACACCTATGTTTAAGTTTATTTTTTCTGTTTTCTGTGTTTTAGTGTGTACAATAAAGAGTAATCAACCAATCAATCATTTTATGATACCAAATTTATCGATGCCGTACGGAACTGGCCAAATGAATTAATTGATGAACAAACTTAAAAAATGGTCTTACCTCATAAGAAACTCCACTGTCAGTCCCCGCATCCCAAGGGTACAAGTTAAGTTCTCTTTCCGGTAGCCAGACATTGTCCTGACAGAGTTCAAACCTGGTAACGCCTAGGAACCAGTCTGGAGAGGGATGCATCCCCAGAGCCACCGTCAATAGGTGGTTATTTTTATCTGCACGGAAAAATGCGTAAGTGGGTTGTCCCATTTTGCGATAACCATGTCCTTTGCCCTTTATCATTGTCCTGACTCCATCGCCGATCTAAAGGAACAAAAAGTTTTATGAATTGTCTAGCCTGATCAAATAAATGTGATTATAAATGTGATTTATATATGTATGACAAAAAATACTAAAACAACAGAATAAAATAAACATACAACAAACGTTTGCCGTTTTTATAAATAATGGTAACGGAACCCTTCGTGCGCGAGTCAGATTCGCACTTGGCCGGTTTTTATTTATACCTCGTTCGTCTAATTTTACTGATCGCAATTATTTACTTTTTCTCTGATTTCTTCCTCGAACTTGCTGGTATTCGCGTTTTCTGCTAGTTCCTTCAAGCCGTCTGATACCAAAGACCCAGGACTCCACAGGATAAGGTCAGCTGAATGCGATGCTCCCACCAGGTCGCTGTATTTGGGTACCCAGTCGTTTTCCGGGAACAGGCGGGGATGGGTGTTCCTAGACCAAACACCCGAGAATGATGCCTGCAGAATAATTTTCAAGCTTACAATTTGAGTGACCATTTTTTTTTTAATGTAAAAGTAATGAGACGAACGATGCGCTCTCCTGATGGTAAGAGATAACCCATGTCCATGACCATTACAGCGATACACAGAACTTTGAGTATCAAAACAAAAGTCCAATCTAAATCCAAAGGCATCGCTGTTTTGGCACTCATTACTTTGCGACTTTCCATGGTTAGTCTCAACAGCCCAGCCCATTTGTTACCGGCTGGGTCGTTAATTTGCGTAGTCAAACTAACCAAACTAGACGGAGTTTGGCGGATGTGCGACTTTGCACGTTACGTAATGTGGTGAAACATGACTTGCAATAATAATAATAATAATGTTTATTTCATAAAATAATCACGTATTGTTATACAAAAAAACATCAGTTATAGACGTTCCAGCGGGCCCCAAACTATATGAAACCTGTATCTTGGGCTCCCATATACACAGTTGACATACAACTAGTTTCAAACCGTTTTAATGTACACAATTAACGTTTCGCAATACTAAATAATAATTATAATTATAGGCTAAAAACACAACATAAATAATTTGAGAACCAAAACTCTAGTTAGACTACTTCTATGTAACTTACCACAATATTGATAGTAATAAAATTATAGTTACCTTCTCAGGAGAGATTTGTTTTGAAAAGGAATATACCTACTGGTATTTCAGTGGAATAAAAGAAAATACGCGTTTCAAGTTCGTAAACTTGGCCCAAATTCCAAACGGTGAAGATGATAAAGATCGTGGTTGTAATTTTAGGCAGGCAACAGTACCTCATACTTAGCTTCATCACAAATAGAGCAGTCATAGTTAATTTGCGGCGCGATATCGTCGGGTTGCCTCATGTCTTCGCAGACTTGCTGAGTGAGAGGGGTACCGTCTTCGAACCACATTTCATTATTCTCCACCACCATGGCGCGGAGCGTTACGCATCCGTTGCCAGATCGAGGTGCTTGCCAGTAGACCTATATAATCGTGTTCATTATTATTAGTTGCTAATGTTATCATTACAATTCTCTAGGTCTCGCTTCGCATTGTAGTGTGAGGAACAGGGAGATCGCAAGGGTAATCGTTCTCTGCTTTCATTCCTTGAAATAGGTCACCGGATTTGATCATAATAATAGACAGTTTCCGTGTAAAAAAGTTGATCTACACAGTAAGCAGGTCACACACAGTGTACTTATAGTATACGCGCACATACAGAGGGAATTTGAGAGAAGTTGTGTAGAGGGGGCATGACGGCATAAGTGTCACGCCGTTTGCCGTCACGACATACGAGTTTTACTGTATTGTATAACTGACTCGTATGCCGTGACAATATCTAGATGTATCAAAAAGCAAAAATGTTGTCAAACTATAATTTTTTGTGTTGATACTATAGTGAATATATATTTTACCTGGTGAAGTTAAGAAGCTATGTTTACCTCAGCAGAAGATTTGATCGAGCCCATGGCCTGTTCAACTGAGTATGGGCACCTATCACTGAACTTGGCCACGCTGGGGTTGGAAGGCCTGATTTCGCCGGGGAACAGCTGAATCGCCTTCCGAGGGTTGTGCGGGTCCACCATGAAGTCCCCTTCCGCGGATATTATAAACTCCGTGAAATGGGACTCGTCATCTGTTGCTGCTAATTGGACTGTGCAACAAAATACGGTAATAGATAACGTTTTGCCATGGATACGTAGAAATGGCTTCGTAGCAGTGCTCCATACAACCATAGGCAAAAAAACTTTCGAAAAATCTAAAATTTAAGTTGATAATATTAGTAGTGTTTTTGGGAAACAGACTCCGAGTACGAGTTTTACGTCCTCACCGTGCGGCGAGTACTTACTCTTTATTTTTTGTTATGAATGAAAACAATCGTCATCAAACGAAAAGTCATGCGAATAAAGTTTTTAATTATGGAGCCGGTGCCAGACTGTCAGTTAATAAGTTAAAAATAAAAGTACGTACCGATGTAAAGTTGATCAGGGATGTATGCATTGTCATCAACGCCAACGATAGTTAATTTAAAACGTCCATCAGATGGAGAAACTTGGAATTGAGAACCATACGGCCTACGATTACATCGAAAGCCGCCACTCTTTTTAGCTAAAAAGAGTATTATGTAGCAAATAACTAATTTCACAATAGACATATTTTTCATTGTGATAATTTGTTAACTCTACTGGATTCTGCTATAAATGAGTCTCCAAAGTGACGAGTATCTAGCTCTGTTCTTGAGAATAGAATGATGACTGCAGCAGGGCAAATTCAATTATTCTTTAATGATTTAGAACACGAGTAGAAGGTATTATATTTCATAAGAGTATTGAATAATATATGGCACTTGTTGCCCTTGTTTATCTGGAACAGTGCTCACTTACGTAATGTGTACCGACAATAATTAAAAAATTAGAACAATATAGTAAGTATAAAAAACAAAACATGTGATGCATAATAGTTTGGCAACGATTGTACAGTTTTCTTCGTTCTCTATTTTTGGCATCGCACTTTGTGTAATTTCTAACATCAAGTATTGCGACATTTTAATTACTTACTTCGTGAAAATCAAGTGAAATAAATAGAAACTATTGTCAAAGGCAATTTATGAACAATGTAATTCCATTTTATAAAGTCACAAAAAACAATAAATTTTATAAAATAATGCAAAGGAGTCATGTTTTTTCACGTACCCGCCAATTTTTTTGACACTAACTTTGATGCATTGTCTAGTGTCTGCTGTCTGTCTACTAATTGTAAGTCAATGTCGTAATAGTTTTAAAAAAAAATTGGAAAAAATACCCAAAGTTTTACGAGGTGTGGTGTGTTGTGCTGGTCGTTTACGCATCAAATGTTCACTAGATGTCTAACAAACCAATAAAAATGCCGTCGGCAACCAAAGATAAAGATTCCACGATTTTAAAAATCGCAGTGGAAATGCTAAATGCATCCGATAAAGTGCCACAATTAATCGAGTTTGACCAGAGCCAACCTTTGTCCAGCATTATTCAGCTTCTCTGCAAGCCATGGGGTCTACCTGATCCCGAAAACTATGCCCTGCAGTTCTCAGAGAGCAACAATCAAAACTACATCACAGAAAAAAATCGTAACGAAATAAAAAATGGATCCGTTCTACGACTAGAATTATCTCCCGCAAGGACCGTTCAAGATATCCTTACCAAAATCAACTCCGGTTTGGAAAGTGACCAAATTGCTGCACTCACCAAACTTTCAACGCTGAGCAGCGATCTAACCTTTGCCCTTGAATTTATCAACAAAAAAGGTTTGACTTTAATCATAAATAACATTGAAAACGGAAGGTTCAAAGGAGATTCGCTCAAATATGCTCTCGTTACTTTCGTTGAGCTCATGGACCATGGCGTAATTTTCTGGGATATACTCGAAAACCAGTTTATAAATAAAGTGGCAAGTTTCGTCAGCAATCAAGCTAATGCACAAGACCCAAAAGTCATTCAATGTTGTTTGTCTATTCTGGAAAATATTGTGCTAAACAGTTCCAAGAACTCCCATGTTGAGAAAGAGATAACCATTCCAAACCTGATATCACACTTACAGAATTCCTACCAGGACAGGATTATTATTCAGCAAAATGCCATTGCACTTATCAATGCCATATTTTCCAAAGCAGATTTCACTAAAAGGAAAACTATTGCAGCTACATTGTGTTCGAAACAAGTTAGGAATGTGATCTATGAGAATTTGATTGGAGCAAGTGAATTTTCAAAAAATGGTACAAAAGAAACATTAGGTACAGAGTTAGCGCATCAGCTTTATGTCCTGCAGACACTAATACTTGGTCTGTTGGAGCCTAAAATGAGATCCAGAGCAGATTCTCAAGAACAGGAGTCACAGGAGAAAATCAAAGAGCTCAGAAAAATTGCATTTGAGAATGACAATAACCCAACTTTGGAAGTAACTATGAGGCGCCCAGTTGGAAGCTTTTCTAAAGACTTCAAAAAATTAGGCTTTAAATGTGAGATAGACCCAATAAAAGATTTCAATGAAGTTCCACCTGGTATTTTAGCTCTGGACTGTATGCTGTACTTTGCCAGAAATTATCCAGAAGATTATACTAAGATTGTTTTAGAAAATAGCTGTAGAGCAGATGAACATGAATGTCCATTTGGAAAGACTAGTGTGGAGTTGGTGAAGACACTCTGTGATATACTCCATGTCGGAGAGGCTCCTAGTGAGCAGGGACAGACTTATCATCCTCTGTTCTTTACACATGACCATCCCTTTGAGGAGTTGTTTTGCATTTGCATAGTTTTGCTCAACAAGACGTGGAAGGAAATGAGAGCTACTATTGAAGACTTTGTTAAAGTATCAAGTGTGGTTCGGGAACAAATAAGTAGAGCCTTATCATCGTCACCAAGAGGATTGGACAAATTCAGACAGAAAATTAATCAGTTGACTTATGCTGAAATTACTCAAATCTGGTTACAGGAGCGAACAAACAGGGAAGTCTGGGAGTCTCATGCCAGACCTATTGTGGAGCTGAAAGAGAAAATCACACCTGAGATTATTGATTTGATTCAACAGCAGAGACTGAGTGTCTTGGTTGGTGGGACAAGGTTCAAGAAATATTCTAACAGAGGTCAGAGGATAAAAGACAAGTTCTGGTTCATTCGACTTTCTCCTAATCACAAAGTACTGCATTATGGTGATTGTGATGAAAAAAGCACACCAAGCTTGGAAGAGCTTGGAAATAAGTTGGCTGTATCAGATATAAAATGTGTCATAACTGGCAAAGACTGTCCCCACATGAAAGAGGTAAGAGGAAGGAAAACAACACCACATCTAGCATTTTCCTTGATACCGAAATCTGCAGAAGTAACTTCTTTAGATTTTGTAGCTCCCGATGAACAGATATTTGACTACTGGACAGATGGCATCAACGCTTTACTAAAAGAAAAAATGAACAGCAAATCCTTTGAGAATGATTTGCAAACATTGCTGTCGATGGATATAAAAGTAAGGCTCCTTGATGCAGAGGGCATCGACATCCCTCAAGACCCACCGCAGATTCCTGACGAACCAGAAGATTACGACTTCTATTATGATAATAATTGATATTTACTTCCTGATACTAAACTTTATTGTACATAAATATAGTCAAATTGTCTTCATATGAGAAACCTCAGCTAACTGTGCTATTAGCTAGGTTCATCAGGAAATATCTAAATGTATACTCAGTAATGGTGACAACTAGCAATTATAGACAGTATTTTATTTTGTATAAGAATGACAGTGGCAACGTGATGAATATTTGGTTTCCTTATGGGGAAAGTTTTGTTCTACAAAGGATGCCAAATGACAGTAGCGGCATACCAATAAGATTGACTTAAATGGTGAACTGATTAATGTCTTCTAATTTGTATTCCATTAGTTTATGAAGTTTTAACTTGTATCTCTAGGTATGTGTAATATCAGAATTCTTTTAATGTGATAGTATTAAGTATTTTATTAGCATCAATCATATTTTATTAAACATTTAATCTGTATACTGGATTCCATTTGTGCTGCAATGACTGAACTCACTTCCATTTTATGTAATCCTCGGTGGCCATATACCAATAATATATTTTATATACCAAAGATCATGTCTAAAGAACAAAATATATTTAAATGTAAGTACATGTATTAATAAAAAGTTTAAATATTCATTTTGTAATTTATTTAGACACTAAAAGCGAGCGAATTAACATTTATTATAAATAAATAAAAGTCAGAATCACAGTTCACATAATACTTTATACACTTAATTAAGTAATTACTGCATTTTGGAGACTTCAAACTTTGTATTGATGATTTCTTCATCGGAGTCGAGCAATGGTAGTGTGCTTGATGGAATATTTTCCTCGACCCAGCGCAGGTCTGAGTCGAGGGAGTTGGTGTTGGGCTCTGGCAGACCGGTGTCTCGCCCCTCACCTCCAGGGTCCACATTGAGGCTGCTATTACGCATCTTAACCCCATATGCGTCATTTACGAATTGTTCTTCCTCTTCTGTAATGATTTTTGGAATCAAATTACCATAAGCATGCATAGAAAATTCTGGAGTGTAGGCCACGGACCGGCAAGCGCAGCGTAGGACGTCCACCCACAAGGTGGACAGACGACCTAATAAAGACCGCAAGAACGCGCTGGATGCGAGCCGCTTCCAACCGGTCTTTGTGGAAGTCAATGGGGGAGGCCTATGTCCAGTAGTGGACGTCCTACGGTTGAAATGATGATGATGATGAAGTTTACATAGAATAAATATTTAGATGAACGAAAATTAAGAACTGACCAATTAAAGTGTAGATCAATAAAAAACATTTTGTAAAAAATTTGCTTCATGCTCCATCACATAAAGTTATAGGTACTCAAGTTTTCAATATACTTGTAGCTCAGTGGTTAGTGCGGTAAGTTCATACTCCCAAGGGTGTGGTTTCAAACCCAAACATTGACCTTTATCTGCCGGTGAAGGAAACCATAGACCAGGGATTCCCAAAGTATTTTATCCACAATGTCACTTAATTTCGTGCTTACCGGGGAAAAAACAAAAAAAAACTGTCATACAATCAACTGTCCCTATAATCAATTAACATTTATTTTAATTTAATGCAAGCATTTTCGTTTCTTTTGATATCTTTACCCTTCATTGGGGCCCCTAACTCATTTTGATACAGGGACTGATATTGACCACTTTGGGAATCCCTGCCATAGTCGGTACCCTTTCTAGTACTGAAAAAGGAAAAAGACAAATGTATGTAAATGTATAAAATGTATTTTGTAACCGTTTGTCTCTATTTGTTGTTATTTTTGTTCTGTCACAAAATAAAAATTATTTTCTTTCTTTCTTTCTTTATGAAAAACAATGTTTACCGTCGTCGTCTTCAGCGTTGTCCAAGAGCGGCGTGAACGCGTACCGCTGGTTGTTGTTGGTGGGCCGCCACAGAACCATGATCACGGTCAGGACGCTCGCGAACAGGATGTGCCAGTAAGCCTCGTCCATCCACACTTCCTTCCATTCCTGGATAAAGAAAGTAAACGATCATACTCTATACTAGCGGACGCCTTGCAGTTTCACCCGCGTAGTTCCCGTTCTCGTGGAAATACAAGGATAAAAAGTAGCCTACGTCACCCGGGGATAGTGTAACTTCCCAGCGGTGAAAGAAATTTTGAAATCGGTCCAGTAGTTTTGGAAACTATTCAATACACACAAACAATCAAATCTTTCCTCTTTATAGTAGTATAGATCATACCTATCTAATTTTTCATACCTACCCTATTTTAACAGTTTTCATTTTTTATAAACAATTTTTTAGTGTCCTTTGCTGTACTAAATGGTAATGCTTTGGTCTTAAATGTAACATATCATATAACTAATAAAAAAAACTTAAAACTTCTTTATTTTTTTCTCAATGAGAATTTAAAGCGCTTATTTCAGTTTAGATATCTATCTAAAAACACGTAAAAATAAAAGAACTTACAGTAATACAGTGCAGTACTCTGTATGATTTGATTGAGTACAGCATGAAGACGACCGACGATATTACAGCGAATATCAACGTATTCGTGAAGTGCCGGTACAGCGATAGCTTCACTGTGTTTCTGAAACAATTAAAAAAAACCAATAAGATTTTTTTTTATGTAAAAGAACCTACATAAAGAGACGATTGATTGATTCAGGCGTTACTTTGCGGAAGTTAATTTTGAGTATTCAAAGTGTATATTTAATTAGATTTCCGCTTAACAATCGTTTCAGTTGCAACAGTGATGAGGATTTAAATTTAACTAACTTGACAACAGTTATAAAAACTTATCCGAAATTTTACTTAGTATCTAAAACTAAAATTTGACATAATCTTAAAAGCTAAAACAATAATTATGTCCTCTTCTCTCTGCAGTAACCAGTTGCCAACACGTGTGTCGCCTCTACACGAGGCATCCTAAGGACGTGTTGACTCTTCGAACGCTCGGCCGAGACTGAGTCATTGACATTGATTTGACTCAAAAAAAGTTAAGCGGAAATAAATTTTAAAAAAAACCTTGAACACAAATGAGACGCTCTTCTGATTGTAAGAGAATCATTGCAAATTTTTTGTTTGTATTTTCTGTTCTCCTTCCTACTACTATTTATGACAAAATTGCTTCCGTCTCAAGGGGCTGTAACCAAATTATAAATAAAAACCGGCCAAGTGCGAGTCAGACTCGCGCACGAAGGGTTCCGTACCATTATCTATAAAAAATCAAGTTTGTTGTATGGGAGCCCCCCTTTAATATTTATTTTATTTTATTTTTAGTATTTGTTGTTATAGCGGCAATAGAAATACATCGTCTGTGAAAATTTCAACTGTCTAGCTATCACCGTTCTTGAGATACAGCCTGGTGACAGACCGACGGACGGACAGCAAAGTCTCAGTAATAGGGTCCCGTTTTTACCCTTTGGGTACGGAACCCTAAAAACATATATGCATACAGTACTGACCTGCGTAACTGTAGAGTGCGTTGTGTGTGCGCTAGAGATACGAACACCCACCAGCAGATGGCGCTGTCAAGCAACGAGAGCGGCACCTGGAAATAACATTGTTTTTGAGAATTTTAGTAAATTAAAAAGAAAAAGATACTAGCTGCGCCCCGCGTGTTACCTGCTGTTCCCACGTGAACACTACAGTTTTTCAAGACAAAAAGCCTATATAGCCTATGCGTTAATCCAAGGTGTCAGCTACCTCCATACAAAATTTTAACAAAGTTGGTGATTTTTGAGTTTTTGCGCGACTAACGTACAGCAGTTCATTTACTAGCTGAATCAAAAATCAAATCAAATCTCAAAAATTGAAAATCTCTCACTAAACAGCCAACTGCATGTCGCGGCAACCTCACTAGAGAGACAGTACCATTTCAGCCTACATTTGCTTGCCATCTTCGACCAAACTGTCACTTAAGCCTGTCAACCATGAAAAAATATAATACGTATACACATTCAATCCCACTAACATTATTTATAAATGTGAAGGTTTGGGTGGATGGATGGATGTTTGTTACTCTTGCACGCAAAAACTACAGAAATATAAATTGCTGAGACCCTGGATTAAAACATAGGCTACTTTTTATCCCGAAAGCATGTAGCGGGTAATTAAACACCGCGGGGCGCTGCTAGTAAAATGATAAAACAGTTTCATTCTAGGTTAGGTGTGTTTACCATTTGTCAAGCTGGTGGTCAAACACCTAGCCAACTTAAAAAAAAGCTCACCTCGGAGAGCAGGAGGTCGCGGTTCGATTCGAGCGCGCGGTGGTGCAGCCGCAGCCACGCGTTGATCGCGGCCAGCAGCCCCCAGAGCGCGCCGGCGGCCAGCACGCGCTGCAGCGCGGGCCCGAGCCGCGGCCGCACGATGCCGAAACCCAGCGACACGATTACCACCAGCATGCGCGCCAGCGACCGCTTCATGATCGACACGCACTCCGCGAACATATACGCGTTCACGTTGAAATATCTGAACACAAATAATCCAGATATTCGTATTAATAAAGCGGAAACAACTCGACGTATGTGTATTGAAAAGATTATTATGATCGCCGTTGACCTGACATTGACAAATTTTGTTTTGGTTTGCCATTGCTTCTTTAGACTATAAAAGTTGCCCGACGAGGTGACGTCATGAGACATCAATTGAAAGTCAAGTTTGATTTATGTATTTTATTAAAATAACCCCCTCACCAATAACCTCATAGTTTACAGAGTTTTAAACATAAAAATATTGTACAGAAATGTACTATTTCGAAACGGTTTTGAAATCAGGAAAGTTTTTTTTTTCTTTACATACCGAATTATTTATCTGAACACCACTCGCAGCCAGTAGCGGATAGATAAATAATAAATAAATATTGGAGGACATTTAACACAGCGCCATCTAGCCCCAAACTAAGCAAAGCTTGTACTATGGGAACAAGACAGCTGACAGAATACTTAAATACTTAAGTACACCCAGACACAGAACAAACATCGATGTTAGTCACACAAATGAGTCCTGAGTGGGAATCGAACCCACGCCCTTCAGCTCTCGAAGCAGATATACTACCAATGAACTGACAGGGCTGTCGAAAACATTATGCATACATACTTTATCAAACTTTGATGTGATTTGAAAACATGTGACTTGATCACTTTTTTATTGCTATAAAAGTAAAGGTAACCTCAAAATATCTTTCAAAATGTAAATAATAAATAAACAATGTAGATAGTTTAAAAAACTACAAGTATCACGTGAGCAGAATTTTCGCACTTACTCCCCCTTCCTAAGTAAATATTGGTTTAACTAACGGCCTTATAACTAAGAGTGCTCTCTTCCAGGCAACCTAATAATAGTGGGAAAATAATGAGTAATAGTGTTGTTACCCGCTCCTGTTGATGGCGGAGTAGACGCCGTAATAGGTGGCGCTCTCGACCATGCCGAGCAGCGCTACGCCCCCGATCCAGTACTGTATGCGCAGCAGATCGCGCCACTGCAGCCCGCACACCACCAGCCACAGCGTGCAAAGCACCGTGTATACTCCACACATCGTGCCGAAGAACTGAAAACATTGTAACAGTGGCGGCCTTAGGGGATGGCAAGCGGGGCCTCACGTCCTCGTAGAAAATAGTTATTTGTTATACAAGAGTGCAAAGTTGCTTTTTAACCGCGTGCTCAATTTTGATGATCGAGCAAGCGAAGGATTCTAAAATTAGAATCCTGAACGTCAGCGAGGAAATTAAAAGAGCACGAGGTGGGAAATCTTTGCACTCGAGTGCAACATGTAACTTTTCATCCCACCACAGCGAGGAAATGACTAAATGCAAAAAAGTCTTTTACAATCACAAGATACTTATATGTCAGTTTAGGTATTAACTACTTGGACCCTTCATCAAATGGACGGAGGATATGCCTAGGTAGCGTGTCCACTTTATGTTGATGTCAGTTCTAGATCTGCGTGAGTAGGGAAGTGATCGCTAGTACAGATAGTATCGATAAGAAAAACGATTCAAAATTGAGAGTTCCAGTACATGAAAATAAAGGAAACAATATTTAGGATAAAAGCATTTACTTTACATTTCATAATTTGTGGAATGCATGACTTGTAACAACACGTCTGCTTACCGGCAAGAGCGGCCACAGCGCGGCGGAGAGGTATCCAGATGGCGCCACCATCTCAATGTGCACACTACCGTTGAACTGCACTTTGCTCTGGATCGTCATATGCAGGATGTAAACTCCCTCATGTTCCACCTTCCGAAGCGGCGGCCGTCTCTGTTCACAAACACAATTATCCTTACTTTTTTCTCCGTAGCATCTGGAAAAGATCGTGTTTAGGGTTCCGTACCCAAAGGGTAAAACGGGACCCTAACTAAGACTCCGCTGCCCGTCCGTCTGTCTGTCTGTCCGTCTGTCACCAGGCTGTATCACATGAACCGTGATAGTTAGACAGTTTACATTTTCACAGATTATGTATTTCTGTTGCCGCTATAACAACAAATACTAAAAACAGAATAAAATAAATATTTAACGGGGCTACAACAAACGTGATTTTTTTGCCGACTCGCACTTGGCCGGTTTTTTCTAGTCCTTTTTTTTTTTTTTTTATATCGCAGGACATTACACACAGCGCCATCTGACCCCAAACTAAGCAAAGCTTGTACTATGGGAGTCAGATAACTGATAGAATACTTAATTTTTTTTTTTTTTTTGTAAATACATACTTATAATACATACAGTACACCCAGACACGGAACAAACATTTGGTTTTACATCACAAAATGCTTGTCCTAGGCGGGAATTGAACCCACGCCCCACAGCTCTTGAAGCAGACATGCTACCAATGAGCCAACAGGGCTGTCCTTTTGGTTTAAAACTCAAACTACTGAACCAATTTTGTACAAATTTCTATGGATGGTTCCATCTGAAAATATATCCTTACAGATATTTAGATATGATTCAAATCGGTTTATAAATAACTAGCGGACGCCTCGCGGCATCACCCGCGTAGTTCCCGTTCCCGTGGGAATACAGGGATAAAAAGTAGCCTATGTCACCCGGAGATAGTGTAGCTTCCCAATAATGAAAGAATTTTTGAAATCGGTCCAGTAGTTTCAGAGCCTATTCAATACAAACAAACAACAACAAAATCTTTCCTCTTTATTATATAGATAGAGATATTATGAGGTAAGAATATATAAAAAAAAACACACATTACTGGGTTGTTGAGACTAACTATCGAAAGTCTCAAAGTAATGAGCGCCAAAGCAGTGATGCCCTGGATTTGTTTTGTTACTCAAAGTTCTGTGTATTGCTACAATGGTCATGGACAGGCGTTATCTCTTACCATCAGGAGAGCGTCTCGTTCGTCTCATTATTTTTTACATAGAGAACCTCGTCCTTTTTTGAAGTCGGATTAAAAATAGAGCTGCTTATTGTTCTCACCTTTGTCGGCACCGCATTTCCTACATTATCATCGTCTGTCTTCACAACAGCATTGCTGAGGCTCGGGTCGTCGATGGTCTTGGTTTCGCGGCCGTGGCATGTCTTCTGCAGCGTCACAAGCTGGCTGCCCGTACTGTTGCCTTCGTCAAGCGCGATGGGCCTGTTTGAGCAATGGACTACTTCCTGTAATCAAATGAAACAAAATCCCACTAGCATCATAAATGTGAAAAATTGGATGGATGTTTGTTACTCTTTCACGCAAAAACTACTGTTTTGTGTATTATGAAATAAATAAATCAAGATTTTTTTAAACTATCTTTTTTTTTATGTAAGAAGTAATGAGACGAACGAGACGTTCTCCTGATGGTAAGAGATAACGCCTCCATGACCATTGCAGCGATACACAGAACTTTGAGTAACAAAACAAAGTCCAGGGCATCGCTGCTTTGGCGCTCATTACTGACCTGTTCTATGTAGTGCATGTAATCAGGTGAGCAGGGTGTCTGCATCCACCTGTATTCGATTGTTATATTCGTTGGCTCCGTAACGCCACATTGTACTGAAAATAAAGTAAACAATATTTTTTATTTGAAATAAATCTACTTTTGGCCAACAATTCGCCTGATGGAAAGCGACGGTGCAGCCAAAGATGGAGCACGTTAATCTAGAAGAAATCTTTTCACTCTAGCCTTTAAAACGCCCAAATTGTAGTTCATAGGAAACAAAGAAGCCGACAATGAGCTCTATTCATTGGATGTACGCATCATGAAAGTGGAATACAATTCTCATACAGATAACTAACGGACGATTTGTCGTTTCACTCGCGTAGTTCCCGTTCCCGTGGGAATACAGGGATGAAAGTAGCCTATGTCACCCGGGGATAGTGTAGCTTCCCAACGTTGAAAGAATTTTTGAAATCGGTCCAGTTGTTTCGGAGCCTTTTTTTTTTTTTTTTTAATGATTGACAGGCTAGTTGTTTGACCACAGCTCTCAAGTGATGCTGCCGGAACACACCGTTAGATGCTTGGCGGCAGATTTTCAACTTGAGGGTGGTAGCTACCCAGCCGAGTACTAGAAAGTACCCTACCACCATGCTATGGTTTCCTCACGATGTTTTCCTTCACCGGCAGCTCAAGCTCATTGTTGGGGTTTCAACCCACGTCCTTCGGCATGCGAACCTACCGCGCTAACCACTGAGCTATCATCGCTACAGAGCCTATTAGAGCCTATTCAATCTTCTTCTCAATCGGACACTCTTGGCAGAGTGGTCGTGGCTGCAGATGGACAAGGTTGCGTCCCGTCGTCCCCGTTAGTTCCCAAGGCACGTCGCGCGATGTCTCTCCAGTTGTGGCGATCCTCCGCATTGCGAGCACACTGTACTGCAGTGGACTTGGTTATCGACTTGACAAGGTCAATCCAACGAGTTGGAGACCGACCACGATGTCTCCTGCCTTCTTTGCGGCCTTGCACAACAAGTCTCTCGATTGAGTCCTCATTTCTGGAGATATGCCCAAAGAACTTCAGTATTCTTAGCCTATTCAATATAAACAAACAAAACATCAAATCTTTCCTCTGTATAATAGTATGTAGATTGATTTTTGAGTAAAAACTCGCTCTTGGCCAGGTACGAAACCCATTTTACATTTTTTTTTAATTAATAGTTTTATAGTCATGATGATGTAGCTAATTTTTAATGCTGTAAAAATTCCAACCAGCTACATTATAAATTATGATTTATAACATTAGGTCATCACTAGCACTAACAGCTAACCTAGCTTCATAATATGGTCGCATTGGACACCCTTCGAGTGTGGAACCCTAAAAACATTAAAATGATAACATCAAATGATGTCATTAGTATTGATATAATTCTAATTAAAATTTAAATCATTTCGATCAATGTTTTCTATTTAATCTATACTATTATGAAAAGGAAAGACTTGATTTTTTGTTTGTTTGTTTGTATTGAATAGGCTCCGAAACTACGGGACCGATTTAAAAAAATCAGTAAATCAGTAAATCAGTAAATCAGTAATATTTATTGGCCATAACTAACAATAATGTTAAAGGCAAGTCACATGTACAAAAAAAAACCTTACGATTACACTTTCATGAATGAAGCTATACCTATACGAGTAATTAACAACGAACATACTACAGCGGAGGCTCCGTTTATGTACTACACATAAATGAGGATTCTGAGAACCTCATTGACATATATTCACCTAATTTGTAAAATGGATTGTTTTCCAAAAAAAATTTAATGGTTTTTTTAAATTCGGTATGATTTAATTCTGTAATATATTTTGGCAATTTATTATACATTAATATTTTGGCGTGACGGCCCTGCTTTTCAACTTTACCTAACCTAGTCCATGGCACGACCAGCTTTTCTTTGTTTCGCAAGTTATATTGATGCCTGTCTTTGTTCTTTGGCAAATTAGCTCCATGTATTTCTAATAAGCTATTGTATATGTATAGTGATATCACTGTCATAATTTTGTTAGTTTTGAAGTATTTTTTTGCAGAACCACGTTTTTTTAAACCATTTATTATTCTAATCGCTCTCTTCTGACATCTTAACACTTTTGTAATACTAGCTGCGTTACCCCATATCGTAACTGCGTATCTTATAACAGAATGTATGTATGCATAATACACGGATATAAGAGCATTTTTATCTATTAACGGCTGAAGTTTAAATAACGCATAATTTCCGCTGGCAATTTTCTTACATATATTATCGATATATTGTATTATCTATTGTGTATCCTAAAAACACATTTTCTTTACTTGCCGAGATACCAAAAATGCCAAGTTTCGATTGATAGTGCATAACAGTACTTTTATTAGAATTTAGAATGATATCATTACAATCAAACCATTCCGTTAACAAGTCCATAGTAGTATTTATTTTCGTATCTAAGTTATGTTTGTTAACATCTTTAATACCAACATGGGTATCATCGGCAAAGAGACTTACTTGCGCCCACTCTGGCATGGCACCTGCGAGATCATTAATATAAATTAAAAACAATAGAGGACCTAAAACTGAGCTTTGTGGTACCCCTATTGACATGTTACCCAATGCTGAAGAAGACCCATTTACACACACTATTTGACTGCGATTATTAAGGTAAGTTTTTATCATATTTAGTTCAGTTCCACGAAAGCCATAAAATTCCAATTTTTTTATCAACACATCATGTCTTAAACAGTCAAAAGCCTTTGATAGGTCACAAAATATGCTTGCACATCTATTAGACTCATCTAAAGATTCCAGAATAAAGTAGATTACATTTCTTATCGCCATTTCAGTAGAACGACCTTTTCGGAATCCAAATTGAGCATCATTAAAAAGATCGTTTTCTTCAAAAAATTCAATGATTCGAGATTTGATAACAGTCTCTAATATTTTGGACAACGCTGGCAATATACAAATCGGTCTATAGTTGTTAATATCTAACGAATCCCCTTTCTTGAAAAGTGGTAATACCTTCCCTGTCTTGAGTACGTCGGGAAAGAAGCCCTCGATTAAGCACGAATTTATAATAATAAGTATCAACTCAAATACATAAAAATTATTCAAAATAATATTCCTCAAAGTTCTTGTGCTCATGTCATAAATGTCGAGTGTTGATTTTTGTTTTAAGTTTTTTACAATACTTCTCAACTCCTTGTGATCCAGTGGCTTGAACTTAATAGATGTGTGGGGCTTATTTGAATTATCCAGATATTTCATACAATTTTCAGAGGCTATATTTAAATTACCAGTTAACTTATGCGCAATATTACGAAAAAAGTCATTAAATATATTTGCAATTTTTTCGGCTTCCGTGGTTACCTCTTCCCTATCATTTTTTACAGCGCGAATTCCATGTTTAGCGTTTTTAATTTTATTTCGTCCTACTTGTTCATTTATAATACTCCATGATTCTCTGGTTTTATTTTTAGATTTATTTATTCTATGTCGATACTGTAATTTTTTTGCTGCAATCATAGTTTTCCTCAATATTTTCTTATATTTCTTTATTACTAATTTCCTTTGTTCAGAAGGATCATGATCTTGCAATAATTCTAATTTAGCTAAGTTTTTCTTAGATGTTTCTATACCTAATGTAGTCCAATGTTTTTGGTTTTTTCGCGTTTGTCTTTTTGTTTTCGGGAAAGCAATGTTATAATAATAGTTCAGAGCTTCTTGAAAAATACTCATTTTTGCATTTGTATCAGTATTTGACAATATTTCTAATTTTAATTCAAAGTAACTTTTATTAAATAAATAATTAAAATAATTTAGATTGTTCTTTGAAAAAACTCTTGCTACATAGCTGGTATTGCCTTGGACATTATTGTTCTTAATATTACATAGTACTATTTTAATTACATTGTGATCAGATAGCTTATAATCTAAAACGGAGCCTTTATAGTCAGTAAAGTTTAAAATGAAATTATCTATACAAGTAGAGCTAGTTTTATTTAATTTTGTTGTCTGGGTTCTAGTGGGTTTATTCAATACCCATTTACAATTGAAGTAACAAAGTGTATTTTCAAATTTCTTTACATTTTTATCTTGTTTTAATACATTTAAATTGAAATCACCTGCAATTACAAATTACAAATCTTTCACCGTTGGGAAGCTACACTATTCCCGGATGACATAGGCTAGTTTTTATCCCTGTATCCCACGGGAACGGGTACTACGCGGGTGAACCCGCGACACGTCCGTTAGTTAATATATAAAATTCAATAAACGGTTCAGATTAGAATAATGTTACACCACGAGTCATGAATATATTGATAAGAAATAATGCGTGGAAGTGTCCTATAGATAATAAAAATAATAGGCACTATGTGGGAAACTGTCGAATTTCTTCTCTTCTATATCATTTTATTGTATTTTAGAACAAAAGTTATAGTTAGTATGTTGGCTGTTAATTAATATCACGGGACATTACACACAGCGCCATCTCCCCCAAACTAAGCAAAGCTTGTGCTATGGAAGTCAGATAACTGATAGAATACTTAGTTTTTTTTTTTGTAAATACATACAGTACACCCAGACACAGAACAAACATTTGTTTATACCACATAGTTTGTACTCGGTGGAAATCGAACCCACGCCCTTCAGCTCTTGAAGCAGACATTTTACCAATGAACCAATAGAGCTGTTTGTTTATAACACTAGTGTGTCAATTGAGGCTATCTATCCACTAGTTGCACACTTCGCATCCTTATTTCTTTGGATGGTTAGTCTTAACAGATCTGTAATTTCACTAGCTGCAGTACCCTTTAAACTGAAACAAAGTAATGAAGACTACTGCTGCTTGGCGGCAGAGTATCCGGTACTGCAGTAGTACCTACCTAGACCACCTCCTGCTAGAGATCTACCACCAAGTAAAATATTGTAGATATTCATTCTCAGCCAAGCACTCAGTCAACACATCCTGAGAATGCCACATGTAGAGGCAAAACACGTGTCTGCAAGTGCAGCATGAAGAGGATATAAAAGGTTATTTTAATTCGTTTTTTTATATATTAAGTATTATTTGAGATACGATTTTTGAAAATTGACAATAATTTAATTTAATGACTTCTAATACACTAAAAACCTTGAACACTCAGGCATTGTTAAAATAATTAATGGATCAGACATTAGTATGTCTGATCCATTAACAATGTCGAAGCCGCGCGCGGGTTGTGCTCTGCTTTGACTCTTTGAAGGAGGCTCAGATATGAGTGAAAATATGAGTATAGTTATAGTCTGACATAATTAAATGTGTTACACTCTTTTACTAATATTTGTTCTTATTCTTATTTAAAGTGGGGGTGATAAGTCCTGCACTGACGTCCCGCTTGGGGTGTATTGTGCATTTCCCCCTGCCAGTCTACCCGAGCCAACCTCCTTCTTGAAATACCAGAGGGAGGCTCTGGGCAACTGGCATAGTTAATAGCTGCAGTTACTTTACAAGCAGCCCTGATTGTCCTATTATTTTACTCATTATATGTATATATGCCTCCTTATTTGTCCATGCTTCATGACGTTTAGACTGAGTTGTTGAGTGATTACTGCTTTTTTTTTTGGATGATAATGTTAAATACATTTAATTTGCTCAATTCAGTGGTGACTGTAACAAATTGTATTTGCTATCATCATACATGATTAACTACTTATAAAAATATAGTGATTTATATTTATTTATTTTGAATGGATTACTTACTCATTTTTAATTAAACTTATTTTATTTATGAAAAAAAGTATAATAAATATCTTCAATTAAACAAAACAAAATAACTTAAAATAATAACTACTCTAAAAGACAGCTATCAATGGGAGTAGTTCCCAAAACGCTGGCCCCATTGCCGCGTTGTATGGCAATACTCAAACGCTGAGCAAAATAATTAATTTTTAATTAATTCAGATAAAAATATGTCAAAAGCACATCTAAATATTTTCTACTTACATTGTATGAATAGCTTCGTGTCTTTGAATAATGATTTGGCAACTGAATATACACAGCTTTCCTGTAAATATAAAAAGCAAAATTGAAAATTTTGAAAAATCCCACAACGGTTAAAAAACTGTTGTCACTTATCTAAGATAATGCACCAATCAAACACAAACCCATAACTGACAACTGCATCAAAATCAGACTAGTAGTGTTGGAGAAAAGTGGCAACTTGGATTTTTAAGCTTCAAGTTGAAAATGAGGTTCATAATATTACTTATACAACTTATACTTTACTTAAGTAGAATTTTTAAATCCACCTAAATGTGTTGTACATGACAATAATTACTTTATATAACCTATATTTGCAGGGTGTATATGCTTTGAAGTTAAATGAGATAATGTTAAATGGTTTTAAAGACAAAGCACAACACTGTATCATATACTCATACATAAATATATGTATTATACATTATTTCTCAAGTGGTTTCTACCATCAACATCATTCTATCACAATGCTGGATAAAGCTATCTTTATTTCCTGTGTGTTGTTTACTTCAGTTTCATAGAAACAACCGGTTTTGCTTTCCACCAATTTTACCATAATAATACTTTTACATTAATGATACTTGAACCAAAATAAATATGCTAGGAGACATTGTATTACAGTTGTATCTCTCAGCAGTTATTTATAGGAACTACGCTGAACAGAATTTTAGGTTTTTTAGTAGGTATCTGTCATATAAGAAATGTAATTCTTAGCCTCAGGAAATGTTATTTCAAAAATCACTATAACTGTATTGACGCCGTATACATATTGCATATCGTTAAGATATTAATTGCCGATTAATCATACTATACCGAAATAATGAGGAAAACACTAATATTGTACCTACTTAACAAAAACTGGTAGTCATAGTATTGCAACTGTTTTATCAATGTTTCTCTACTGCTAAAGCTTCGCAAAAATATATTAATGATGGTTTAGAATACAGATTTGAGAGGAAGAAAACAAGTTGTGATATGGACTTACCCCGCTCAGTGGTAAATCCCAAACACCTATGTCCGAAAAACCATAAGTTAGTTCGATCGCGGCTACCACCAAGACTATTAGAGTTTTATACATTTTATCCCGCTATTATAACAGTGTCTTTAATCTTATTTACAATACATAACCCACTGAGCAATGTGCATCATACTTGCTACAACGAAAGCAAGCAAAATTAAAGATTTTTATTTTTTCGGAAGTTCGATCGCACATAGCACTTAAACATCATTTTCTGAGAAATTGACAATCTGACATACACGTTTTGATTCCATTTTGACATGATCGTGACAAAGTGTGGTTTGACATATTTGGCATCACACTTTGTGTATTACTGCCATTGTCGAACATAAAAATACCAAAAATAACAAAGAAAAAAGATTATCATTTTATCAAGAACTAATATAAAACAGTCGACCGGTCGACCTTATTAGTTTCTAAAATCTAGTTTATTGCAATATGATATATGATTTTATCAAAACAGTAAAAAAATATAATATCCCAAATTAAAAAGCTGCGTGAGATTGATTAAAGTACGGTCACACGTAAAAATGGTTTGAGTGAATTAGTGTTCTCTTTCTCTTATTAATTATTAATCTGTGTAAAGAAAAAAACAAAACAAGCCGGTTGGCGGAGAACTTATTTGTGTTATTATTTAAAAACTCTGAATCGGTCCCGCATTGCATCAAGGAGTTGCTTATAAATACCTCAACGTGTAAACATTTATATGCTTATATAAATAATACTGTTGGTGAAATATAGTGTAATAATGTGTGTAGTATAGCATGTGTGTAATGTACTTAATATAAATAACGTATGACATTGTTTAGAAATTTCCATTGATGAATGTTAATAACACTTAAGACAAGGCAGTATGGCTTTACAGCTTTAGCCTGCCCGATGGGGCAAATAAATAAAAAAAAAAGTTATTTGTGTTATTTTGTGTGAGTTTTGGCGGGAACGCGGGAAGAGTCGTGTCGCTTCGTTGTATTTTTTTCCAAAACTAGTGTTTTGTCGAGTGTTTATGCATAAAAATGGTGGTGTTTTATTCATAAAGTGCCGAATTACAAGCGCGAGTGTGGGAAAATGATATAATGTGGTGAAACATGAGTTTTCGTGTTGCTTCCAAAACTCCATCGAAGCTTTATAGTAAAGTTGCCACTACTTTACTAAAGCATGACTGGCACGAACTGACACGAACTGGACTTGACTAAGACGACTTTGACGATAACCATAGTTAAGATACAGCAGAAATATCACTGAAGACGAGGCAGTATGGCTTTATAGCTTTAGCCTACCCCAAAGGGCAAATTAACGAAAAAAAAATAAAAATTATTTTGTGTGTTGTAAATATTTATTTTGTTTATTGCTTTAAAACTGACAATATAAATACTTTTAGTTTAACAATTACTCACGAGTTTTTAATTTAACTAAACTACACCATACAAGACCGGTACGATTTGCAAAAAAACAATTGTTGATATTATAAACCACATTAAATAGGTATATGTAATATCATGGAAAAAGTGTTTGAAAATCCAGTCTTATTGGCCAAGGGTGTGAATCTAAAGTAAGTTATCATTTTATGTTACTATGATATTAATAAACTAAAGTGTGTTAAAAGTAGGCCAGTTTTCACAGATTTTTTTTATTATTTATACAGGAATCTTCTATCGTCTGAAGCTGAGTTCCAAATAGATCTAGACTTCAAACCGACACCGAATGGACTAGACTTGCTTACTGAGGACAATGTTATTCTCGACGCTGAAGATGATAGGTATATGAAGACTACACTTTTACTCTAAAATTTGAAGTTTTAGCAATTCACTGTTACTTTACTTTGCCTTAGATTAATTCAATAGATTTTGTGGCCACCTACATGGTGATGCCATTGTAGAAGTTTCATTATTGTCTTAGCGGTGATACCTGTTTCTGCTAGGTCAAATAGCCCAAGCTGTTAGTTTAACTTACTTTGTGGTGATCATATTTTCTAGTGACTCTGAAGATGTCTATAAACACTTGGAAGAGAAAACTGAAAAAATGATGCTTGCATCACCAGAGTACCACTCCTTTGAGGAACTAGAGAAGAAAATGATGGAATGTCATGGCATGTACATACCAAGTGGGGCAGTCAGAATACTTGTCATGGAAGAAGGTAGGCACTACCTTCGTACCACAAAAATTAAGCTAGGATAAGATTAAACCTGTATTCTACATATTATGTTTGTTGTGCTATTCTGTAATTGTTTTAGGTGATGGTCCCCTGGTACCCCCCGATGCAGAAGTGACCATACACTATGCAGCTTACTGGGAGAAAGGAAAAATCCCCTTTGACTCTACACTCACCATGAACTATGGTGTTGCTACGGTAAATAATTTTATGTATGAAGTACTAGGCATTTTGCTAGTACATACATGTGGATATTTTTTTATATAAAAGTAAAAAAACTGATTGAATCAATCCCTTGATGTTAATTGTTAATACCTGCCTATGACGATAACATAACAAAGTCCAGGGCAACACTGTTTTGGCACTCATTACTTTGGAGACTTTCGATGGTTAGTCTGAACAGCCCAGTAATTTCGCTAGCTGCAGTACCCTTCAAACCGGAACTCAGTAATGTTTACACACTACTGCTTAACGGCAGAATAACTGGTACTGTGGTGGTACCTACCTAGACAACCTCCTGCTAAGGAGATCTACCACCAAGCCTATTCATACCTACCTAAACTACCTTATTACTTTGAAACATTTCTTTGAAAAAAAAAATTTCTCATTAGCATTTAGCCAGCTAAATTGCGAGGGCTAATGAGAATTTTTTTTTTACTGTTTTCCTTCACTGTCAAATCATGTATTTATAATAATAATAATTTATTCTATGTAAAAACATAGTGAACCAATACAATTTACCATAGGCTCCCGAACTGGTCGAAGACTGTGAGTCAGGAGCCAAAGATTTAATTTTAACCCACACTATTCGGTATAAGATCCAACCATGCTAACCAATTCCGATTTGAATCCGATCACTACAAAAATTATACAAAATATCATTGTAGAGGCTCCGGCTAGGCGGTAACAAGTTTCTGCCGGGGTTGGAAACTGCCCTAACGCATGTGCGGGGCCCGTCGGCGCGGTTTCTGGCCCTATTGCGGCCCGAGGTGGCGTGGGGGCCGCTAGGCGTGCCTCCACGCATTTTGCCGCAGCCAGCCCTGTTCGTCGTCGCGCTTTACGCTGTGCATGAAGTCGACATTGTACACAGGTAATGCAATCCAAGAGACCATTGGTGGATACCCGAGAAGAATCATGTCTATTATCATACTTAGAAAGATAGTATTTTTTGTGTTATAAACATTAAATTTTATTTTTTTGAAATTATGCAATAAATGAATTATGAATTCAAAAAAATGTCATGTCATATATTTCTACTATGCCAGCAGCCCAAAGCCTCGCTCCGGCACTTCAAGCAGCTAGGGTTGGCTAGCTAGTTGGTTGGTTGGCTAGGTTGGCCACACACATAGTCAGTATTATTACAGTCACTGCAGACGAGGCCCTTTGGCTCCTTCAGCTGCAAGCATAAGAAAATATTAGGCAACCTATAGTCATCCATACTTATAATATATCCACTCCACAATCATTGATCTCGAGCAAGCATTTTATGCTTATAGGTGAATTAGTTGGGAGTGTTCTTAGTTATGTTTGATGAAAATCAAGATGGCCGCCGCCACAAAATGGCGCATTACATTTTTTTTCACAACTCCCTCAATATAGGTATCAAATGAAAAGGCTTGACTAGTAGAATACAATACTCCTGTCGGGAGTTTTTTAAATTTATTTTTATTAAAAATGTTTCTAAACAAAGGTTCTAAAGTTTCATCATCAGCGATCAGCATATAAGTCCTGTATTGGAATATGACTCTTGCAGGGCAAACCAAATATAAAGCAAATCTTCAACTTTTTGTTCCTGTACTTTCTTTTTCTAATTTTCAGATTCAATGATCTGCCATCAGAGGAACAGTCTAAATTCGAGACTACCCTACGAACAGTCCAAGCTATACGCAACCAAGGCAAAGATCTATTTATCAGAAAAAAATTCCACAAAGCTATCAAAAACTACCAACAGGCTATAAACGTCCTAACAATATCACGGCCAGAAAACGAGACGCAGGAAAAGGAATTGCAAGAATTAAAAATAAAAATATTTTTAAATCTGGCCATCTGTTATTACAAGTTAGAAAAACCAAAATACATACTAAACATGCTCGATCATATCGATACACTCGTCGACGTAGAAACATTATCCAAAGCGTTGTTTTACTACGGACGCGCATACGAAATGCTCGGCCAAACGGAGAAGGCCATAAAATATTATAAAAAAGCTTTAAAATTAGAACCCAAAAATAAGGAAATAGGCGACACTTTATTCGAATTAGATATGCAATATAAACAATCTGTTGAAAACGAACAGTTGATGTGGCAGAAAGCTTTCAGCAACGTACCTGCAGAGAAAAAAGTTACCTACACTGTAGATGAAGATTTTGAAAATGGAGTTCGAGAAATGTGTGTGGATTTGGCCGGAAGAGTAGAGTATTCTAAAATCGATTTGCCCAATGGGCTGTCGCAGGATGAAGTTTTGTGCATACAAACCTTAGCCAGCCAGTTTGATAAATTGATCGTAGCGGAAGATGGGACGGGGAAAAGAAGGAAGGTCACTATTATTAAAAAACCTTGATCCGGAATTTGATTCATTCCATTCCGGGCTAGGTGTGCTTTACCATCTTCGACCACATCTTCACTGATGAGCTGTGGTCAAACACCTAGGCTGTCAAACATTAAAAAACAAAAAATGTGATATTATGCGTCAGTGATAGCTAGATGCCGATTTTATAGGAGCAACAAAAGCTTAAATTGTCATTGGTTTTGATGTCTAGCCATCATTTTGCTGCAATTATTGTAGTAGTTAGCCAAAGGCACTAAAATCTACTAGGGTCATAATGTTGTTTCTGTTGATTTTTCTGAGTGTAATAAATAATAAGTGAAAATGTTGGCCAAGTTTCTCTTATGCATTAAAATGGTGTTCTTTCTTTTTAGTCACATTTTATTATATTATTATGTATTTACGTTAAATTTTTTAAAACCACTGGTTATGATTGTAATTTCTAACGAAGGTAACACCTTTGTTTGTGTTGTACCATTCAAAAGTAATATTAGTTTAGTACACAACTTCATAAATAAAAAAGCAGTTTCCAATTGCTCCCGCCAAGAGCATTGTACCTATTTCCATACAGTTGTGTATAATTTGTGACATTGTATGACAAATCTCACAAACTGCACAGTGATCTGATTGAATTAAAAATATGTTGCTTCTATTGTATTTGTATGTGAAGAAATTTTAATCTTGTCAGTTAGGAAATAAAAGAGCTGAGGCCGATTTCAACTATGATACAATAAAATATAGTAATAACACACAAATAATTGAATATGCCTAAAATTTTTAAGAACAATAAATGATGTGCTTATGATAGATGTGCTTGAAATACTACTTGTGATTGAGAAACTGGGCTTTTATCTTAGTATGTATTCTACTCCAATAAAGTACTTCAAATTACACCATATGTTCATATTACTCATTCTAAAACAAGCACTGGTGTTCTAAACTAGGGTACCTAGAGTACCTATTTAATAGATATAGATAATTTTTTTTCGGGTGACATTAATCATTTAACCTATTGACAGATAGATAGTTTGATTATTTGACAGGTATCAGATATCATATTGACAGATGACAGTAATATTCACAGATTTTCAGCTTCACACTGACAAATTGTAAGTTGTCATTTTTTTTAATATTGAATAGGTTCGCGCTTGACCACATCCTGCCTAAAGTGAAGCATCGATGCGATCTAAGATGGAACACGCTTACCTTTATTTACACTTTGTCGCCCAGTGATCACACCGCCTACTTTCTACTATAATTTATACTTTTCCATCAAAACAGTTTACTGGTACCGGATTGCGCGTAGCGTCATTACAAAGAAACATATATACATATAATGTCCGAATGCACAAAAGGTGAGACGGTATATACCATCAAAATATACTCTCTTTGTATTTTATACGTCAGCTATCCTTTACTATAAAACATTCACAAGGACAAACGTTGAGCATAGTTGGCACAGATTTTTTTCTACATTGGATTTACCCATGGCCAGTTATTACATGGCATGTATAATTGTACAGTGTACACACGTGCAAAGAATGCCACAAGCATAATTGTTTTTATTCAAGAAAATCGCTCACCAAATATTTTGTAAAAAGATTTTACCGAGATTAATACAAGAAAATATTTAAAAAATTTCGAAAAATAAAGAAGAAGAACGAGATTAAGTTCAGCATGGGTACTTTGTTGCGAGTAATTTATGTGTATGCCAAATTTCATCCAAATCCGTTCAAACTTTTTGTTAAATTCCATGTGGACGAAGTCGCGGGTAACAGTTAGCTAGTAATTACAATAAAATCAGTCCTAATCTATCATTAACATTGAGTCAAGTAATAAACTGAGTATTAGTGCATAGTCTAGTTCGCTTAAGCAGCATAAATATTAGCTATTATTATTAGTATGTTATAGAAACACCATTTTTTTTCTTGCTGGCTTTAGCGTGCCCTTCTGAACAAAAAATAATCTTTTTTGACACTGGCAGCTTTAGTTATAGTCTCTGTCTGTCGTGTCAAGCAAAATATTTTTGTTTTGTTCGTAGCTTTGTGGCTTTATTTCCTAAAAAATACAAAAATAATGATTTAATTCTAATGTTTTGTATTTACTTTAACGATAGAATCCATATAGTAGTGTTAATAGGGCGGAATATTTGTGATGGTTTTACGGTGGTTTCGTCATAGCTGCGGACCGAGATAGTCATGTCAGATTGCGCGCTGGTATCCAATGTAAGCGAACACGATGCTAGCATGGATGTGGGAAACGATAAGTCTCTCTTTGAGCCCACTGTTGATATGATGGTAAATGACTTTGACGACGAGAGAACTCTAGACGAAGAAGAAGCTTTGGCAGCGGGCGAGCAGCACGACCCCAAGGCGGAGCTGAACAGTTTGCAGAAGGAGGGTGATATGCCCTTGGAGGAACTCCTGGCGCTCTACGGTTACGACAAGAACATGGATCGACCCGCGCCTGAACCGGTGCCTGAAGTTGTACCAAACATTGAAACTCACAATTCTTTAACCTCGTCTGGTTTGCAGCAGTTATACATTGAACAGAACGCTGATAATGATAATAATAACCCGACTGAGGCGTCCCGACGGCTCCGCTCGGGCTCGCGGTCGGAGGAAGAAGATGACTATGACTACAGTCCGGATGAAGAGGAATGGAAGAAAATTATTATGGTTGGTAGTGACTACCAAGCTGTGATACCTGAAGGATTGTGCAGCTACGATGATGCACTGCCGTATGAAAATGAAGATAAACTATTATGGAACCCCAGTATGGTTGATGAAAGAGTTACTGAAGATTATATGCAAAAAGTCTGTGCACTGAATACTGGAACCGGTGTAGATGCTGTCCCTCAAGGGAAACAGCTCCGCGATGATGAGGAGGCACTGTACCTGCTTCAGCAATGTGGCCACAATGTGGAGGAAGCCCTGCGAAGGCGGCGTATCTCATCACAAACCCCTGTACATGCTAGCCTATGGTCTGAAGAAGAGTGTCGCAATTTTGAAAATGGACTCAAAGCCCATGGTAAAGACTTTCATTTGATCAGACAAAACAAAGTACGGACTAGGTCTGTTGGAGAACTAGTGCAGTTCTACTATATTTGGAAAAAAACTGAGAGGCATGATATATTTGCTAACAAGGCTCGTTTAGAGAAGAAAAAGTACACATTGCATCCTGGGCATACTGATTATATGGACAGATTCCTGGAGGAGCAAGAGGCTTCAGGTCCTGGTGTGTTGAGACAGGCTTCTCCAATGCCCATGATGGTTTATGCACCATCACCGGCAACTCAACCTGATCCTCTGGCATTAGGAGAGAAGGAGGTGTTTTCACAAATGAATGCCCACACACCACCTCCAAGAGCCCTGTCAATGGACGAACAGGAGCCAGAACCTGGCTCCTAATATATGTATTACTGGCATTTTAGCCATTTGTCATGTAGAAATGCACTGTTTGTACAATACATAATAATTTCATATAGATATAAGTTAAAGTTTTCCCCTATTCACAAATCACCCATTATGTTATTGATGGTTTGACTAATGCAATTAAATATTTTATACAAATGACTGACCTACAAAATGTAGAAATAATTTTGTAATAATTAAAGAGTTATTCAATGGTACCTATTATGTAAATAAAATTAAGTTGATTATGTGTTTGTGGATATGGGATTCTTGAGTGTGGTGTGCCTGTCTTTGTGTGATGGGTGGTGTAAAATCATAAGGTATTGATTTATGAATAAACAGTGCAAACCAAACATGTTTCTTTTTTATTACTTTTCCTTGAGAGATAAAATATACTGATGATTATTATGTATGTAATATGCCATCATGACTCATACAGTAAGAAAATTAAAGAATTAACAATGTCACATAATTATCAAAGTCGGTTAAGCCATTTCAGATACAGAATTAGGTCACATAATATATACATGTACATTGTACATCTCCCAAAAAAATTACGTTCTAATAGTCAGAGTTATGGCGATAATGTAAAATATCATGTATACATTTCCTAAGAATATTATGGTAATTTTCCAAAATCAATCAATTAAATCGAACTTTTTTTCTATGCTAAAAGACCAAGAGAAGTAATTAATGCTAGAGTTTAGACAAGTGTTCTATAGTTATGTTGATTCTAAAACGATCGAAATCGTATGAAAGTATTTAATGTAGTATGACTCCTAGAACTGTAAATAGTTTCCACTAAGCCAATTATTTTTATCCGTTAAGTACTTGACAATGCAAAATAGTGAACGCCATAATCTTTTTAGACCGAAAACTAGACGATTACAAAAAAAACTGCGATGACATTATCTGTACTAGACTAACGTCAAGTTTAAGAAATTTGATCAAATTTGACAACATTAAAAAATATTAGAATTTTCGCGTTTCGAGCTTTCGGTTTTGAGTTAGATAGAGCATTTATTTATCACGAATTTATGTAAAAAAGGTACATAGGGTTGTGTAGCTTGCACAAAACTAGATTTTAAATAGAGTTTAACTGCTTTTGCAGTATTTTGTAATCTTGTGTATTGATTCTGTAACTGCAGCGATACCAACCATGACTGTGACTGCAAATATGACCGCAAAAGAAATACTTAACGATTTCAAAGAAAACTACAGTAAAGTCCGTAAACTGCTCGACGAGGACAGCAAGAATGATCCTGAAACAGAACCTTACCTCTCCAAGTACAAGGCAAAAGAAATTTTGTGGAACATGCACGAATCTTTGAAGAGGTGTTTGAATTCTGAATCTGTCATCGAAATAATTAAGTTGGATGCAATGTTAGGCGCTGTTCTATTGAATATCGGCATCATAGACACGGAAACTGAGGAGCTATCAGCCGGTGAGAAAGTGTTAGTGGAAGCGATGGAGCTTCTCTCCCCGAATGGTTCAAAACCCGAGATCGTTATAACTCTGATTAATATTTACAACAACTTAGGCATATTATGGAGCAACCGCGACGAACCTGACAAAGCTAAAACATACCTCCTTCTAGCCAAAGACTTGTATGAGACATTTAAATGTACATTGCAGTTACCATTGCCTATTGAACATGTAATAAACACTACAGGAGAGACGGATGTTAATGACTTCATGATTTTAGAGAAAGCGCACACTCTTACATTGTACTATTTAGCTCAAGTGTATGGCTCTCTGAAAGTGTATCTGAAATCTGCTATTTATTGTCATGTAACTTTAAGACGTCAGCTGCAGTACAATGACTATGAGCCTATTGATTGGTCATTGAATTCTGCAACATTGTCACAGTTTTTTGCGGAACAGAATGGCTTTTTCCAGTCGAGGCACCATTTGTCAGCAGCTTCTAAAATATTAGAACAGTACGAGGAGAAGTTACAAGAGGTAGATAACAGTGATGAAGTGAACCTAGCTAAGTTGGAAACATATAAGCATAGGTCAGCGGATGTTGCTCGATGTTGGGCCAAGTATTGTATACTACTTATGATGGCCTCCAAGAGTAGGTTGATGAATGATGCAGAGAGGATGACTGAAGCAATTACTGGTAAATACATTGCTCTTCATCTAAATTATGTACATATTCTAATAAAAACTTGTTGAACTTGTTTAATGTGGGCTTGTGGGTTCTTTTATGTTGTCCACTTACTGATTTTGGACATATATTCGGAACTTTTGCTGATTACTGTGATATTTACTGATTACTGACTCAAATTATAACTTTTTGAACTAGTTGCTTACAAACATTTTAAACAGCTTGCAAGTGACTGCCTAAAGGATACATGTTTGAATGCAAACAAGCACTAATTTCATCCATCAAAAATCAATGATAATAATATACAAATATAAAAAATATGCGAATGTAATATTTTTATACTATTTAAAAAATGGTTATAATCGTTTTTCTTGATAAACAATATTATATTGTATGAAATTTAATTACATAATTTTTGTTTTCAGACATGTCCAACATGTCCTTAGAAGACCATGAAAACATTTGTGGCGGTGACATGAAAAGCTTAATTTTCCCTGACTTAGATGTCAGCACTTATGAAAACAAAGTCACTGATAAATTCCTACTAACTTACCAGGATGCCCGTGAAGCCTTCATGTCCTGTCAAACCTGGTTGAACAAAGCTAAAGAATATTATAAACTGGAAACTTTAGCCTCCGATTACATAGAGCTTGTACAAGACAGCTCCTCATCTTTTAGCTATCTAGCATTCTTCGAAGAAGATGATGAACGAAGATCTAAAATGCACAAACGTCGCATAGATATGCTTGAGGACCTTGTCAAAGAAATCAATCCTCTATATTACTTACAGTACTGCAGGCAGTTGTGGTTCGAACTTGGTGAAATTTACTCAGACATCCTGAACATAAAATTGGACAAACTCAAAAGTAACGAAAAGCCAACAGCGCATGCATTGAAAAAGATAAATAACTTATGTGAAAAAAGTATCGAGAATTATGACCACTTTTTGAATTCCGTTAAAGATAAAAACGGACAAATGCCACTGAAGCTTGATTCCGACGTTATAAGGCCAGTCGTTAGTGCTTATGCTTTTATCGGTAGGAATAGTATGAAAAGGATTGCTGTTGACAAGACAGTACAGTTAAATCATGTGATGAAGAGCTATGAATCCTACCAAGCTGTTGTAGACATTTGCACAAAGGATAAGGATGCTGCCAAAATGATGCAAGAAGAGTTTAGCCTTTGCCAAGAGATGGTCAATATTCTGCCTATAAAGATAAAGAAGCTACAAGCAGAGGTGCCGTCTGGATAAGAATCTCAAAAACAGCTTAGTTATCGCTTAAAGCTTCTGGTATCAACATGTATTACAGCGCTTGCAGTGCCTTGCTGAAACATTATCTTCCGGATGTGCTCTTCCTACCTACAATTGATGCTGATCAGGAGTTAGCGTCTGGATGTGAAGAATCTTCAATGTCACATTCTGGTTAATTTTGCCAATGTCTTGATTTTATTTCCAAAGAAGAGTGATGAAAATAAGTGTAATTATTTTCTTGTTCTTACCATATTTCTTAGATAGTGGCAACACCGTAGGATTTGAAAGCAACTTCTGTAAAAGGTTTATAGCGAACCATCTACGCATGTATGCTAGGCTGAAAAATTACTGCTTCGAAAATTTGTCTTACCTTCATATGTTTATGTAAATATTTATTATTCTATTTACTTTATGTAGTTTTATGTCAATAGATTCTTTCAGTCACCATACAATATTGGTAAAGAGAATAAATAGGCCATTCGCGTGATGAAAATCGATGGTGCAGCTGAGGATGAAGCATGTTGTATGTTCCCATGTACACACAAAGCGTTTTGATCCCACATTTTTCATTCGCACAGCAAGGTTGTGGAACTCTCTACCGGAGTCTGTGTTCCCTGTTAGCTACAATATGGGTGTCTTCAAATCTAGACTAAATAGGTTTCTTCTAGATAAGCGTGCTCCATCTTAGACCACACTACTGTTTAACATCACGCAGAGTGTGGTCACCCGCGAACCTATTTTGAATAAAAAAAAAAAAAATTGTTGATCTATGAGAAAACTATTCACTCTAGTTTTAACGCCAAAATTTGAGTGTTGTTTTACTATAAGGCATACGAGAAGCCTTTGATCAAGGTAGTGTTAAAAAGCCAGGAGCCACATCTATCCCGAATAAGTATTGTATAACAAAGGGTGTTTGCGATGTTTCACACATAATTACAGAGCCTTACATGTTGGTCAGAAGGTATGAAACTAGATGGCGTTAGTAGCGCGCAGCCTTTCTACTAAATCGCGCAAACGTTTCGCTCCAGTCAATTTCCGCACTAAACAGTATATGTTCAAAATAAATGAGTAACGCAAACAAAGGGCTTATAATACAATTATTTCACAAAAAATACATTCTTTTACACTCTAAATATAGTTGCTATAATATGCTAATCGATTTTGTTGCAAACTATAAAACTAACATTATGCGTCAAAACATTTAAATATAATATCTGTGTAAATCAACAAAAATGTTTGTGTAAACATTATTCTAAATATAATATATGTATATCTGGTGGATAATCTATTTAAAATAATTGAGTTTTGTTCTAAAAGAATCCTGCACTGTGGGAATTAAAATAAAGGATTAATTTGTTAATTGGTTTATTATTTACATGACGTAATATTATAAAACCTATGTATATGTATATTTTGTAACAGCATTTTAAATACATTTCTACATTGGATAGTATAGAAAGATTCCAATTAGGTAGTGGTCCATTGTTATTTTGTATATATACAAAATTACCATTAAACTAATCAATAAAATAAATAAACTACAATAAATTTTAACTTAAAAATTAAAATGTAGTGATTTAGAATCTTCCAAAACGCCTAGTAAATAATTTAAATTTATTACAATTTATGTCTTTGCTTTATATCTTATTTTCAACCAATGGCGAAAACAAAAAGAACTTTACCATGACCTTCAAAACAATAAGAACATCTTTTTGGTTCTTAAACTACCTAAGTATTTTATTTTACTATGGAAACTGACGTGGTATTGATACGATTTTGTTTTACTTATACGGATACTCGGACTATGGGTTCGGTGGTCGGTGGCCTTTTTCATGGACGCAAAGCTGTGTACAATGCGCGCGCCGCCTTTTCTTGCTCCTTTACTATAGTCGTAGTATCCGATACAATTAAACGTGAGTAACCTCGCATAAGTAAAATAGAAATGTACCGAAGTACTGCCAAGTATGCTCTTTGAATCTCTATAAATAGTATAAAACAGGTCCCGAAAGTCTGTGCCTCCACTTACTTCTCCGAAACCGAGCTATGAATTTTGATGCGATATTCACTGTCATTTAGCTATGATAAAAGTAAAGTGTAGCTATGATAGCTCAGTGGTTAGCGCGGTAGGTTCGCATGCCGAAGGGCGTGGGTTCAAACCCCAACAATGAGCTTGAGCTGCCGGTGAAGGAAACCATAGCATGTTTATAGGGTATCTACTTTAGTACCTACTCGGCTGGCTAGCTACCACCCTCAAGTTAAAAGTCTGCCGCCAAGCACCTAACGGTGTGTTCCGGCAGTCTCACTCGAGAGCCAGTTCCATTCCAGGCTAGGTGTGATTTACCATCTTCGACCACACCTACACTTAACATCAGGTAAGCCGTGGTCAAACACCTAGCCTGTCAACTATAAAAAAAAAAGTTATTTTTTACGGAAAAGTAGGTAGGTACATGCATTTAATTAAGCTTTTGTATAAGTAGATAAATTCAGTGTTTTGTAATCAAATCATCAAAATAAATAGCATCCTTAAAGAAGTCGGGGCGAGTCGCTCGTTCAATTATACATTTTTAGAGCACATAAATAATTTACTACCTTATCATAACAATAAATAAGAGGCTATTAAAATAATAATGTAAAATAAATAATTTCGGTTGCTCCAATAGATAGCAGCACAACCGAAACTATTTAGTTCAAAACGAAAACTACCTACGTCACAAAGAACTCAAATTAAGTGGATGGAAATTACAGAAAAAACGTGTCTTATTTTAGACTACAAAATACATATATGAAAAATAGATCAGCGCCCCTGATAATAAACGCAAACAAAATCATTTATACTTACATACATACATTTTGCTAAAAAAAATTGGCGAAACTCTTTTCGTATATTATCATGACATTGTTTATGTGTGTCTAAGGGAACTAACTTACCCGTGCCTGTTAGGCCGTCTGTTCTACCTATTTTTGCAACATTACAAATCAATTGGCATTACTGTCCAATTTTAAAACGAGAATGCAAGATTGCATTGAAAAAATTGTGTGAGATACTGTATATATTTGATTATATTCTTGTCTTATACTTGTCAGGTATATAATCAAGGCTGTATATATATTCTTTTCATACATTTTTCCTTTTCTTTCTAATCTCTCTCCGTGCCCCTCTGGTTTCTGAATCCGTAGGCAGGTTGGACTGAGTGACAACTGACTGGAATATCCAAATGATACTCAATATTATCTACTTATTGCATAAATTAATTATACTACTGTAGGTATTACAGCCAAGCCGGCAATTCAATTTTATTGTTGGGATTTGAACCCGCACCCTTCGTGTGAACTGTGAACAGACAGCGCTAACCACAGCGCTATCAACGCTACAAAGCGTACAATGTAAATTTACTCTTTTGTGTAAATAAATAGGTGGATACCTACTTATCCTCATTGTTTACGGTTTACGTATTTCTTGTATTTTCCGTGCTAAAGATAATGCTTACAAATATCACTAATTATGAATGACAAGCAGAAACAAATCTGACGTGCTGTATCGAATGTAAATTACCATGATAATTCTTTGTTTCCTTAAAATCCTTCACCAGTCCTTAAGTAGTCTTATGAATATCCACAACACGGTTTAAAATTCATTTTACCGTTCCTTAGAAATATGTATATACACGTAAATTTGTTTGTTGGTTTGTAACCACAGAATAAATCTACAGTTAGGTAGATACCTACACTAGATATTCATGTATGTTCTAAATACATACATGTTTCAATAGCGATTCCGATTTTGGCACTTAGCAAAACGATACTTAATACTTTACTAATGGTTTCAATTAGGTAACTGTTTATGAATTTTTGTCTGCACGCATACCTACTAGACTTCTTCAATAAATTGGTATCGATTAATTAATTATCATCAATTAGAATAGAATCTCTCGACTGTTATCGGGTTTTTTATTCGATTGTTACCAACAATGTATGCAAATAGATGTTCACGTACTTACCTCATGCTTATTCGAATAACCTAAATTCCAATAATAGTTTAGTATTATCTGGAACTGGGCCAAGTGCCCTTACTAACTGAATGCTATCAACTTATCAGTAGAATTTAGTGAGGGCGCCCCTGTCGCATTTACTGAACAAAACAGAGCTTTATGACCGCCATTTAGTTACGTAAAAAGATTTATTTATTATTTATTTATTTATTTATTTATTTTCTAGACTAAAACGGCACAGTAGATAAAAGATATATTTGTAGCACTGTATACACAACACAAGTGTATACTTGTATAGGGTAGAAGACTGTTTTTTTTATTCATTGAAAACTTGCTCAGTGTTAATGTCTTTGGCCTGGCACATGAACCTCTTTCGAAGAAACACGAAAATTAAACGAAAAAAGAATTTGCTAAATCGGTTCAGCCGTTCTCAAGTTATGCGCTTACCAACGGACTATCTACATGATTTTTATTTATACAGGGTTATAAATAAATTTGAGATTTTTTTTTCCTAGTTGATGCACCACTGCAGCACCTGCAGCGATAACCCACTTATTATCTTGTGAAATTTGTTGTCTTTTTTTTAATATGTATCTTTTTATTTGTGTGTTTTGTTTGTACTTATCTGTTGTTGTGTCTAGTGTATTGTTAGGAAAAAAATAAATGTTTTTCTTTTTTCTTCTTTTTTTTTAGATGTACTAGCCAAAACAGGGCGAAATTTGGCTGTTGAACCAACTTTGAAATCTCTATAAAAATCAGCTGTAGTAAAAATTGTTCATAATGATGAAGTGACCTTTTCTTGGCTTAATATAGGTACTTGAAGCTTATAACCCTGTCGAATATTACACCTATATGATTTAATTGTTATTTATAATAAAATTTGTTATTAACTCCATTATGTGACGTGTCTTTCTCATTAAAGAGCAAGGGCCTCCCTTGCCTGACCTTATATACATACTTAAACATTGCTTAAAGTTATATTAAATATATTTTGGTTTGAATTCTCGTTTTAGCGCGTAACATTTCACAAAATGTTGACAGAACATTGATTAACTTTCGGTCTTAAATCAATGCTGTGTAAACTTGTGGAAACGAAAAGAGCCTACTTTGAGAATAGTTTAACTTTAAGCTATGTTTATAAGTGAGACCTTAAGTAAGTATACAGAGTTACGCGCAACGGGCTCTTCACAAAAATAAAATAACGACTTTTTTAAGACCGAATCTGCCATCGCGAAAATCAGGTGTTACATAAATACCTACCTACCTACGAGTTCAAAATCAACGCAATTAGATAGGTAGAAACTGTGCATACCAAAAAAAAAATAAAGAAAGAAGGTAGTGTAAATCTTCTAAGGAAAGGAAGAAGAGAAGAATCTCATCTTGCCTTTTTTGAATTAGAATATAATTTAGTGTCGGTATTGTTATTGCAGTTGCTAATGTGAAGCCTCAATAATTGCATACAACGAGCTCGTTTTAGCACGATGCTCCGTTCCGCGTAACCTCGCTCATTAAACTAAGGCCGTATATCTAATGTAGCTTTTCTTTAGTACTGTACCCTCCGCTTACAAGCCGCAATATAACCGTCAAGATGTACTTTAGAACTATGAGCAGAATAGCCAGAGCAGTTATTATAACTGCCGCGACGTCTAGCAGCATGTATTGGTAGAATGGGAGGTCTCTGGCGGTGGAGTGCAGCGGGTCCTGATGACCCCATCGGATGACTCGCTCGGTCCAGTACACTGCCGTGTCCAGGGGATCGTGTTGTCTGTCGCGCCATATCATCGACGCTTGTCGCGCACTCAACCGCATTCTGCAAATCAAATAAGAATTTTATTTAGGAAATATTTCTTTTATAATTCTTGTATGTACCTACTCGGTAAGGTAGCTACCGTTCTCAAGTTGAAAATCAATCGCCAAGTAGGTACTTAATGGCGTGTTCCAGCAGCTTCAGACAGTGTTTACCATCTTCGACACTTAGCATCATGTGAGCTGTGATAAAACACCTAGCGATCTTAACCATAAAAAAACTGATAACAAAATACGTATAAAATTTTATTAAATATGGGACGTAGGTAAGGACCTTCGCATCAGTGACAATTTTAAGGTTACTTAACACACGTTTGCAAGTACCTACCCGTACTTACAAGGTAGGTAAGTGATATAAATAGCTCACTAGTCACAATGTTTTACACGAACGAAAGTAATATCGCGGTATTAAGTCGCTCTTTGTAACCTTTTTCATTTATATAATACTAGCGGACGCCTCGCGGTTTCACCCGCGTAGTTCCCGTTCCCGTGGGAATACAGGGATAAAAAGTAGCATATGTCACCCGGGGATAATGTAGCTTCCCAACGGTGAAAGAATTTTTGAAATCGGTCCAGTAGTTTCGGACCCTATTCAATACAAACAAACAATCAAATCTTTCCTCTTTATAATAGTATAGACCTATAGACAATATGCTTAAAGTTGCTCGCCTTATTTCACATTAGCGAGAGATCATTTGCAAACAAAATGTTTATTCTGTGTCTGGATGTTCTGTAATGTATTATGTATTTACAAAAAAAAAGTATTTATGTAAGTATTCTATCAGTTATCTGACTTCCATCACACAAGCTCTGCTTAGTTTGGGGTCAGATGGCGCTGTGTGTATGGTCCAACGATATTTATTTATTTATTTTAAGAATTGCTTAACTTTTAGAAACATAAGTAAAGTCCTTAATAACATGTAACTTCAATCGGCGACACATTCTACACTTAATGACAAGATGAGCAAGTCACTCGCCTGATGGTGAGCATAACGTACGATTGTCCATAACAGTATAGATACCATTTACAATTTTAAACTTCGTATAGTTAATGACTAGATAACATCATCATTATTAGTAGGTAGGTACTTCATTGAGTGTACACTAGCGACGGAGAAGTGTATAAATTGACAGAATTTCTGGTGTCAGTCTGCGCTCTGATATATAAGATGTAAAGTGTTTTTATGCTTAGTAATTTCTACTGATAACACCTACTTATATACCAACAATTGTGAACATGTGTACATTGAAATTATTCTGTGACAGTTGCAATTATTTCACGTCATACTCTTGCAATGCATGGTCACTGCACTGCGATAGCTTATCTTTTTAATAGCGTTCATTTGCAGTCGAGATAATTTTACTGTCATGTTAGTCTATACCTACCTAGAGCATTAATCTCTTTGTACAGTTGAACACAAGTAATTACTAAGTAATAAGTATCTATCGTATAATTTAATTATTCATTTTTATGGGCGGTAATCTCCCGTTATAAAAAAAAATGGTTCTTTTACCTATAAAGGAGCCGTACCTAATTTCCAATTGAGCTTTATAATGCTTTTACAGTATTTGTACATTATTATAAGTAATACCAGCCTAGTTATGTTACCAGCTGAACGGGAGCCTAGCCATCCACATCGGCGAATGACTAACCGCCTGTTGAGAGGTTGAATAGCAAGCCGCTTCAAACCATTGATTAGGTTCGGATGACGCCTGGCTATTCCGTCCGAGCAACCAAGGAACCCACTTGGAGCAATCCGACGGCTGTTCGGCCCTATCCGGGGAACCTACATACTACCTAGGACCTCACGACAAAGTTCTGGATACCGCTGCGACAATTATTGCTCCTGACAATATTATGAGGTTATCAGGGTATCAGGATCCGTCTCTGCTTTTACATTAAAAATAAATTAGCGACTTACTCCGCACTAAGCACGGTCTGAAGCGCGTCGTATAGCGAGTGCTCCGTGAGGTCTGCGTAGGACAGCGTCCTTCCGAAGCCGATCTCCTGCGCGCGGATGCCGTTGAAGGGCTGATCCCCGAAGAATGGCACCACAAGCATGGGCTTCCCGGCGGATATGGCCTCAGTCATGCCGAGCAAGCCGCCGTGGCCGATGAATGCGATCACTTTGTGGTGCTCTGGAATTATGTAAATGCTCATATTACCTTCATTAGTATTTAATATACTTGCTAGCTGCGTCCTGCGGTGTTACCCTCTTCATGTTTTCGGGATAAAATGCCAATGTGTTAATCCAGGGTCTCAGTTACCTCCATACCAAATTTCATCCAATCCAATCCGTTTGGTAGTTTTTGCGTGAAAGAGTAACAAACATCCATCCATCCATCCAAACTTTCACATTTATAATATAGTATAATATAATAATAGTGGGATTCATTTTATTTATTGATTCATGCATTCGCCAAGCATTCTTTCTTCCTTATTCGAAACTCTTTATGACATGGGTAAATCATTACCTATATCTAAATGTATTATTTAATTAATTAATTGACTCAATATGACATTTACATAATATTTTTTGACATCTTAATTTTTTTGACTAATAGTATAATTTTAATTTGTTTATTTTTTAATTATTATTTAACCAATGTATTGAATTGACTTACCTAGTATAACAAACTCTGTTATAAGGTGAATAAATAATCTAATCTAATCATTATGTATTATAAAATGTGATTTACGGTGTAAAATGTTACATAATTTATCTATTGTCCGAGTGCGTTTCGTTGCAGTATTGAAACGGCTTCTTCGGTTGTGTTGCCATTAACTAATTATATGGCTTCCTTCCTTTATTTATTTAAATCTACTAGTTAAGTTATGTTAACTATGGAGGGACAAGCGCTGGACAATAGAAGCGACGAGATGGAAAGGCCCTAGGGGGAAAAGACGAAAAGGACGACCTGTGAAACGATGGAATGACGACATCATAAGTACAGCGGGAAAGGAATGGATCGACAAAGCTAAAGTCAGGGAAAACTGGACTATACTGGAGGAGGCCTATACCCAAATAGGGGTTCCTAAAATGCAAAATATATGAAAGTTTATAAATATAGATAAATGTCATACAATAATATTTAATACACTATATATATAAAACAAAATAGAATACAAATGTAATGTAATATATAACTAGGTGATGGGAAATAAAAAGGTTTTATTATTATTATTAACTATGGAGCCGGGTAGTAAGAACCGATTAAAAGTTGACTTCTCTTGTTGTGGGAGGTCCAATTGGGGAAGCTGCCTTTCCACTAAAGTAACTCAGGTAATACAGCAGCCTATGCAGAAGGAAGAACAAGAAAGCCCGCTTCATGGTAGATATTTCAAAAACAAGAAGTAAACTGTTCCTTAGTAAACCTTCATAGTCAGTCCTGGATTAGATTAAAATATTCCCGAGGTGGGTTGACGTCTGGTAGGCGGCCGGTCGTAACTAAGTTACCCTTACCTATAGGTAAAATAATAATTAGTTCTTGGTTCTTTTGTTCTCTGTACCCACTTCTTTTCTGTTTATGGTGTGCACAATAAAAAGTTCTATCTATCTATCTAAAATTATTATTGGGTAAATGACCCCGAACAAAGGCGAACCAGGTTTGCGTTACGTAATAGTTTATTCTATACTAAGGCATATTAACTATAGGTAGGTACCTACTACATTTGCGAATTTCAATATTTTCCTGTGTTTCATGGTCTTGCCATTGAATTACTTATGCGAAAAGAAAATCACTAGTCTTCCTCATAACTCATGAAATTATACGTAAATTCTATCATTATCGTAAGACCTGACTAGGTAAATATACATGTGTATCTTTTATTTTGCACGAAATTGCGGTTGAATTCCGGATCCGTTGACTATTGATATTTATACACTAGCTGGCGCCCGCGACTTCGTCCGCGTCGACTTTAGAATTGGGTTCAGATTTTATTAAAGCAATAATTTTATTTGCCGTGCTCCGTCAGACACATCCATAATAAAATTCAAGGGGATATGTCTTGTAGTTCGTTTTGTGATAATTCCACAGTAACCTAACATTTTAACATTCAAAACAACCAAAGATAATAAACTATCTGTGTGCCTAATGTCATCCAAATCCCTTCAGATGTTTTTTTTTAAAGCGAAGATGCGGTTTACTTTGGATCACACGTGCCTAGAAGAAACCGATCAACATTTTAATAATAACCTTCCCCGATAAGATTACCTTAACTTGTATTTAACTAGGTACTTAACTACAGTGTTATTCCATATAAGATAATAAATAGTCGAGTAAATATACCGAAGCCCCATATAAACTAGTGCCACAAGTTCTTAGACAGAAACCGAGACAATGTTGGCTACATTTTTTTGGAAGCCAGTCTTTTTTCAGAGTTTAGTAGAAGTACGAATATCAGAAAATGTATGACGAAATGTCTGAAAAAAATATGGTCAGAAATATCCGTGTAAATCGAGATGCTTGGTGTCTTACTTTGTGATGGTACCTACCATCACACAGTAAGACACTTCCTGATGGATAATACATTAGCAATGGTTTGACATTCATGGTAGTTAAAAATTCAAATTAGCTATTGAAGTCAAAGCGACTTCAATAGCTAATTTTTAATACTTAAATGTACATAAATTTACCTTTTGTTTATGGAATCTTTAAACAAAAGGCCTGCTTGTTGCTTAATTTCATACATTGATATTCATAGAATATAAGTATTGTAGCTAGGCTCATTGTTATAATGATTTGAATAAGAACAAGACAATTTGGTTTAGTTTTTTTTGGTGTTGTTTAGTTTAGTTGAAAATAACTTTTATGTAATAACTTCTAGTAAAAGTAATAATATAGCAAAAAATAACTTCTGGTAAAAGCTTTGGAATTACGCCAAGTAAGCTATCCTTAGATAACTTAACTTAGCAGTGTAGCTTGGGCTTAAGGCCTGGCGACTTTAGTTTTAAAGTCATAATAAGTACGAATAATCACATAAGAAAATAATAATAATAGTCACTACGACAATGAATAAAGTACGTTCATCTCCGTCCATATTAGAGCAACAGTTTGACTGCGTTTTAGTTAATAAATAAAAATCCTTTATTGCAGTTGACTGCTTTTTACCATCATTCAATTTCCTATCTAACCCACCGGAGCTATTTTGTACCAACGAGCCAGAACCCCGGTACTTCATAGAGTTGAGTCTTATGCTGGCAGGGGGCAGGGAAATGCCTAATTTACCCCAAGCAAAACGTTACTTTGTCCCCATTTTAGATAAGAATAAGAAGTACTCACGCAAGAGTTCAAACTGCGGCAACCACCGCACCTTCAGGATGTTCCCCTGGAGCGTTCCTTCCTCCCCGCTGTTCTCGTACTTCCAGATGACCCTCTGCTTCAGCCGGGAGAGCGCGCGCACGAAAATCTCCTCTTTGTACTTAGGAATGGAGGCAGTCTTGATAAGGGAGCCAAAGCTGAACAACACCACACCATGCTCAGATTCGTTTAGGAACCGCTCCATGTACTAAAACGAGAAATATCAGTTTTTTTTATTTTACTTTTATGTAATAGTATCTACATGCATAGCCTTAAATAGTGATTTGAATCATGATCCAACTGGTAACGCCGTCGCACCGTGTCGTCAAGTATGAGAGGTCGATATACATTTTGTGTCCCGTGGTCAACGGCCGCGTAACCGCTTCCGTTCGGGATCCACCGCTCCACCACGCGCTTCGAAACCAAGCCGCGATCTTGGGGTTTTTAACGTAAAAATAATGAGATGAACGAGATGTTCTCCTGATGGTAAGAGATAACGCCTGTCCATGACCATTGCAGCGATACACAAAACTTTGCGTAGCAAAAGTCCAAGATATCGCTGTTTTGGCGCTCACTCCTTTTAGTTAGTCTCAACATGCCTGTAATTTCGCTAGCTGCAGTACCCTTCAAACCGGAACACAGTAATGTTTACTTAGTACTTACTGCTTGGTGGCAGAATATCTGGTACCTACTGCGGTGGTACTACCTAGACGACCTCCTGCTAATGAGATCTACCACCAAGTAAGGCTACTAGTGACCTTGTTTTATAACTTTGACAATTATTTTGAACTGAGAAAATATGCTATTAAATGACTGGTAAGTAATTATTTTTTCTTGTTGACACAATATTATATTTTCGTGTGGTTAATATTTTAACATTTTTAATATAATTTTTGTCAAAAACTAGACTATGCCAGGTAATTTTTTAATTTTCAAAATTTTTGTAATTTAATTTAAAATAAAATATTGTATTGTATCGTGATAACTTGTGAATATAGTGGGTATTCTAAGATTAAAATAAATTCTTTTTGTAACAATCTAAATAAAACTATTTTCTTTCTTTTCTTTATCTAAGTTACAGGAGATTTGATGTCTGGAGGTTGATTAGTGAACCAATAGCTAATCTTTTGAAAAAAGCAGTGAAAAAATATAAAAAAAATTAAATTAAATCAAAAATATTATAAAATGCTTCAAGTCTCATGCAGGAAACATCTACTGGCGTTTGTGGACCGTCATTGTTCTTCTAACTCTTTGCCAGTACCACTGACGCTGCGCGAAGACAGGTTGATCTTATACACGCACTTATTCGATCTTATTATACGCTCTACAAACGCGTGTGCTTTCTACCGGATACATTTCAGAGATTGTGCCTTGGAGTTGCACGACTTGGTTCCCCCTGCCCCTTTTTACTACCGGACGGCCAGACAAACGCGACCGAGGCGACACCCGTACATGGTGGATGTTCCCCATGTGCGCACTAAGCGCTTTGAGTCCACATTATTTATTCGCACAGCGAGGATGTGGAACTTTTTGCCGGAGTCTGTGTTTCCCGAAAAGTACAATATGAGTGTTTTTTTCCCCTATTTATGTTTTTTATTTCTAACCCTGTGGGTTCGATTCCCATCTAGGACAAACATTTTGTGGTACAAACAAATGTGTGTTCTATGTCTGGGTGTTATGTATTTTAAGTACATATGTATTTACAAAAAAAAGGATTTAAGTATTCTATCAGTTATCGGACTTCCATGGTACAAGCTATGCTTAGTTTGGGCCTAGATGGCGCTATGTAAAATGCCCTAAGTACAATATTTATTTTTATATATGTTTGTTTATTTTTTTATGTTACAAAAAAATATTGTCTATTGTCTATTGTTTATGGTTGTTTTTATAACTGAAACAACGATGGGAGTTTTGGCGGGAACGCGGGAAGAGTCGTGTCGCTCCGTTGTATTTTTTTCGAAAACTAGTGTTTTATCGAGTGTTTATGCATAAAAATGGTGGTGTTTTATTCATAAAGTGCTGAATTATAAGCGCAAGTGTGGGAAAATGATATAATGTGGTGAAACATGAGTTTTCGTGTTGCTTCCAAAACTCCATCGAAGCTTTGTAGTAAAGTTGCCACTACTTTACTAAAGCATGACTGGAATTAACTGACACGAACTGGACTTGACAAAGACGACTTTGACGATAACTATATCTAAGATACAGCAGAAATAACACTTAAGACAAGGCAGTATGGCTCTATAGCTTTAGCCTGCCCGAAAGGGCAAAAAATTAAAAAAAAAAAAATGAAACAACGATAGGTACGGGTTTCTTCTAATTGTGAGTAGGCCATGGATCACCACGCTGACCAAGTACGGGTTGGCAGACTTCATACGTCTTCACGTAGTCTCTGCTGTGCAGATTTCCTCAATATTACTGGGCTGTTGAGACTAATCATCTAGTCTCAAGGTAATGAGTGCCAAAGCAGCGATGCCCTGGACTTTGTTTTGTTACTCAAAGTTCTGTGTATCGCTGCAATGGTCATGGACAGGCGTTATCTCTTAACATCAGGAAAGCGCCTCGATCGTCACATTACTTTTACATAAAAAAAAAAAAAAAAAAAAAATTTTGAAGTTAGTAGCAATACGAGTACGCATATAACTTAGAAAAGACTTAGGTGCCAAATAATAATTCGAACCCAGGATCTACAGACTGGAAGCCAGTCCTAACTAGACTGTTGTACCTTCTATTAATTTATAAATATAAAAAAAAGTCTTGTAGTGGATTAGGTACGTGGTTAAATTACCACCAAGGTAATAAAGACATATTATTATACCAATCTAACAATAAGTCGATCGAGATAATTCCTATCAAACGGATAGGTACTCCGAGAATAGGTCGATTGGCCGATGACAATGATCTTTGGACTTGGCTAATAGAAAATAATTTGTTATGCTCTGGCCGCCCACATCAATACTCACGAGTTAAAGACTTATGCTTCGATAATAAAGAATCTGTTACATGATAATATTACCTTATAAGGGACCTTAGTCCAAATGTCATTACACATACCATACAGACGGCGTACAAGCTAATAAATTGTGTGTAGTAAAAAATACCCAAAAATTTGCCGCCATGCACCTATCAGTATGTTCCGGCAGCCTCACTCCAGAGCCAGTTCCATTCCAGGCTAGGTGTGTTTTACCAACTTCGACCACAGATGGGTTGTCGTCAAACACCTAACTTGTAAACCATTAAAAAAAAGACTACGATAAGAAATTACTATGTTGACCTTGCTAAAGTCGTTCATGATTTCACCATGAAGTTGCATGTTATTCATGCATCTTATATCGCTTTCTATGGTTATCTACATACCTACACATAGACATATTCTTATATTAACATATTTTATATTGGCATTATAAACACATACAAACACACTTACACACAAACACACTTACACACTCACAAACTGTCGCCTTTTTATTATTGTGATAACGCGCACACACATGAACCCTGAAAATATTACACTCCTTTTTTACTTTTAGGCCCCAATTACTATCTGTGACAATAGGTTCAGTACGTACCTACTACTAGTTAGCCTACTCGCATCATTCTATCTTGATCAATATTTTTGATTGTGACGTACAAGAACACAATGCCCATTGATGGTTTCCAAGGAATGAATTGAATTGAATGGAATTGACATGCGACCTGTTGGTAGAGTGTGGTTGGACTTTAGTTTTAGAGATCTGTAGGTTGGACATTATTCGAATACTGATTTTAAATTTACGTGTGTGACTGTAAAATATATGACTGTATAGGTATCCGTGTGAGTGCGACAGTTATCAACTTATAACGTGGACATCATCTGGACTATAATATATCTTATGAAACAAGACATAATTTGCCCATTTTGGCAAATCATAGGTAAATTACAAATTTTTTAGTATAGAATTAAGAAATATATGACTAAGTATTGGAAGTATTATTTATATGTATTATACCTATTTCTCTATGCCTCATTGAATTTTTTTCATGATAACAAGTACCTAATATGAATCAAACATGGCTCTTTAATAAGTACCTATGTACCTAAATTGTGTAATTTTGTTATGTTTTTTTTTACCGACAAGGGCAGCCGGAGACCAGGGCTGGTCATACCACTTAGTATGACCAGTATTATGCTCAGGTGAGCCCTTATTTTGTAACTGTTTGTCTCTGCTTGTTGTTTTTGTGTGCTCTGTAGTGTAAAAAAAAATAATTTAAAAAAAAAAATTAAAAAATAATTTTCTTTCTTTCTATCGAGATTTTTTATTTTATGCCGCACTCGTGATGGTAAGAGTTTTTTTTTTTAATACGGATAAGTCCGCCTTTCACCACCAACTCGCCTGATGGTAAGCGACGATGTGGTCGAAGATGAAGCACGCATACCTACAAGATACCCATTCACTTTGACCTTGAAAAAATCTAGTTTATATCTTTCAGGAAACAAGGAAGCGCCTGCCCATAACAATTTCAGCGGTATCCGCCTATCCAAACCTAAACTAAATTACATGAACCCAAGATGAGCGCTAATCCAGTAAGCCAATTAGCCAATCTGTCTTCTTCTTATATCGCCCTACTTGCGGACGTAAGAAATGTTTTCTCTTTGTAATGTTTTTGAGGTTTTGATAAACTATTGGGTCATTATTAGCATAAAATCGAATTTATGAATGATTTTTGAATAAAACAGTACTTAAATTATGCTAATATTCTACTGTTTTATTCGAGCAATTGTGATTTACCGCAACTAAAGACCGAAATCAATGCCAGTAGCTGTGATTTCACTATTAAATTATGCTTCATTTGTCCATAAATCGAAAAAATGATTTGTATGGAAATCGAACCACCTTAAGAAATTTATTCCCTTTGTCCATCTTCTTTAGAAGAAGAAGCATCATGCCCATACATACTAAAAATAAACGTACGTAGGTAGGCACGTGTTTGAAGCCGCCTTGAGGTTCACGTCACGGCGACAATTAATATGGTTATGGTTATGGTTATGGTGATTATGGTTTTTACTTCATTTCCATTACCATAATTACATTATTCAAACATTGTCTCCATTTAAAAGGCACTTGTAACAAAAGGGTGATTAATGGGAAATGTTCTAACTTGACTTTGTTATTGTAGATACCAAACGGAAGATCTATTCTAGGCTAATATGTGGGTAGCACGTATCTTTTGAAATGACTCAGTTTTATTTACTTAGTCTTTTTAAATGTTTGACGGGCTAGCTGTGGTCAACCACAGCTCTCCTGATGTTAAGTGACGGTGTGGTCGAAGATGGTAAACACGCCTAGCTCAGAATGAAACTGGCTCTTAAGTAAGACTGCTGGTTAGATGCTTGGCGGCAGCTAGCCAGCCGAGTACTATGGTTTCCGCATAATGTTTTCCTTCACCGCCCTTCGGCGTGTGAACTGACCGCGCTAACCACTGAGCTATCATAGCTACAAAAAGATAACATGGCTTCTAAGACGTAGTATAAATAAGTAGCTAATATTAACAATATGATGCAAAATAAATCATGAAATTTGAAGGCTGCTTTCGTTGACATTTTTACCTATAACTGGTGACTACTGTAGGTTGATACATTGGTAATAATTTCACTCAATGTTTATGAAGGTTAGGTATGTTATGTATAAATATTTTAATTTATGTGAATATTATTATGTGCGACTTATGCCGATATTTTACCCATTTATTATATCATGAAGTTGATATATTTTCACTTTCTTCTTCAAAACTAATAGATCTAAAAAAAATCGATTGGACATCATATTAATCATTTCTTTCGTCACTATTGTGCCGAAGATGAAGCCCTATTTTAAAGACGTACTTACCGCTGGTATTTGTTCAGGTTTCCGATCGTGATCCAAATGCATCCCGCCCACCTCTACGACTCCTGGTAGAACCGGCCGCACGCCATTCAGACTGTGAAACGAATTCAACAGCATCATGGTAATGTTTTTCCCTAATTCCTGTAGGTCAGGGATCTTCCTGTTGAAGTGCCTTTCAATAAGTTCTTCCTCTTTGAGCTGAATAGCGTATCGGAACCATACTTTGTAAAAGTTCAGTAAGACGGTGTTCTCTAGTCGCTGCCAGAACGTCATTTGGGAGGAATAGTCGCCGCTTAAGATTGGGACATGAGACGGGTTGTCCGAGGCACCGATGCGCTCTGCAGACCACTGCATCATAGAGCTGGACAGCAAGGCTATCATCGGTGCGTTTATTCCATACACGTGAGCCAAGCCGAGCATGCAATCACTGTTAAAGTTTTCCACAAAAACAACATCGTAACCTTTCTGCAACGTCTCCGCGAGCGGCACAAAATTCACCAACTTAGAGCACACATCCAACGCCATAGGAGCCAAAGGGGCGAACTCCGATATTTGTTTTGCAATTTTATCTAATCGCAAAGCTTTTAAAAACAAATTCGGGTTTTCGTAAACAGACAAATCGAAGCATTCCAGGCCTACTTCGGCGATGCCTTCGAGGCTGACATCGGTGTAGTTGGCTGGGGGGTTTCGCAGCGGGAAGAAAGATACAACGGTTACGTGGTGTCCTCTCTCCGCGAGTCGGCGCAGGAGCGGCTCGAACACCATCTGGTGGCTCTTCCCGGTGTGGGGGAAGAGGCCAAGAACGCGCGCGGAGTCTCCATCGCGCGCGAGCGATAACACCGCGAGCAAAGTGAGCAGGGCAAGCATCGCGGGCCAGTGTGCTTCGCAGCGAATCGGCTTGAGCACTGCCGACTGCTGGCAGTCTCGCCGCTCAGTAAGTACGCTGTACCTTCGACCGAAGCGGCCTATTTTCAGCGCGCGGTTACGTGAGGGTAACATCCAAAGCGTTTAAGGACAAGGTTTAACAATCAAGTTTATTCAAACGTACTTTGTATGTATGTATTAACTTATATTTTGGAGTTGCAGAATTATTACCATGTATGTCGCAAGTGGTAGTGTTCTACACAACTAATTTGCATTATATTAATTGTAGTTTTAATGATATTTATGTAAATATTTGTGACTTAGATGCTCCATGATTGTTTAGCCTGGTTGACATGTCATTTAAATACTTTTCTCTTTATTCGTAATGGTTATAAATAGTTAAACAAAATATTAATGTCATCGACATTATGTAGATAGGTAATGATACCTTTCATTACGACAAATAACGACGTCACGAAGTACTTCCAAGTACAATGTGCTAGATAGTCTATTTATGTAGCTCTGCCTGAATATAATGAAATTATGTAGAATTAAATTCACCGTAATTTCACGGAAAAATTGAGTTTTGACATATTATTATTATGTAGATTACTTATTATGACAGATGCTGATTTTTTGACCAAAAAATTTTCTATTGGTAGATTGAAAAATGATGATTTCATTATACATGATTTTAAAATATAGAAAACATTGTAAAACGGATTTGTGTTTACTTTAAGATAGATAATATAAACTTTTTATCGTGCACACCAAAAATATAGAAAACAAAAGAATCCTTGAGTGGCACAAGTGGCGGCCTTATCGCTAAGAGCGATCGCTTCCAGGCATCCAAGAATGGAAAACATGATAAATCGTAAGAACATACGGGAGATGTTTGTTACACTATGTAAGTATGGTTGTAAAAACTTCATCAAAATCGGACTTTTAGTTTTGGAGAAAAATGGCAACATGGATTTGCACAAACAAACATCCTCTCACCCCAAACGCACATACCGTCGCCGTTCCGTCGTGGGTAAATAGACACAATTTGATTTATTTCATTGTCTAAAAAAAACTAGATTGTATGGTGCGCTTAGTTAGATAACAAACTTGTATCATTAAGTATATCATAAATTGAATACCACGCAATAAGAGAACGGAAATTAATGTATCTAAAAACGATTAATTTCGCAACAGTTACGCACTGTCATAATCTCAACTTGAGTAACTTCTCTAGCACGTCGACTGGCATGGTACTTTCATTCCAGAAAATCCGCCTTGTGGAATAGTATTGAAAATGAGACACAAGTTTATAGTTGTTGCTGTGTTCATTTGCAAGGCGTATTCAACTTAAAACAGTTGCGAGCTGATAGTTTCAATCACTTTTTTAGTTTTAAAATTTCCTTATTGTATAGAAAGAATGAAAGAAAGAAATATTTTAATAGTATAATTATTAATAGTTATGAACATGATTTTTTCGCATTCCCGCCTAAAATTATTATCTGTCTGTCGGTTCGCGTATTTTTTGAATCATACTTATTCGGTAGTCAGTAGGGTTTATAGCATAATTATTTTATTAATATGTATTTATTTGTAAGAAAACAGTGTGTTACGGTGTTCAAGTGATTATAACGTACGTGTGAATTATTATTTTATTCAAAGCACGCCAACGTTCTACTCAATTAATATCAAAACACTCGTAACCTCGTAAGAATCTAGATAACTCTGTAGTAGAAAAAATGTTGGCTTATAGATAGTGTTATTAATGTCACATAAGACCGACTTACACTAAGAATAGTATATTGTTTTTTTTTTATGATTGACAGGCTAGGTGTTTTGACCACAGCTCACCTGATGTTAAGTGAAGGTGTGGTCGAAGATGGTAAAGCACACCTAGTCTGGAATGGAACTGGCTTAAAGTAAGGCTGCCGGAACACACCGTTAGATGCTTGGCGGCACATTCCCAACTTGAGGGTGGTAGCTATCCAGTCGAGTACCTACTAGAAAGTACCCTAGTGGTAGCTATCCAGTCGAGTACCTACTAGAAAGTACCCTACCACCATGTTATGGTTTCCTCACGATGTTTTCCTTCACCGGCAGCTCAAGCTCATTGTTGGGGTTTGAACCCACGCCCTTCGGCATGCGAACCTACCGCGCTAACCACTCAGCTATCATCGCTACAAAATTGATGCTAATTTCCTATTAACTCTCGTTTCTAACAATAACGTCTCGTTCATGAGGTGTCGATGTCGGAAGCAAAGACTAAAGATAACAAAGGTTCAAATTTAACCTCATTGATATAAAACTGAACATTTCTAGAAACACCGCTTAGATAATCAGATTCTTATGATTTAGTTATAATTATATTGATTTATAGATTATTTATGTACATGTATTTAAATCCCTTATCAATAGTGATGTTGGCATCTTTTGGCTATTAGTTTTTTACTGATGGTAAGAGATAACGCCTGTCCGTAACGGTTATCCAGAACTTTGAGTAACAAAAAAAGTCTGGGGCATCGCTGCTTTGTTCGCTCTTTACTTTGAGACAGAAGTTATAGAAATGCAGTGTTTGATAATCGATAATGCTCAAGAACCGAGGTTAAGAATACTTAATGGCTCTGGAACCTCTTGTCTCCAATTAAATTATTATAAATGAATCAAATGATTATAACCTTGTACACTTTTTAAAGAGGAAAATTTATATGGCACTATATTATTGTATAAGATATTTACTACCTACAGACGACAATAAAATATATGTATCTTAAAGTAGGTATTCATGTTTTGTATGAATCTTATGAGTGTCAAGTTATGTTGCGTAGTTTTTTTTACAGTTCTTGCGAAATTTAAAACAACTACGAGAAACTTACCGTTGGTATATGTTCAGGTTTCCTGCTGTGGTTCAGATGCATTCCCCCCACTTCCACAACTCCTGGCAAGAGAGGACGCACGCCGTTCACGCTGTGAAATACGTTCACCAGTATCATCGTGATATTCTTCCCCAGTTCTTGCAGATCGGGGATCTGCCTACTGAACTGCTTCTCGATCATTTCTTGCTCCTTCAACTGAATAGCGTATCGGAACCACGCCTTGTAGAAGTTGTTAAAAAAGGTGTTCTCAAAACGTTGCCAGAACGTCATTTTGATGGCATAGTTGCTGCTGACGATAGGCACGTATGACGGGTTATCGACGACTCCCACGCGGTCTGCAGTCCAGTGCATCATGGCACAAGAAGAAAGCGCCACTTTAGGCGCCTTCACTCCATACACGTGCGCCAACCCGAGCATGCAGTCACTGTTAAAATTCTCCAGCAAAACCACATCGTACTCCTTCTTTAGAGCATCAGCCAGCGGCGCGTAACTAACTATCTTAGAGCACACATTCAACGCCATGTACGCTAACGGTGAAAACTCCGACACTTGTCTCACAAATCTATCCAACTCGGGTGATAAAGTCTTGAAAATTGTGTTAGAGTTCTCGATGATCGATAAATCAAAGGTCTCCACTCCGGGATCCGCGATGCCTTCAAGGCTGACGTCGGTGTAGTTGGCTGGGGGGTTTAGCAGCGGGAAGAATGGAAAACATGATAAATCGTAAGAACATACGGGAGATGTTTGTTACACTATGTAAGTATGGTTGTAAAAACTTCATCAAAATCGGACTTTTAGTTTTGGAGAAAAATGGCAACATGGATTTGCACAAACAAACATCCTCTCACCCCAAACGCACATACCGTCGCCGTTCCGTCGTGGGTAAATAGACAAAATTTGATTTATTTCATTGTCTAAAAAAAACTAGATTGTATGGTGCGCTTAGTTAGATAACAAACTTGTATCATTAAGTATATCATAAATTGAATACCACGCAATAAGAGAACGGAAATTAATGTATCTAAAAACGATTAATTTCGCAACAGTTACGCACTGTCATAATCTCAACTTGAGTAACTTCTCTAGCACGTCGACTGGCATGGTACTTTCATTCCAGAAAATCCGCCTTGTGGAATAGTATTGAAAATGAGACACAAGTTTATAGTTGTTGCTGTGTTCATTTGCAAGGCGTATTCAACTTAAAACAGTTGCGAGCTGATAGTTTCAATCACTTTTTTAGTTTTAAAATTTCCTTATTGTATAGAAAGAATGAAAGAAAGAAATATTTTAATAGTATAATTATTAATAGTTATGAACATGATTTTTTCGCATTCCCGCCTAAAATTATTATCTGTCTGTCGGTTCGCGTATTTTTTGAATCATACTTATTCGGTAGTCAGTAGGGTTTATAGCATAATTATTTTATTAATATGTATTTATTTGTAAGAAAACAGTGTGTTACGGTGTTCAAGTGATTATAACGTACGTGTGAATTATTATTTTATTCAAAGCACGCCAACGTTCTACTCAATTAATATCAAAACACTCGTAACCTCGTAAGAATCTAGATAACTCTGTAGTAGAAAAAATGTTGGCTTATAGATAGTGTTATTAATGTCACATAAGACCGACTTACACTAAGAATAGTATATTGTTTTTTTTTTATGATTGACAGGCTAGGTGTTTTGACCACAGCTCACCTGATGTTAAGTGAAGGTGTGGTCGAAGATGGTAAAGCACACCTAGTCTGGAATGGAACTGGCTTAAAGTAAGGCTGCCGGAACACACCGTTAGATGCTTGGCGGCACATTCCCAACTTGAGGGTGGTAGCTATCCAGTCGAGTACCTACTAGAAAGTACCCTAGTGGTAGCTATCCAGTCGAGTACCTACTAGAAAGTACCCTACCACCATGTTATGGTTTCCTCACGATGTTTTCCTTCACCGGCAGCTCAAGCTCATTGTTGGGGTTTGAACCCACGCCCTTCGGCATGCGAACCTACCGCGCTAACCACTCAGCTATCATCGCTACAAAATTGATGCTAATTTCCTATTAACTCTCGTTTCTAACAATAACGTCTCGTTCATGAGGTGTCGATGTCGGAAGCAAAGACTAAAGATAACAAAGGTTCAAATTTAACCTCATTGATATAAAACTGAACATTTCTAGAAACACCGCTTAGATAATCAGATTCTTATGATTTAGTTATAATTATATTGATTTATAGATTATTTATGTACATGTATTTAAATCCCTTATCAATAGTGATGTTGGCATCTTTTGGCTATTAGTTTTTTACTGATGGTAAGAGATAACGCCTGTCCGTAACGGTTATCCAGAACTTTGAGTAACAAAAAAAGTCTGGGGCATCGCTGCTTTGTTCGCTCTTTACTTTGAGACAGAAGTTATAGAAATGCAGTGTTTGATAATCGATAATGCTCAAGAACCGAGGTTAAGAATACTTAATGGCTCTGGAACCTCTTGTCTCCAATTAAATTATTATAAATGAATCAAATGATTATAACCTTGTACACTTTTTAAAGAGGAAAATTTATATGGCACTATATTATTGTATAAGATATTTACTACCTACAGACGACAATAAAATATATGTATCTTAAAGTAGGTATTCATGTTTTGTATGAATCTTATGAGTGTCAAGTTATGTTGCGTAGTTTTTTTTACAGTTCTTGCGAAATTTAAAACAACTACGAGAAACTTACCGTTGGTATATGTTCAGGTTTCCTGCTGTGGTTCAGATGCATTCCCCCCACTTCCACAACTCCTGGCAAGAGAGGACGCACGCCGTTCACGCTGTGAAATACGTTCACCAGTATCATCGTGATATTCTTCCCCAGTTCTTGCAGATCGGGGATCTGCCTACTGAACTGCTTCTCGATCATTTCTTGCTCCTTCAACTGAATAGCGTATCGGAACCACGCCTTGTAGAAGTTGTTAAAAAAGGTGTTCTCAAAACGTTGCCAGAACGTCATTTTGATGGCATAGTTGCTGCTGACGATAGGCACGTATGACGGGTTATCGACGACTCCCACGCGGTCTGCAGTCCAGTGCATCATGGCACAAGAAGAAAGCGCCACTTTAGGCGCCTTCACTCCATACACGTGCGCCAACCCGAGCATGCAGTCACTGTTAAAATTCTCCAGCAAAACCACATCGTACTCCTTCTTTAGAGCATCAGCCAGCGGCGCGTAACTAACTATCTTAGAGCACACATTCAACGCCATGTACGCTAACGGTGAAAACTCCGACACTTGTCTCACAAATCTATCCAACTCGGGTGATAAAGTCTTGAAAATTGTGTTAGAGTTCTCGATGATCGATAAATCAAAGGTCTCCACTCCGGGATCCGCGATGCCTTCAAGGCTGACGTCGGTGTAGTTGGCTGGGGGGTTTAGCAGCGGGAAGAAAGAGACGACGGTGACGTGGTGGCCTCTCTCCGCGAGTCGGCGCAGGAGCGGCTCGAAGACCATCTGGTGGCTCTTCCCGGTGTGCGGGAAGAGGCCGAGCACGCGCGCGGAGTCACCATCTCGCACGAGCGACAATATCGCAAGCAATGCATACACGGAGAGCATCGCGTGGTCTGCGTCCCAGCGAGTCGCCTGGAAGACTGCCGTGTCGGCCCGTGTTCGCGACTACACGAGTATTTCCACCGACCTATTTTCAGCATGGCATGGTGCGGTTACGTGATCGATCATTAGACATTACAAACGTTGTTGGTCAATATTATCATATTCGCGATGTGATTATAACCATGGAACCCCATGACAATGACATTTTTCTATGGAACAGCGGATTTTTTCGCGATTTCAGGGTCCGCTCACTGAATATATAGGTTTTCTGAAATAACTTATTTTGTAAAGACACCTATTCACCCTAGCGTGTTATATCAATAAGGAAATTAAATGTGAGCAGATTAAAACAAAGTAGTTAGGTACATATTTGTTTATTTTATTGAGATTGGTACAGTAACATACCTTATACTAGTTAGTATATTATTATACCTAAATGTATATAAGTATAATTAATATATCACACTGAACCTAAGGTCCAATTACAACTGTACACAACTCGTTTATAAACTAACCGACAGTAGTATTTGGTTGAATAGGAAGATTAAGAATTAAAGGAAAAAAATGTATCAAATTGTTAACATAATATAAATTTAAGAAGAAATAGTTTGAAATTAATTAAAACGGTTAAGCAAGCACGCTGCTTGGATATCGATCAAGTGCCACAGGCGAGTAAACAAAGCGTACCAAACCATATTCAAAAATAAAGTTTCGAAGCCATGAGGAAAACTCAATTGAAATCATTTGCACGCCTAGAAGTTGTGAAATGTCTTTAAACTTTAAAATGTATTCCAGTGAGCATTGGATAATTTAGAAAGTTGAAACATCGTTTCCATAGCATGACAAAGCCATGGTATGATAAGATTCTGTGGTTTTACTGTTTAGTTTCACGAGTTCCACTGCCCGGCTAAACAACGTGTAGGTTGTTTGTCAGGTGAAATTTGGAATACAGATAGCCTTTTATAGGCTGTCTGAATTCTAATACCCTGCCTGGGTCAATACATATTATAATTTGGCAGCTCTGGTGGTTCATTGGTAGTATGTGTGCACCAAGAGCTGAAGGGCGTAGTTACAATTCCCACCCAGGATAAACATTTTTTGGTATAAACAAATGTTTGTTCTATCTCTTGGCGTTCTGTATAAATAATAAGTATTCTATCAGTTATCTGACTTCCATAGTACAAGCTTTGCTTAGTTTGGAGTCAGATGGCGCTGTGTGTCCTACGATATTTATTATGCTCTTTTATCCCGGAATCACCAGGCGCAGAAAAAGTGTCTCAATTTTTTTTATTCATTTCTTGGCGTTTCAACTACTTTGTGTCACAGTTCCAAGAGAATGTAATCACTACGTTTACAGTTCTGCCAAGTCTTGTTTTTTTAAGATGCCGTACCAGAAGGGTGTCAGACAGCAACGAGTTTTCGTAGCTATTTCAATAACATGAGATCGCGCAATAAATCCTAATTTGAATACTATACAGATATAAGTATTTACTTACACAACGTAATTTGTCTCTGGCGAACTTACACATAATGTTTTAAGCTATGGAACCATCAGCGCACGAGTATGACTTCGCAGTCTTTTTATAGGCGTATACGTATATCGTAAACTCAATTAAACATGTCAAAGGCAAAGGTTATCATATGAAACACCACGTTATTATTCAACTAGCGGACGCCTCGCGGTTTTGCGATAAAAAGTAGCTTATATATAACCCGGGGATATTGTAGCTTCCCAACGGTGAAAGAATTTTTGAAATCAGTCAGGTAGTTTTTAGTTCATTCGTTACAAACATAGGTACAAAAATACAAATCTTTCGTCTTTATAATATTAGTGTAGATAATTATGTAGGTTACCCACTGAATTAGCTACGCCTTAGGTTTAGCTTGTTGACATAATCAAGGGAAAATGTGTTTGTTCGTTTGTCCTTTTGTTAGAGCTGTAATTATAAGCACTAATTGACGCATCACACAGTCGTGCTAGAGTACAAGGGTTCGCATGTGACATGGATTCTGTTATGATTATTCTTTATCCTGGGGAGAATACGACAACAAAGACTGCGCTACTGCGGTACTGCGATGTGCCGTATCTGGGTCAATGTAACGCCGGTGTCAAGTTCATTGAACTTGTGGATAGAGGTCAGCACGTTTCGTACTTTCAGACAGGATTCATTTAAAATATATGAAATTATGCGTTCCCAAAACACTTCTTCATGGTTAGCCACTCTGCTTATATGTACTATATCCAACAATTCTTATTCTATACGAAATTACCAATGATGTCAGTGGCGTAGCTAGGTAACCAAAGGCCCTGGGACAAAAAAAACTAGGGCCCCAACTAAACTATTTAAAATCGTTTCTTCCGTAATCATCGTGTTTCGAATTCGACGTAGGTACTCTAGATTTATCGTAATACAATCGACTCCTTAAAGAAAATTAAAAACCAAATACAAATTATTAATTATTTCAATGAACAAATTAAACCCATTTCATGAAAATAAAAGAAAATATCTACCCGTTACTACAGCGGAGGCACGTTAAATAGAGTTGAAAAAAATATGTTCGAGACTTGTTGAGAATTCCCCAGTATTTTTTCAAATAAGCTGGAATCTGGTTTATTTACGGTCCGAATGTGGGAGAAATTTTCACTAGTTCAATTTATAGTTTTTAAGTCAGAGTCCGAAGGGCCCCCTGAGCTCGGGGGCCCAGGGGCACTGTCCCGTCTAGCCCTCCGGTAGCTACGCCACTGAATGATGTACTGTTTAAACTGAGGTAAAACCTCATTGGAAATTACTCAATTTTTCGAAAAAATTTTAGTTTCTTACCTACTCAGCTTACCTACGTACCTATATCTAACACTAACTTTTTTTTTAATAATAAATAGGCTTGCATTTGGACGCATTCTCGCATGTAGCCAGATTGTGTCGGAGAACATTCATTCGGGTAGCTGCAATTCTTTCTAGACACTCAGATTTTTCGGGGAATACTTACCTATATTTGGCATAAGTAGATAATATACGAACGCGCTGTGGTCGACGCATAAAACTGCCCATTTACCTACTACAATGATTTTCAGAAAGATCAAAAGGCGGTAAGTAAATGCCGTTGAATGAAACAAGTAGGTAGATACCGTAGAGTAAGTACTAGTAGGTGACGCAGTAGGTCTTAGCACTTTATAAAACGCGTGACCGAAAGTGTGCCAATTTTTTGCCGATCGAGTTTCTCATTTTGTAGATTTCTTTTTATTTGGGCAGCATTAGCGGAACCATTAGTTAGAAATTGTCTCAAGGAAAATTGGCTCTATTTCGTTACAAGACGTGTCTAAGAGAAGTTTTTGACGTTATCACATTACTGACTACTTCATAGAAATTTAGAGATGAACAAATCAATGCTTTCTTTGATAATGTTTTTTTAATATTTATTTTGGGTAGGAAAACTAAATTCCACACCGCCACATTTTTGTTTGACAATTTATAGGCATACTTACAATGTGTCCTTTAGGCGCCTTTTGTAGCGATAGCTCAGTGGTTAGCGCAGTCGGTTCGCATGCCAAAGGGCGTGGGCTCAAACCCCAACAATGAACTTGAACTGCCGATGATGGAAAACATCGTGAGGAAACCATAGCATGGTGGTACAGTACTTTCTAGTACTCGGCTGGCTAGCTACCACCTTCAAGTTGAAAATCTGCCGCCAAGCATCTAACGGTGTGTTCCGGCAACCTCACTTGAGAGCCAGCTCCATTCCAGGCTAGGTGTGCTTTACCATCTTCGACCACGCCTTCACTTAACATCAGGTGAGCTGTGGTCAAACACTTAGCCTGTCAAACATTAAAAAAAAATGATAATGTTTTAATCATAGAGATGATACATGTTGCTGTAAGTAGTTTGTAAAAAAAAAATCAAATTATCGCCAGACGCAGTACTTGTTATTACTTTACTTACATAGACATTTAGGTACCTACAGTACTACAGTTAAAAATAGCAAAAAATCTATACTTGTTTATCGCGAAGTCAGGTGTACCTCGCTCATGAATCTTGATAAAACTACACCTATACTTTCTGTATGTAGATATGGCCATGCATTGTAATGAAATTATGTTGTTTTACATTACAACCAGCAGTCAGTTTTGTTAGCATTCTGCCAAAGTACCCAACAGTAAATAAAATATGGCTCATTTTATAAACCAAATGCTCTTCCCAGTAGTTCCCACTTGTAAGCAATTATCTGAACGCCCAAGCACACTATATCAGGAAAGAATCCTTTAGTGCCTCACCTAAAGTAAAACTATAGAGACATCAACCTACATGTACAATGATTCACGTGGACACAGACACAGAATTGCACATAGTGAATTCAAGGGTTCGGTTTTACTGGTCCTACCCTTAGAGGAATTATATAATTTATCTAAGGGTCCTTTGCTAATGACAGTGACTAAGAGGTAAGATCCTTCAAGCTCAGGGGCCCTTCTGATCCTGATCACCAAACTTGCTATAATTTCTCCCACATTTTAAATAACAGGTTGCAAAAAAACTATGATCATGGCAACTCAGGTATCAAAATAGCTTTTTTTATGGTTGCCAGGTTAGGGGTACTTTTTTGGATTATTTAGCTTATGGTTTTTTAACAGTTGCAATAGAATTACAATAAAAGAACAATTTTATTTAGTTTGTAGATGTTACCCAGTGTATCCATGCTTATCAGGCACTTGACAACTGTACCATGTTCTTTTTATCTAATCAGGAAGTCCATTGAGAAATAATTCTGATAGTGAATCTCTTACCTGCTAGTGTCACAATTGACATCATTTTGTCTATTACTTTGTTGTAGTAATATTTACAATATATTTAAAAAAGCCTTACTTCTACCATGTCACTAATACATATTAGATTACTTCTTCTCTTTTAGGTTCTTGCATTTATAATGTATATACAATTTTATGTTTAAATAGAGATAGAGAAAGAATTTAGTTCTTTCTCTTTCATTAGATGGCGCGACGCGTTATATCTCAGGTTTTCAGGAGGAAGCTGCTACATATTTATTTTAGTCATTAATTTCTAAATACGTTATTAGATTTGGAATATTAAAACTTTATTATCAAAATACTGAATCACATCATAACTGACACATCACTTGTCTTGTTCACTAATACACTTTACAACCAAACATTCTTGGAACTAATAAATTAATTATAACTTATTGGAGTTAACTAGTTCTGAGTAAATTCCACTCGATAAACATTCAATAAGCTAGTGATTGGTATCTCCTCACTGACGAGATAACTTAACAAGACAAATTTTTTAGCTAAACAAGCCTATTGAATGATTATGACTGTAGTATGACTGAAAATGTGAATTAAGAAACTATGCTGCAATTAACACCACAATCATTCTGAAACAAAAAGAAAACAAATATATGTAGTTGGTTATTGGAATCATAAATTATTGGAAACACAAGAAATAATTATGAAACTAATACACTGTTTGTATACTGTATATTGAAATTTTTCATTTCATTTATAGTATGCCAGCTAACTAACTATTAACTGTGCCAGTGGCCCAGAGCCTTCCTCTGATAATAATTCAAGGAGCTGGGTTGGCTCGGGTAGACACTGGCAGGGGGAAATGCACAAAACACCCTGTCAGCAGCAAGTCAGTGTAGGACTTATCGCCCCCACTTAAAATAAGAGTAAGTATGCCAGGTGCACTTCATGGTTTAACCCATGTTTCCAGGATAATGTATTCTAAATTTTATCAAACCATTGAGCAGTTACAGCATTAAGAAGTTGTTTTTTAAATTTTTCGTCGAGAAGTCAAGACACAGAGAAAGCAGTCATGTATTTGTCTGAAGATTATCACCCTGAGATAAAAGATAATACAATTTATCTGTAATTAAAAGATTTGATGTTTTTACAAGGAAAAAGATGCAAGACAAGGACGCGCGCGCATTGTACTCTTCTTTATCTCCTTGAGTCACCGGATGTGGCCGAAACTTTACTCAGTGTATCAGACATAATTAAATGAGAGTAATCCCACAATGTGCCATGACCACATTTCCACAGCTAATAAATGTCTTTACTGAACGCACTGCCCATTGATAGAACATAAATTATGTTGGTTAGTTACTGTTAGGATGTAAATAATACACTAATAAATATTTTAGGTGAACAGATAATGAGGATTCTTATTCAAAGTGGGAGCAATAGGTCCTGCACTGACATCCCGCTTGAGGTTTATTGTATAATGAGGATGTCGGATGTACATATTGATAAGGAGAGTAGTCCCATAGTAAACACTTTACTTTCTCTCAAACACTGTTTTAAAGTGTAGTAAACATTTACATAATTAAACTTTAAATAAGTGGCCTAATAAGATTAAGTATCAAAGAATTTACATTATTGCAATAATTTGAACTTATTGGTAATATTTTCACTAAGCTAGGCCTTTAGCATAAAATTGTGAGATTTGTACCAATTTATTAAACAAAGCCAATTATTTAAATTATGAATACTTATCAACGCAATATTTTTTATTTTTTTTTTAACAAATATTAATTAATTAATAGATTTTGTTTAGTAAATTAGCATGAAACTTACAATTTATGTATACTCACCCATAAAGATACAAGAAGAATGATAACAAGTAAAATGCTAGCTTGATCCAACCTTCACGCTGGCATGTAGTCAATACATCAGCATTCATAATACTAGTCGGGTCATAAAGGCCAGGTCCTGACATCACTGGCCTTGTGTAGTACCTGAAATGATAATTGATGACTGATGAATTTACAGTGATTCAACAAAGCAATGAGCCAAGAAATAAATTGCATGTATTGCTTAAAACACCGCTTACTGGAAAAGTGGATTGAGACATTGATAGGGTACTGTGTCTACTACTATCTAAACTCATTACAAAACTAGCTGTTTTATTTTTGGTTGTCTGTAATTGTGGCCCTGTTCATTAGGAGTACCTATTGTTGCACACACAACACTAATTCTATCTTTATCAGGATGAAATTACTGTATGTATTTATTAATATTAGTTTCAAGATGAGTAAGCAATATAAAATATTCAGTGGTCAAGTTACCTGTGAATGTGATACAAGATTAACGGAATGTTTATCAACAATGAAAACCATTCTCCTGATAACAGGAACAATACGTTGATCAGTAGATGCAATAAATACTCCGGTAAAACCAGCTGAAAGAGTAAAAATATGAATTAGCTCGAAATGAGTAAGGTTCTTTTAATAGGTTATATAGTCGTGTTACGTACCGGATTTAAGCTATTACATTGATCTATAGGATTTTTATAATCGGTCTTGAGTTCATCGAAGGCTATTACGTGGAATATTGAGAAAAATATAAGAAATGCATCTACAATTAAGGCTATAATGTAGGAAAAGGCAGGAAAGCTAAACGCCATTTTCCGTCCGTGTGTTGATTTTGAATAGTAAAATTGAATGGTATAAAATAAAATAAAAAACTTTGTGGGTGATACGAAATATGATGATGATACTAATAGCGCTATCAACGCTAACAAACGCCAACCAGTTCATTTATTGTTTGTCTGTCATGTGTCGTTTTTTACTATCGATATTGACGTCTTCAGCCATATTAATAAGTTTCGCACAGCGCTTTAAATACGGTAAAATAAAAAAGATGCAATCGTCATGACACTGACAATTTTTCTTCTTTTAAGTTTTTAGCGTCGCACTTTATGTATCGGTATAACATTGTCAAGCAATTCGACGTTTTCTTGTATTTTATGTCAAGCAAGTGATAAAATTAAGCCAGATCTTTACAAAGATAATAGATAATGACATTGGTTTTTCAAATAAAGAAAAAAAAACGATTGATGTTTTGGCAACATGTAAATAGTACCTATTCACACTTAATAAAATCACCATTTTATTAAGTAGTATACACTTAATAAAATCACCATTACTTGATTAAGACCTGGATTTATAACCAGCTATAAAATACTATTAATCAAATACTATCATGAGCAAATAAGAAAAAAATAAAAAAATAATATTGGCAGAAAAAACAAAGTGCTACGCTTATTACAAAGTAAAAAGATCTATGTCGAGTGTTGACAAATGACAGCAAACCAGCTCATTTATAAAACTAACCGACTAAATTGTATAGTTCAGTTGTTTACTAAAATTTCTTTGTAAAAAGACATAAATTTAAATTCTTTGGTTTATAACCGTGGTAGAAGTTTGTTTTCATTTTAGTGTTAATTTTTTGCATTTATCCAGTTTTTAAATATCTATTCAGCTTAGTATGTACTTGTAAATAAAAAATGAAACATTCCCTGATACTATTTTTGTCTGCTACTGGACTTGTCTTGTGTATAGAACATGATTTTAAAGGTTTTGATGATACGATTCTTTTTGGTATAAATTGGCCGGGAAAGCTTGAAAACCTCGATAATTTAGTGGAAGGAGACTCCTCAACACCTCAGGTAAATATGCTACTATCACGCGTGCTTAACTGAACTGCGTTTTTAGTTGTTGAAATGGTTTTTAAGTTGCAGAAAAATGAAATACTTAAAGTTTCCACCTCTACCAAAGAGAAATATGAGTGCAGTATACCAGAGCTCAAGGTAGAAGAATCAACAAACATTGCAGAGTATGATGGTCCATCACCGATCAATCTGTTAAAACCTCTGTTCCTTCAGAAGATATGCTCCTATAGGCTAGAGAGCTATTGGAGCTATGAAGTCTGCCATGGAAGGTATATCAGGCAGTATCATGAAGAGAGAGAAGGTATATTATGTCTAATTTATAAACATCTTGTTGCAGGCATCCAGTGAGTTTGGATTATTATCCTGTATTTTACTGATGCAATATTCACAGTATTAATACTTTTAAATTGGTTGGTGGAAATAATATCAATGAGTTTGTAATAATGTTCTTAAAAATATACAGATCATTTGAGTTTTATAATTTTATTTGATAATGTTTGTTGGTATGATAGCTCAGTAGTTAAGATATTTGGTTCCCTCTGGGGTGTGGGTTCTAATCCTGACAGTGTATTTATGCTGCAGTCAAGAACATAAAGTTTGAAAATCATATACAAAACCAACAATTTTTACAATTGACAAGAAGGTAGAAATAACCTTTGTTAGATTTTATTGATAACAACTTTATAAAAGCAATTTTTCCCCTTCAATGTATGATATTGGTTCTTTCATATTACAAAATTAAGTTAGAAGTTAGTTATTAAGTTAGTTAGTTTGTCTGACTAGCTAAACAATACCTAGTAAAATATATTATGAAAGTCTGCATTAGACATTTTGTTTTAGTGAATAATGTTTATGTAGATTTTTTTTATTTACCACTGTTTTTAGAAAAGTATACAGTTGTATGGTACCGAAACACCAGTTTGGTTTGTCTCAGTACAACAACACATTGCACTAACAAAAAATATAACATGAAATTTTAATACTATGTACCTACTTCCAACAATCTATGTATATCTTGTAATGTTTCTATAGATCGTCTACTCTCATTTATTTTAACTATCTGTGTACCTCTACCTAGCTGTAAGTTTTCTTTCATAATAAAAATAAATACAAAATAAAATGAATATCTGTAAATATTGTTTTACAGGGAAACAAGTAAACACGCAAGAGTATTTCCTGGGCCACTGGAGCACGGACAAGCAGGCAAAGTTGGAGACGGAAATGCAAAGCTCTGAGGATGCCAATCAGACTCCTCCAACTACTAAAGTTGATGGTGGGGCTCTGCCTTATGTTGAAATGGCTATGGACGATGGCAAGTACCTGTAAAATTGTGCTAATATCAAATTCAATTGAAAGTTAATATTTTTTAGGTTCCGTATCCAAAGGTTACTGGGATAGGATCCTATTAATAAGACTCTACTTTCCGTCTGTCACCAGGCTGTATCTCATGAACCATGATAGACAGTTGAAATTTTCACAGATAATTTATTTCTGTTGCCATTATAACAAAAGAAAGCATAATAAAATAAATATTTAAGGTATACAGCAAACAATGAACATGATTTTTTTGCCGTTTTTATAGATTATGTTACGGAACCCTTCGTGCGCGAGTCCGACCCGCATTTGGCCGGTTTTTTTATAGTTGTTTGACTACAGCTCACCTAATGTCAAATAATGGTGTGGTCGGAGACTGTAAAGCACGCCGTAAAGCCTGGAATGCAACTGGCTCTCAAATGAGGCTCTAGAGATAACCCGGAAGGTGCTTGGTGGCAGATTTTTAACTTGAGGGTGGTAGCTAGCTTGTCGAGTTCTAGAAAATAACCTACCACCATGCTATGGTTTCTTCACAATGTTTTTTCTTCAATGGCAGCTCAAGCTCATTGTTGGGGTTAGGGAACTACGCGGGTGAAACCGCGAGGTTCCGCTAGTAATACATAATTATAATCATAATTAAATACATCTTTCAGGTACCATCTGTGACTTAAGTGGGAAGCCCCGCCTAACTCGAGTCCGTTACGTATGCTACCCTCACGGCAAGCATGAAGTATATTCTTTTAAGGAGACATCTACATGTGAATATGAGATCATCATCCTATCGCCTCTTCTATGTGAACATCCGCAGTTCAAGCCTAAAGATGTAGGAGAGAACATTATAAACTGTTTGCCGGTTGATGATGCACCAAAGAAACCAAGAAATTTGCTCAAAATGGAGGTGGACAGCTTGAGGTTTCATCATCAGACCATTAGATTGATGAATAACGTAAGTGTTGCCTGCAATTATGATTTTGTAGTTTATTTGATACAATTTATGGTTCCCAGTCGTTTGTAGTAGTATTATAGTTGAACTATAATGGTAACCCTAGAGTTTTGTTTTTTATTTACTGCATCTTTCTATTATTTTTCACTGATTGCTAGCAATTTTCATCGCCAATTTTTTTTTTGTGAACAGCACAAACATGTATACAATTGTATGTACACTAGTATGTATATATAATTGTATATACATAATAATTATATTAAAGTTCTAGTTTCAATAAACTGATTAATGTAACTAGAAAATTTTATATTTTCACTTTTTGTAGTGTATATTGTTATTTTGGCATGAATTTTAATTTTGATACCACAAGCTTGAGAGTGTGATCAGTTGGTATTGTTAACACTAATTTTAGTGTGATTAGTCCATTGTATCACCACTAATTTAGTGTGATGAGTCCGTTTTGTTACCACGAGCTTGTGATAGTCTCAGTTTGTGTTGTCGCTAATTGTGAATTTTATTTGTGGTAACACTAGTGCTTGATTAATTATTCCGTTGCCTTCAGGATCAGGATCCTAAGGACTCAGTTCTAGCTGTCTTGAAAGTTGAGAAAATCGATAAGGTAATATAGCTTTTGTTTTGCTTTCTGATGTTTATTTTCTGTACAGTAGAAGCCAATTTGACAGGAGGTCTATACTATAGCGCGCGCCATATGGCGAAGGAACCTTCTACCCCTCTCTCCTCGCCTCCGCAGGGGCGCCGGCGTTCCTAGAGAATCCGAGCGCGTGCGCACCCCAGCTTCCACTGAGAGTTCGATTTCTACCGCGATCCAAACCGCACGCGCTGCGCTCGTGCGCCGACGCTCCCGGAACTCATTGTAACCAACCTAGTCTAGAGTCTCCGTTATCACTTATAGTACGCACTGACCACTTTATTCCGAAAAAAAAACTCGGAAAGTCAACAAACCGCACGCGCACGCGCTCGGATTCTCTATGAACGCCGGCGCCCCTGCGGAGGCGAGGAGAGAGGGGTAGAAGGTTCCTTCGCCATAATATGGCGCGCGCTATAATACTGTGATTTATGAAAATGTGCATTTTTGTTGCAGATTACTATAGAGAAATGTCAATTGCAAAGAGGAGTTAAATGCAATCACGTACTTTGACATTTCTTCATAGTAATCCGAAAAAAAGATGTGCGGTTAGTACTTATCTCTTATGTACCTTAGCGTTCATTAGCTCACAGAATGCATGCATGTAGGTAACTGGTATGTACGGTTCACTAGCTGTTCCTATTGTGTAATATGATTGCCTATTTTTTTGCAACATATCTTCGATATAAGATTTTGTGTTTTTGGGTGATTAAATAAATTTGTCTAGGTGGTGAATTGTAATTTTTTGTACGGCACTATTTATTATTTTTGTTGTTCTACAATGTGCAATGACACGCTCGTTACTCGCTTGATGGTAAGCGTCAGTCTTGGCCTTATCGGATCACTTACTTTAAACATTCAAAACACAGTTAGACAATTTTTTGCAGCTGGTACTGTAAGCTTATAAGATGTAAATCTCGCTATGCTCATTTCACTGGAAACGTTGCTTTTCAATCCGAAACACAGCATTGATTGCACACTACTGCTTTGCACTAAAGTATGACAGAAAACCAGTTTAAATTATGTTACAAAATGCCACTTTTCTTGATATGAATTTAGTGTGGGATACTTAAATTCGCGTAAATATGCTTTATGGGAGATTCGATCTACAATTTTCTACAGACTGAATATGGTATAATATTGCAGGACGGCGAAACGCACCTGAAGTTCGAGTTGCACCCGCTGGCCAATGAGGACGAGGATCTGACTGAGAGCGCGACGAAACCTCCGCAAATCGGGGACAGCAGCACTCCCACACCCGCGCCCATCACTGACGACTCGCCTGTCCGAGCGTTCCTCAACGGAGAGAACTGCTTGAACGGGGTGAGTGAAACATTCGAATACAAACAAATCAGGGCAATCAAATCTTTTATAGATAATACCAAAGTGAGGATGCCGACGTATGTTGTTTCCAGGGCACGGGTTGGTGGAAGTATGAGTTCTGCTACGGGAAGCACGTGGTGCAGTATCACATGGACCGCCACGGCGGGAAGACTACGCTGCTGCTGGGAGAGTTCCACGAACACGCGCATCTGCTCTGGATCAAAGAGAACAAGGGGAAGGCGCCCAAACCTCTCGGTCAGTATATACCGCCTGGCTTGCTATCTAGATGTCCTGGGTACGAATCCCACGGCGCGCACCTCTCTTTTTTCTGAATTATGTGTACGTACGTGTTACGTATTTGCCGATGACTTCAAACGGTGAAGGAAAACGTCGTGACGTCGAAACACCTACAATTTAGGGAGTTCTTAAAAAAATGTTCTCTAAGATTTGTGAAGCGGAAACCGCAAACCTAACCTAACTAATATTTGTACCATTTTATTGTGACAATAAATGTTTGATTCAACAACAAAAAAAGCGCTATTTAACTTTGTGTAGGTTACGGAGGCATTTTCCTTTCGATCCCACTTCTAATGCATAGTTATAAATTGACCACTAAACCATTTATGGTAAGAAAGCTTTATAATATTATCGTATATTCAGACAACACATTTTTTCGTAGAATACCGCACGTCAGTGTCCCATTTCTACTCCGGGGGAGACGTCTGCGACAAAACAGGGAAACCGCGACAAACTGAAGTCAAACTCAAGTGTTTGGAGAACTCGTCGAGCCCGGCCCAAGTTTCTCTATATTTACTGGAACCTAGAACGTGTCACTACATCCTGGGGGTGGAATCACCGCTAATCTGTGATATACTTCCTCTAGCGGATGAAAATGGACTTATCAAGTCGGCCAAGCCACTTTTGGAAAGGCAAGATAATGTTGAGCAATCTAAAGAGGAAGATAGTGATTATAAACATAAGTATGTGGTGAAACATGGTAACGATTAGGTCAATAAATTAAGTCTAATGAGAAATGTCTATTTTTTAATTTTTTGAAATTTCTAGGAATAAGGTGACTGATCACTATCAATCACTTAAAAATCTAAACTAGTCACGGATTATTATTATTATTCTGAATAATATGTTTCTTTATAATCCTAACTTATAAATGCTTCCAAAACGCCATCGAAGCTCTATAGTAAAGTCGCCACTAAAGCATGACTGGACTTGATTGACATGGACTGTATTTGACCAAGACTGGACTTTGACTATAACTATAGCTTCGAGGCAACTTATTTAACTTTTGAAACTTGAAAATATGAAACTAGCATTTGCCAGTGTCAAGTGGCAAATGCTAAAAATGCGACGCCAAAACCAAAGGAAAAAAGTTTGTTTCTTACGCTATCCTTTCTGTCTCTTCCTTCAAAAGACATTTGTTTAAAATTTCTTAAATAGGTACATCACAATATTTTTTATACGCATGCTTTGTTCACTCCAAGAAGGGCATATGCATATTGTTTACTTTTTGTTTTTGTAATTGTAACGCATGTCTTTGTATATGTCCAGATTTGGGAACCTATTAATCAAAAAAAAAACTTGGTCGCACTTGGCCAGCATGGTGGACTGTGGTCTTACCCTTATCACAATAAGAACGGCTTGTCACGTAATTCTGAACACAACCTACATAATAATTCTTAGCCAGGTTGGTAAAATTCTAATCGTACCTTTTTTATTACTTTTAATGGAAATTTTGAATTTATTTGCAACATTATTCGACCGTGTTGTGTGCCGACAAATGCAATTTAATGACGCTTAAACGCATTCATCGTTTTGTCGCTTCGATGTTGCGCAGAATTATGAATGAAACTAGCTTTCTGAACGTTATTCTTCTAAGCCTGCAGTTTTATACACTCTAACATTATAATAATTATGTGGGTTTTGGCGGGAACGCGGGAAGAGTCGTGTCGCTCCGTTGTATTTTTTTCCAAAACTAGTGTTTTGTCGAGTGTTAATGCATAAAAATGGTGGTGATTTATTCAAAAACTGTCGAATTACAAGCGCGAGTGTGGGAAAATGATATAATGTGGTGAAACATGACTTTTCGTGTTGCTTCCAAATCTCCATCGAAGCTTTATAGTAAAGTCGCCACTACTTTACTAAAGCATGACTGGTCTTGACTGACACAGACTGGACTTGACTAAGACTGGACTTTGACTATAACTAGCTACGAGGACACTTATTTATCTTTTGAAACTTGAAAATATATAAATACTTGACACTGGCAAATGCTAAAACGCGACGCCAAAACTAAAGAAAAAAAAACATTATATGTATGTAGCTGTCAGCTTTAGTTTGATTAAGAATTAAGAATCCTACCTTTGTCCACCGTTGTGATACATAGGCAGCCCGTACACGTTCCGCGCGATCCGCGATCCGCGATCCGCGATCAATGATCGCGATCCAGACTGATCGTGTACGAAGCGGATTGACGGACTGATGCTCCGGATCGCAAAATATCTAGAAATTTTGAAATCATGATCGCGGATCGCGGATCGCGGATCGTGATCATGATTGAACGTGTAAGGCGGCCCATAGTGTCTCCTCATCAAATTTCATGAAGATCCGTCCAGCTGTTTAACCGTGAAAATGCTACAAATAGATAGTGGCACAGCGGGACAAAGTTACTTTCGCTTTTATATTAGTTAGGATGAGGATGGTGTAAATGTTGTCAAAAAAGTCAGTCATGGGGACTGGCGACATATCTACAAAACTTAAAGCATGTCGGTGACGCGAATCCATAAGTTTTGCCGCTACCAAAAATCACTCCAAGGCTAAAAAAGTTTTCACTACAAAAAATCAGTCGAAATTTTCGTTCATTGTGAAATTGAATCTGTATTTAGTTTTAGATTGCTTCCATGAAGTTTAGAAAATAATTGATGATATGACTACTGCGTTGTATAAAACTTCTTAATAAAAGATAAGGGAATCATTAGGTTAGCTGTAAATAAAAACCATATAAAATATTTTTTAAACTTGACATTTATTTACATTCATATCAACAAAACGGATGTTGTATAAAACAGTTCTTTTATATTAATTTTCTCCACCAATTTGTATAACTAATAAACGTGCGCCTCGATTTTTGTGTAAAAATATTATTTTTTTGCGTTTGTATTTCGTGGATATGCTGTTTTATGCTTACCGCGACTTTTCGTATAAAGCGTGGTTTTTGAAGAAAAAAAAAATGTCTGAATATTGTTCAAAACTGTAATTTACCAAATCTAGCTAGAGTCGCCTGATCGGACATGCATCGATAACATCGAACAGTGTTGTAGATTTTTTTCAGAGTTGAATATTGACTTTTGTTACATTTTATCGATAGCAAAAATGGCTGTTAGAACAACAACAACCATAAAACAACCTTAATTGAAAATGAGTGATGTTCAAAAACCAGCCTTATAGCATCAAAAATAAGATAATATTAGCAACAACAATGAGGTTCCCGTCTAATATACCTAGAAATATGTAGGTAAAAAATTCTATTCACATTTATTTTGATCTTTATCTAAAATCACACATTGTCAAGAGGCGTTTTGCGTTCCTGTGTCTATGATCTTAGCTTTATACTGTTTTATTTACATTATATTTCCAATGTCCTTTATTAACAATACGTACATTCCTTTATGAATAATTTATTACCTTAATTAACAAAGAAAAAAAAGAATTAAACATCGAAAGACGAAAGATGTTACACAAGTTTCACTAAATGACCTTACTAAAGGAATCACAAGAGTTTTAAAAACCATTTCATTTCCGTCCTGTAACAACTAAAAGGAAACTTATTCAGTCTAGATATTGTCTTTCATTAGACATTCAAAAAAACTTTGACTAAAAATTATAACTATGAAGTCAAGTCCATATTGTGTCCTAGGACAAGGTGGTGTCGCATTTAGTCAATATTACTAAACCTAAGGCGTTTATTCACTTTGCGACATATCGCATGCGACACGTATCTTCAGAATATATGCCGTATTCACTGAACTGGTTCTGGCACGACATGTTTGCCTGACACAGCGCGATATCGGCTTCATCGCTGCACTGCATTTAAGAATAACGATTGCATAGTTTGGAAAAAGGTCGCGAGACTAAATGTCAGGCGACGATGTCACATGAGTTCGCGCTATGTCTCCAGAGGTGCGTGCCACGGCATATTTGTCGCTTAATGAATATCCGGCTTTAGGATATTTACTCGACGCGAAGTTCGTATAGACGCACACGAAAAGTCCTTGTGTGATTTTCCGATGTTACGTCTTTTACTATTGTCAATTTGGACATGACCTTATCTCACAATCTTCGTTTTAATACAATATAATACTCGAACTAAATTATTTTTTTTAATAAGATTGATGCTCTCTACATCAGTTCTTTACACACGAAAAAGTAATTTTAAGATTGGTCGTATATTTTTTTCAACACAAACGCATTGGCACATGTCGTTAACAAAAAAAAAATTAAAGTGTCAAGAACTTATCTGACTGGCACCCACAGCTAGTGTCATCGATTCCAAACGTAATGTATGGTATATTTTGTTCAGAAACACGGTATTGTCGACAGCAAATCTTTAATTTTTCTATCGATAACACACCATGGTAACATGCCAGATAAATTACTAGAACTATAAAAGGCTACTCTCATATTGTAGCACAACGATAACCTAGCGACGACTAGCGAACATTGACGACTTAGCTAAAACAATATGCATATATCGACGTACATTCTGTTGTACCACATTCTAAACTAAATTCGACGTTCGTAAAATTGTTGACTTACTTATCCCGCACGCTGAAAGTATAAAAGATGCAGGTAAAACAATTTTTATCTTCTCAGTTTAGTTTATAATGGTCTAACAGAAGTGACGCATTGCTGATTCGGTTTGGCGGGAAAAATATTCGTTTTTTTTTTAGTTGGTTGACAGGCCAGGTGTTTGACCACAGCTAACTCGATGTTAAGTAACGGTGTGGTCGACGATGGTAAACACACCTAGCCTGGAATCGAACTGGCTCTTTTGTGTGGCTGCCGGAATACACCCGTTAGATGTTTGGCGGCAGATTTTCACGGTAGCCAGTCGAGTACTAGAAAGTACCCGAGCAAAATGATGTCGATTAAAGTTTTTACTAGACAGAAAACTTGTTTTCTGTAATATTATGATATTTTATTTATTGGTGCTATTGATGGTATTTCTTGAGGTTACTTCAAACTGTTTGCTAATTTAGTCATTTCAAAGTTGACTTAAACGTCTTAAAGTTTTAGCCAGCCTTAAAGCCTTAAGGTTTTATATAAAGCCTGACACAGACGACGCGCCACGCTGTAGCTTGGGCAAGCAATATACGCAGTGCTAGCTTCATGCGTGAAAAGGTTTTTGTTACTAAATCAAAGTGATAGTTCGCGTTCGTGCCATGTTCCGTTTTAAAACATATCTTAACATTTCAAATAAAATAAAAATAAATCTTTAAGATTCTCCCAAACTAAGATGTCTTAACATTCCTTTATTATTGAGCTTTTCTTTAATATTACACAAGACTAAAAGTTTAAAAAAATCATCCAGATGAACTCTAAGTAGGTTGTGTAGGTTATATTATGTTACGGAAAATTCTTTAGTTATCCTTATGGTACAAATAGGTATCAATTTTGATATGTTTCCTTATGATAACAAAGTTGAAATTTCAGCTTCAAAAATATATAGTTTTTGTTATAAGTACTGAAAATTAATAATAACATTAACAACTTTTTGTTTTTCCGTATCATAAAATACCTTAAGTAGGTACATAATTATAAATACAAAAAAGTCCGTAAATGTGCCCACAGTGACCAAATATGTCATAAATAAAGTGTTATAATATTGACGTTTCGTTTCTACGTTGATGAATATAAGAGAATGTTTTAAATTTTAAACAATGAATTACACGGTAAAATATTCCAAACTTACACACGAAAATATTCACTAAGTATAATAATAATAATTAAATACTTATTCACTAAAGAAAAAAAAACATTTTTTTGACTAAAGGGCCAGAGTTCGATGTGTTAATAAAATTGTATACGACTGTGGTAAAATATAAGTTAATATACACAAAGTAAGCACAATGACAAGTTAGAAAGACGAAAAAAATGCTTAGATGTTTCAGATCTAAAACGAAAAGCATATTTAAAAGTTTCGTGACCGGTAGGATTGCAACCTACGTAACAATCCAGGAATGGTAACAACCAAAGCTTAGATTTGTTTAATTATAATTCAGAAATTGGAGTAGATAGGTAAGCGATCGCAGTTTAGAACAATGAAGGATTCTTTAGACAGTCCAGTACGGCGCGAAAAGGAATCTGCACAAACGTTGCATTTTCGAGCTAATTGAATTAAGATAGTTGCCAGTTGTTAGTATGCAAACACTAATAGAAAAAAAAACCTGACGAACGAATGCTTAATTTTATTTGTGGAACTGTGTTTAGCTTCTGAAACATCTAAGCGGCACTTTAAAGAACTCACGTTTCACGAACCGAGATATCTTTCAAAGTTTCAAGTTTTAAGTACACTATTGACAACATGTAATGTAAACAATAAATACACTGATCACTTTGAGATCATCTTCTTTAATCTAAACACCTTATCAATTTTAAAACAAAAACAGACTGACTGTAAACTGACAATGGCCACATCAAATATTCGTAAAATATACTTTAAATTAACTATCCAAGTGGTAACATAAAATAAAGAACTCGTAACAAAAAAAATAGTTAATATTTATTGAACGTTAAATAAATCTACAGCAATACTCGTGTGGTACTTGATATGATTGCACCAGATCACTTTGGGTTGTTACAAATGTTTTAAAATCAAACATTTTACCACATAGGCAGCCCGTACACGTTCCGCGCGATCCGCGATCCAGACTGATCGTGTACGAAGCGGATTGACGGACTGATGCTCCGGATCGCATAATATCTAGAAATTTTGAAATCATGATCGCGGATCGTGATCATGATTGAACGTGTAAGGCGGCCCATACACTGTTCAAAAGTACCAGCTCTTTGGTAACAAGACTGTGTAGTATCGGTTTCCGAAAGAACAACTTACGTTTAAATGTGACTAAAACTTAATTAACGAAACATTTTATTATAAGAAATAATAAAACAATTTGGGGAATACTTTGGAAACGATAAATCCTTTGACACAAACCTTAACCTTATACTTAATAGTTAACAACTGTGCACGTGGACTCAGGTTTTGGAACGCATCCTGCGTTCTGTTCAGGTGCATCGCATACATCACAACTCACAACAAACGTTCTTACAACCTCTTTGCAGTTTCTTTTTTTTTCAATTTTGTTAATTTTTTTTAATATTCACTAGGAACGATTGGAATTTGTTCTAGTATGGTCGGGAGAGTTCCTTAGAACGTTTCAATTGAACTTTGAGTCTCTTTGTACCTATTTGGAAGCCGTTCATGGCTTGAATGGCGGCCTGGGCGGAGGCCGCGTTGTCGTACGAGACGAACCCGAAGCATTTGGAAAGGTTCGTCTGCTTGTCTATGAACACTTTGGCTGATATCACGTGGCCGAACGGGAGGAACGTGGACGCCAGGTCGGTGTCCGTGAATTCCTGCGGCAGGTGATAGATGAACAGGTTTCCGCCTTCAGGACCTGGAAAACGAGAGGGTATTGCATTACAATACTGTACCTATATATTCACTAGAAGAAAGAAGATTAAAACGTTAAAATTTCCGACTAGCACGTGACCTAGAAGTGGATCTCCTTACATATATCGTACTTACTTGTCTTGAATATCCTATGCTCAGATCCTATGCTCTATTGAGGTTATTAAAATCACTTCATTTCGTAGTCAAATTACACATTATAACTTTGTATGTCTGCTAGTTAAAATACTAGAGTGACGACTCCAGCTACGAAGAACGTGTTCGATAGAAAAACGTATCAAAACTGGGACAGCGCTCGTATCGTGCGTAAACAGAAATAGCTTTATTTCGTACATGTGTCTAATGAATATGCACAAATTAAGTAATTTTTGATAGTTTTTATGTAACATTGTCTTTTTCTTCTAGGCTATTGTAGACCACATTATTTTGTAGCGATAATAGCTCAGTGGTTAGCGTGATCAGTTAATACGCCGAAAGGCATAGGTTTAAATCTCAACAATGATCTTAAGCTGCCGGAGAAGGAAAACCATGACATTGTGGTAGGATACTTTCTAGTACCTACTCAGCTGACTAACTACCACCCTCAAGTTGAAAATCTATCGCCAAGCAGTTAACAGCCTCAATTAAGAGCCAGTTCCATTCCAGGCTAGCTTACCATCTTCGACCACACCGTCACTAAACATCAGATGAGCTGTGGTCAAACACCTAGTTTGTCAACCATAAATAAATCTGAATTAAACAAAAACATAATTGCTTTATACTTATAGACTGCTTAGCATATCCGGTAGTAGCTCTGCTTTACCTATGACTTATAGGGCGTGGGTTTGATTCCCATTTTATGTGAAGAAATATAGACGTTTGTTCTGTCTGAATGAATGTAGGTTATCATGCAAGTCATCGATATAGAAACGTACCTTCGACCTGCTTTCCCGCGGCTGCGGCCGCCGCCGAGCCGAGCACCGAGCCGAGCGGCGCGGCCGCGAAAGCGCTGCCGAACTGCGCCGCGTACGCAGAGCTCAGCGGCTCCGTCGTCGACCCTGCAAGGCAACCCACACGTTCACACACTATGGCACCCAAATTTACACCCTTCATGAAACACAGCCTAGCACGACTCGACATGACGTTATCTATAGGCGGATGTAAGCGGAAACTGAATCTATCGTCAAGCGGCAGCAGTGGAATAATGATTCATCCATTTTAGTATCGAAAAACTCACGAAAGTTTAACGCAAAACGTCTATTGGTAATAAATCGATTAATTGTGGTTATCACGACAACTGTTCTCAATACGCTTAAGGCTCAAAACCTAACATGTTATCTAACAAGTTTTCTTAACGCGCAACCGTAACGTCACAGGTTCGCGTGTAGAAATAACAAATCGTGTATCGTGGGTATTTGAGACTAAAAAACCTACCTACCGACTACCTACTTAACGTTTTTAATAAATATAATAAATAAATATCGTAGGACTATACACACAGAGCCATCTGGCCCCAAACTAAGCAGAGCTTGTGTGATGGAAGTCAGATAACTGATAGAATACATAAATACTTTTTTTTTTGTAAATACATACTTATAATACATACAGAACACCCAGACACAGAACAAACATTTCTTTATTCACAAAATGTTTGCCCTGAGTGGGAATCGAACCCACGCCCTACAGCTCTCAAGGCAGATACACTACCAATGAGCCAACGAGCCAACTACAAAATTTTTACACTAGCCCAGTGTTAAAGGTACAACTTCCAAATTTTTTAAAATCGGTTGACCTCGTTTTGTTACGCAAAAAAGTAACAAACATTATTGTGATACCCACAATTCGTCTCGCAAGCGAAAGACAAGGTTTTTGATTTCACCTTATCCTATTACCCACTTTGGGGATGAATTATCCAATGTGATCATATATTTAGAGTTATCAAAATCTTTAGCCAATGCATTGTCAGTGTCACAAACTTTATTAAGTTATTATAGAAAAACGAGAGAGATGCTATAATATACGATATATTCTCAACAACGTAATTCAACGTCTATGGTATATTGTATAAGGTCGTCGTCAACTATGTTTATGAAGGTACTTTAGTATAGTTGACAATTTATTGCACATTGTAGGTCTAGCAAGCTGTATGATGAATCTTAGGCTTAGTGCCTAGTTTGGCAGCAGTCTACCTGCTTCTACGAACCTTTAGCCAAACCAAAATCAAAAAGTTACTTATTTAAAGTTAACTTATTAAAATACCTTAATCAATGTAAAATAGTTAAGAATGTAAGTAATTTTAAAGCTTAAGAAATGGGTATAATTAAACGTTTATGAAACATTATACAATGTACAAAGTAAACGTTTTCTCACGATACGTTGTAAAGATACAAATTAGTATTTTAGAATTCATGCAAACACAATCAAACTTAGTTATTAGTCTACGCTAAGTGCCGCAATAAATGATAAGATTTCTTCTTTGCAAAGAAGATTTCTTCTTTATGAAATTACTGGCAACATTTTTGAAAAAAGCTGTTCTAAATAGGAGCTACATAATACCGTTAACAATATCTATTTAATTGAAAAGACAAAAGAAAAACAACAAACGTCAAAAAGATTTGTAAAAACATTTGACGTCTTTCTTCACAAAAAAAAACAATATTATTGCGACAGTGAAACATATAACAAAAGAAGGTTAGATCAAGAACACACTCGAAGTCATCGCGACGAAAACACATATAAATTAATTTAAATTTAAATAGTATTAATATTCGATTAATCCAAAAATAGTTAACATTTTGAGGAGTCCATTAAAACAAAACTTAAAACCAATGCCAAGACATTACATTATCACTACAATCATTGTAGGTATGTACAAATTATATTATTATTTTTGTTTTCAAACAGGCTATGCAAAGCCAAGCATCACCAGGCAGACTACTATAGACGTCTATATTAAATCGACTGGAATTGTGATAAATCAAGAGTGCATTTAATTTACATGACCTATAACGTGGTTATTAATTACTGTAACATAATATCTACACTACCGGAAGTTGGAGAATATTCATATTGTCGCTGTCAATTTGTGTCAGATCGACTCACAATTTCGTTCTCGTAATATTTTAGTACAACAGCCTTGACTGTGCTTTGACTATCGCCCGATTTTATTTAGTCAACAGTCCAACTATTTTGACATGAAATGAAAGACAGAAAAAATGCACTTATAGTCCACTAGCGACGCGCCCCGGCTTCGCACGGGTGCAATGTAGACACTGATGTGGTGCATATGCAAAATGCATGTATTATACACATAAACCTTCCTCCTGAATAAAACCTCCTCTGTCTATCGATGGAAACCGAATTAAAATCCGTTGCGTAGTTGAAAAGATCTAAGCTTACAGACGGCGGGAAGCAATTTTGATGTAGGTATACTACATACCTATATAGAGATTTGTAAACTCACCTGAGTTTACTTGAGGTTAGGTAAAATTCGTCGAAATTGCATTCACAAAGTTTCGCATTTTTTTAATGTTTGACCACATCTCACCTTGCCTGAAATGGAACTGGCTCTCAAGTGATGCTGTCGGAACACACTCTTAGGTGTTTGGCGATAGATTTTCAACTTGAGGTAGCCAGCTACTACAGTACTAGAAAGTACCCTACCATAACACTATGGTTTTCTTCACCAGTAGCTTACGCTCATTGTTGGGGTTTGAACCTTCGGCATGCAAATCAGACGCACTAGTCACTGAGCTATCATCGTTTTTGATATTAATAATAGTGACATTGGTATTACTCAATAAGTAGTTTTTATTGACGTACTTACTCATTTTTTACTTTTAATGGTACTTAATTAGTACCATTAAAAGTACCTACGTAGTTACTAGAACTCTACATACCCAGTGATACCTGCGATTGTTTTCCTTCTAACTTCACAATACTGTCACGTACCTACTCGATCCATAAAGGATACTCCCCATATTTATATTAACAATAGCTGACGTTTATTGACGTGATTAATTTTATTTAACTTTTAATAATAACAACGACTAAACAGTATTCTTTTTTTTTTACAAAAGCGATATAAAGCTACTGCGATTTAAGTTAACAATAATTATAACTAAAGCATCTACTTTATGTTTTAAACAAATATTTATTTTATCTTTGAAATTACTATTATAAGAGAATTGATCCGTAAATATAAATTAAATTACTTAAGCATTTCCATGCGTATTGAAGAGAAATCTACCTAATTGATAAAATAGAAGCATCATGCAATTTTTAAGATAAAAAAATAAATTTGCACATCTTCAATTATCACATTCATAGCCGAGACTTGCTAACCCTAAGAAGATCGTTGGGAAAATTCAATTCAGTAAAAAACTAAAATCGACTTGGTAGAGAAGGTATTACGAGATAACTATGTATAATTATGAACATATTTTTATGTTACTTACGTTTTTTTTCAAATGTCTAACATCATTGTCAATAATAATTAAAAAAGTATAACATTATGTTAAAAACCTCCCAAACTAGTCAAACAGATAATGTTATAGAAGTAACAGAGCTGCGAAAATTAAAAAAAAAGTCGATTCTTTTTTTTTGACGAAGAATTTTCCCGCGCTTCTTGATGTAGAAAGGGCAAACAATGTCAAAGCCACAATATTTTATAAATCATTCCAAAAAACACACTGCGCTCGTATTGAACTGTTTACCTGTGAGGTTAGTCTTCCCGAGAAGACCTGAAGTATGAAAAATGTGCATCGTTAATAACCATTTTATCTTTTTAAGTCCAATCTGAAATAGGAAAGGTCGGACTGATTGGTTCGTTATAGAATTTTGTCCTAAGTTCCAATTATAGATTGTAATGATTTTTAAGTGAAAAAAAAAAAACGTTTCTATTATCATTTTACAGACTTTCATCGAGGTCGACCACTTCTGTTGGCACGAAAATAGGCAAACAGGTATTTACTAGGAATTCAATTAGAAATATATTAACTAAATATTTTTTTTAGTTTCCTTGAATGCTAAAGACCTATTTTATTAATTTACTCGGTTTAATTTTCTATACTGCAGCTTGACAGCCAAGTGGAACGAAGAATATTAAATTTTCTACTAGAATTTCTAGATGACTACTCAAAGGAGCAAAGTCAAGATGCTCTTTTTCCCATATCAGATCAACAATTCCAGCCCAGCTAATAAATTTGGGCGTACCTATAGAAAGTTATTTTCAATAAACCTTATAATCAATAGTCTTAGCCTTATATCTATTGAAATGCGAGGTTCTAAAATGGTATACTAACACAACTGTGGTGCGGTAGGTTGCTGAGCGGTGGCCGGCTGCATGGGCGCGGCCTGCGTCACCACGGGCGGCTGGGCGATGGCCGCCAGGGCCGCCAGGTTCTGCACCGACACCGGGGCCAGCAGCCCCCCTAGCTGCTCGCCCCCGACTCCGCTCATCGCGCCCCCGCTCAGCCCTGCGCCATTGAAACCGATATCTTGATAGTTTACACCTGAAGGAAGGATAACAAAAGCGCGTGTAAATAAACAAAAAATGGGTTCAAACAAAAAGGGATCGGGATTGGGTTTTAATAAGCATGAAAATATAATAAAAGAAATAATAATTCCACCCTGCCTATTCTACTATGAGATAGCCAGGAGCTCCGAAAAGCGACACCGCTTCATGGTTGATATTTCAAAAACTCGAACTAAGTGGTTTGATTCCACCTTCTTTGTACGAACCGCTAGGCAATTGAAATTTGCCGCCCGAGTGGGTGTTCCCCAATAGATACAGTCTGGGTACCTTCAAGTCGCGAGTGAAGTCATCAGTAAGTCAAGTGTACCATCGTAGACCGCGCCTTTGCTTAACATCAGGCATGAGGTCGGTCAAACGCAAGCCAATAAAAAAATAGCATTTCAGATAGAAACGTTTTGAATTGACTTTATAAAATGTATGACAGGTAGGACTAGTCACTTATTAATTAAGTAGATGGGTAAGGTAAGCTCGGGCTTATGAAAAGGACATGTTAAGCTTTGCAGTAGATAGAGCCTCGATCATGGGAATTTGTCGAATTTGTATCGTAAAGGTATCGAGTCACAAAGCTGTACAAATTTTTGTCGATGTCGATACGAATACTTATTCGCAGGTCGTTGGAGAACGAGGCTCTAATAACAATGAAGTAAAAGTAGAGTAGAACATGCGAATACCGATTTGCGTTGTTAACTAAATTACAAAAATTAAACACCAAGTAAATAGAAGAACGACAAACAAGGACGTTTAAAGTACACGAAACCATTATCAGCTGTAAATGATTCATTAGTGTCACTCACGGCGAGGTCACAACTCGGACACACTATCGACGCCGGCGCGTTTTGCATACCCTCACAATCGTGAACGAACAAATACTCACGCTGTATTTATTATTTTAGTTGCCAAACAAGATTTGGCACAATTTAGTTAATATAAGCGTTAGTCCAGAAATTACTACCCTTATCTCAAAAATGTTACATAATACTTGTATGCTCTCCGCTTCCGCTTTGCGCATTTATTTGCTATTAATCAACTTCAGAGCCTAATTGGAAGACCGTCTAGCTTCCAATCTGGAGGTCCTGGTCCTCTGTTTTTTCTATGTAATGTGCGCGACTGACTTGAAACGTTGAAGGAAAATGTCATGAGGAAACCTGTCCGGGAGTCCATAAAAAAAGGTCTCGAAGATGTGGGAAGTCTGCCAACCCGCACTTGGTGCGGTAGACTATGGTCTTACAATTATAACAATGAGAAGACTCGCGCCCAGCAGTGAGACCGTTTGTAAAAAACTAGGTTAACCCGAGAACCAACTTAATAAGCAAGTATATATTTGCTTCCCTTGGCCGTGCTCAATAGATTTATGGTACTGCAGAACGCGTTTACCTCAAAAGCAGCATTCACTCATATGCAGCTCAAAAATAGCAGGTTCTGTGTCACAATGTCTACTGCATATAACTGCCAGCAGTATTGTGACCACCACTAGACCACAGTGTACCCCCCTCAAGTTGACAATCTGCCACGAAGCATGTTTAACGGCGTGTTTCTGGGGTCACACTTGAAAGCCAGTCTCATTCCAGGCCAGGTGTGTTCATCATCATTTAACACCAGGTGAGCTGTGATCAAACACCCGAACTTAAAAAAGAGTTTGCGTCGCTCTTGAAGAGAAGTACGCAGCAGGAAACTCCAGAATCGTCAATCCTGAGTCCACTGCGTTGCATATTACTGAGTAGAATTCTGGTTCTGTATCCGCTACTGCAGCAAAATGATGACTTGTAGCTGAATCTACGTGGCGGGTGACAGCGCCTCTCCAGATAGAGACACGTAGCGAGAGTGACAAGCACTATGAGCTATTTGAATCGCATTAAGATTCATTACCTTGCAGCAGGGTAGAGCCTTGCCCCTGCAACAACTGCTGCTGCAGACCGACGGCCTGCAACTGCTGCAACAGCTGCAGCTGCGTGGCGGGCGAGAGCGCGGCCTCAGACGCGAGGTAGGCGGCCGGCGTGACAGGGGCCGTCAGCCCCCACAGACTCGCCTGCATCGCCTGCAATTTCTTCTGCTCCTTCTCTTTCTGTGTATCCGCGAATTTTACTACTAGCGGCGCCGAGCATCCTTCCATCGTTTGACTGTGATGTAGCGCCTGAAATTGACCATAAGTATCATCAGATTTTTTTTATAAGCTAAGTTAATACAACAACTTCAACAACAATGAGCTTGAGCTGCCAGTGAAGAAAAACGTCGTGAGGAAGTCATAGCATAATGGTAGGGTACTTTCTAGTACTCGGCTGGCTAGCTTCCACTCTTAAGTTGAGAATCTGCCGCCAAGCATCTAACGGTGTGTTCCGGCAGCCTCTTGAGAGCCAGCTCCATTTCAGGCTTGGTGTGCTTTACCATCTTCGATAACACCGTCACTTAACATCAGGTGATGAGGTGATGGTCAGGTGATAACATCAGGTGCGGTGGTCAAAACACCTAGCCCGTCAACCATAAAAAAAATGATTCTTCTACGGATCCCAGTTTGGGAATCCCTACTCTAGTAGAATGGGAAGTACCTTGATGGCAGCGATGGCGGCCTGCTTGGACACGAAGGTGACGAATGCGCATCCCTTGCTCTGCCCCTGCGCGTCCCGCAGCACCGTGCACTCCTCGATGGCGCCGTGACCAGCAAAAAGCGCTCGCACGTCGTTCTCCGACAGTTTCTTGTTCAGCATACCCACGAACAGCTTGCGTTCTGACGAAAATAGAAACAGATCTATAAGTCTTTGTTAAAAGGTTGGTAATCATGTAGCCACATTTTTTCTTTTTTTTTTAATGTAAAAGTAATGAGAGTAACGAAACGTTCTCCTGATGTTAAGATATAACGCCTGGCCATGACCATTAAAACGATACACACAACTTTATGTAGCAAAACAACTGGGCATCGCTGCTTTGGCGCTCGTTACTTTGAGACTTACGATAAATATTTTATACTAGCGGACGCCTCACGGTTTCACCCGCGTATTTCTCGTTCCCGAGGGAATACAGGGATAAAAAGCCTATGTCACCCGGGGATAGTGTAGCTTCCCAACGGTGAAAGAAGTTTTGAAATCGGTCCAGTAGTTTCGGAGCCTATTCATTACAAACAAACAAATCTTTCCTCTTTATAATAGTATAGATAGATACATTAGGTAAGGTGACAGTTTTCTTTACGAAATTTGGCTTACTAACGCCCGAGCAGAAATCTGGGGAAAGATGGGTTTATATTTTAACTGATTTCAAAAAAGGACGATTGACGCAATTCGGACGTATGTTTTATTTATGTTTTAATTTGTTACCTCAGAGCTCCGTCATTTACAAACCGGTTTGAAAAAAACATATTTTTTCTTTGAAATGATACAGTTTATACTTTTCGATTGGTCTCATACATATTTTATTAAAATCGCTTAAGTAATTTGATTTTGCTTTTCTGTTTCTTTTCATTGGTGTTTAGGGCCACTAGAAATGTCCAAATGGATAGCGGATCCACCACGTTGCAGGAACACCCGTTTAGCGATGATAGCTCAGTGGTTAGCGCGGTAGGTTCGCATGCCGAAGGGCGTGGGTTCAAACCCCAATAATGAGCTTGAGCTGCCGGTGAAGGAAAATATCGTGAGGAAACCATAGCAGGTAGAGTACTTTCTAGTACTCGGCTGGCTAGCGTCCACCCTTAAGTTGAGAATCTGCCGCCAAGCATCTAACGGTGTGTTCCGGCAGCCTCACTTGAGAGCCAGTCCCATTCCAGGTGTATTTTCATTGTGACCCAGGTGTATTTTTATGATACCAAAAGATACGCGTCAAAGTTATCAGTTAATTAACCCAGCGTTTATCGGTTCTGCGACAGATATGTCCAGTATTGTCCAGCCTACTGCTAAACCAGCTTGCTAATACGCTGAACTGTCTATGACTTTGGTTCTTAGGCAAATTACTTTTCTATATATCTCTATAAGTACGACAACCTAATTTGTATTTCATAACATGAAACGGTGAACGATTTGATGCCCTAAGTTATATTTAATGCAACAAAAATGACGTCGAATTATTTTAACACATAGCTTTCTGTTATTATACCCAAGAGAACATTTACGAAATTCGCGTGCGCTTTGCGCAACATAGGAAGTGGGTTTCCTTTATATCGCTCACGACTCACGAGCGAGGCATTGAACATTTATGTCAAAGAGACGGTCGCAGGTGTTTGGCTGTCTTATCACGTCTGCGAGCCGCATTACCGCCGGCCGCCGACACCGGCCTCCAGTGTCACTCCATCCAACGTCACGCCAACAGAAACCTTTGACACACGATCCTGAAATATAGATCCCCAACTCCGGTGCTAACTGGGAATTTACGAGCACCGAATCGCAACATCCGACATAAAACATCCCCACTTCCCTGCATACAAATAATTTATGACTTTTTAATCTCGCAAAAAAAAAAATCGAATGTGGATCATTAAAAAAGAAAAACGAGGAAAATATTTGCAGATATTTCAACGTCAAAGGTGCAAAACAAAACGCAATTTCGCGTATTACGGACGCGTAAAATTCAACATTCGACGGTTTCAATCCCCCGCGGGGCGCGCCGCCGAAATTGAAAAGGTACCGGCGTAGCTCACGCCGTGTGGTGCAAATATTTCATGCCCACGAAATCAGCACTCTCGCGCTCTCGGAGATTAGCATGAAAATGGCGCGAGGAAACGGCCCGCTGAAAAACGCTAGTGAGCGACACTGTAGGCACCCTAATTTCCGGCTGTTCTCTCTGCACACACGATGAATTTTTAAGCTTTAAGACCGATGTTCGCCTAGGCATTCTTTGAGAGCCGTGACATACGCTCCGCCTTATGCCACCGTGGAATTATCTTGCATGTCGTTTACGATTTCGATCATTACTCAGATGTTGGAAGATTCATTCTTAAATTATTCGTCATCACGTATCACCAGCCAGTAGTCACGTTTTTTTTTAAGTAAGGCTTATTGCGTTTCTCGGTAGTTTATTTATGATTGACACACACTCATTCAAGTGTTTGACCACATTTCACCTGATGTTAAGTTGATATTCAAGTTCAATATATTTCAGATTCATTCATCAGATCACAACAAAATAGATTACTACTCAATATATCAGTTAAATAAAAATTTAAAAAATAAAAAAATTAATTCGAACATTTTGCCTACCAAAATATAATAATTAGGTACATTTTGTTTCTTATATAGGTATAATGTACCTATATATTTAGATTTTTATTATTTTATTTGCTATCACTGGTTTTTGATCACTGCGAATACCAGTAGTTTATAAACCATTAATCCGATTGTAGTCAGCCCTTACCAAGTAAATCGAAACTAAGTAAATATACTCGTAACTTTCGAATTACATTTTTCATGTGATGTAGGTTGACACCTTTAAGCTCATTCTACTTCTATTCTATTACTACTTAAAGTAAATCCTCAACTCGGGGGGCAATCAATTCAAATGCTTAAGTACCTAATTGTGCGCTTTGTAAATAAGGTAGTAAAATGTAAATGCGCTAAGTGCGCCATCTAGGCGGGCAGTAATGGCACCGTTTGTTAAACAATTTACATATAACCTCCAGCGGAGGGCGGCCTAACCTGGCCTCACAATGGCCCTGTTTATTTTTACACAACTCCCTGTAAATAGGTTTGCTTTGTTCCCCCAAAGATGTTTAACAAGATGCTATAATGTGGAGCTCTACGGGCTATATCCCGGCGGATAAAAGCGTAAACATCTGTTGCGATAGCGTTTTTATTCAAATCCTGTCGACCTTTTGTAAATTGTTTATTGCGACCTCCGTGAGGAGTTTCAGTTTACTTTTCTAATTGTCTCCTTCTGTGAAATGTTGAAGTCACCATACAAATAATCTTTATTGTGAGATAATGATGTATTTTTTTTTAGATACAAACAATCTAGTATTTCCACAACATTGCTTCCCCTCTCTTAGGCGCCAAGTGTACATGTCAATCGTGACTGTTAGCTGCCTTCAAGTTTGTGCATCGTCGGCTTTCTGATTGATCTTCTCGGATATTCTCTGACTTCACTGTTACAATAGTTTATGTCAATGTGATTCTTTATATTTTAATAGTTACATTTAACACAATTTCAATACACTTTAGGTATATTTTGTTTTGTTACTTAAAGTTCTGTGTATCGCTGCAATGGTCATGGACAGGCATTATCTCTTACCATCAGGAGAGCGTCTCGTTCATCTCATTACTTTTTACATAAAAAAAATAAATAATAATAATAATTTTTAATGTAAAAGTAATGAGACGAAAGTAACTATTTTCTCGTAAAATAATTAACTTTTAAGTAAAAGGTAATCTAACAAATTCAGGTATGTAATTAAATAAGTAATCTATCAGTTATATAGTTCACATATTACAAGCTTTGCCTAGATGGCACTGAGTGAAAAAGTACGATATATAGTACGATATTTATTTATTTAAATAATTTCTGGACTTAGAAATTACTCACGTACCGTATGTATGAGACTTAAACCAACTAATGAAACTCGAACAATGAGCTGCAATTCCCCTCAGTCACAGAAACTGCCTGCGACTCTGGGAGAGAAATCATGCTGCACTTAGCTTTTAGAGAACAAGTACCTCCCAAGTATACTTAGACGTCAACTCCAAGCGCGAGATGGAGACAAGAAACTAATTTTCTCGTCACTAATTGAGTAGCTAAGTAGTTATAAAATTGGTTAAAACTCATTACAGTCTCGGAACAGTTTGCTTTCTAGTCTGACAGCGGCTTGCATACAAATTAAGTCAAGTTAATAGTGCAAGATAAAACGGGATAAAGGTTTTTGTTCCCTATAGAAAAGTGGCACTTTTTCCCGATAAACAATGCCGTTGGAACTCCGTATCGGAACGCACGGCGTGGGTTTATAAATGCGTCAAAATTTCGCTCTTCTTAACAAACAAACCCTGTGAGGTCCCAAACTGCGTGGAACGGAACGGAGCTTTTCAAAATTACCGCGCAAATAGTGCACAATGGCGTGCATTGTTCCGACGGTACAGCACACAGCCGTATTTATCTCTACCACGGTACGTGCAGTACCCGGCTTTACAGTTGGCACATCCGGAATAAGAACAAAATGTACGACAAACACGGCAAGCTCTAGTATTGTATAGCGTCTTCTCTGTCGCACACTTCGCCGTCACACTATACTGAGACTTATTTATATACAAACATAGTTATTTTTGTACCTTTAGTTTTGTGTTGTTAGACGTCATTGCATATTATTTTATTTCATCATGGATGCACTATTGAATCCAGGCCAAAGAAAAGTAGTAAGGAAAGTAATCAATCCAGGGTATAAACTATCCACATTTAAATTACACTCAAATGATTTAAGCTATTACGACAAAAGTAATCACATCGTAAAAAGGAAAAAAATATTAACCAAACTTCAAATATCAAAGTTTGATGCCCGATGTGCTATTTGAAGAGCCAGGCACTATACTTATTTGACGAGACTTTATTATGTACGCTAGCTTTTCAGTGAAACGAAAATATACATTCTGTTTTGTCCCTCTGTATTACAACGAATTCTTTGAACATGAATGTATAAAACCTACCATAAAATTTCTTTAAAAAAAAATCTATCAGTTATCTGGCTACCATAGTACAAGTTTTGCTTAGTTTAACAGCGTCGTATGGAATCTCGTAAGATATTGATTTATTTTTATTTTATGGCTGTTCTCCCGGAATGCGCATAAAAATGTACAACAAGAAACTAGTAATTAAGTATGCCAAACATGCCAGCAAACTACTCAGTTTACTACTACTGTTTGTAGCTAGTCCCTGCTAGAAACAGCTAAAGATCACGAATCCATCGATACACAGGCGAAAGTTGATAAAATATTGATGTCCCAGTCGAAAAAGATGGTTTGCGATCCAGAAATCGTGACGAGAAATCGAAATCCCGCAACGCGGAGGAAATTCCACGTCAATCACATTGTCAAAGTTTTCTCAAGTGTGTACGTTTTGATGAACACGCTTTCAGTGACATGTCACGCTAAAGTAGGATATGAACCCCTGGTAATAACAATCTCGTATTTTTATTATTATTATTTTTTAGTATAAGTAACAAAGTTATAGAATTATTGCGAAACCTTATAACAAAGTTCAGACTATCCTTCCTGCATTTGAACCAGTTTGTAAAAGTACAATGAAAAATCCCTTTTCGTGGCTAACGCTAAAACAGCTTACAACAGCAGAAAATATTCTGTCTCCCCCAGCAATGGATCCCCACACCCTTTCAGGTACATTTCACAGGCAGACAATCTCGAGAGCGGCAAAAAAAGCATCCACTTGAAATCCAAGCCCGCGCATCCAACTATGAGAGAACGAGTCAGCACCAAATGTTAATAGAGTAGGAACGGAGTAGGAAGCGGATAGGAAGTGTTCGCCACACGCTGAGACGTTTCATTTCACTCAGAATCGCTTCGTCAAATTGAATAAATTTGAATTCGGAGGGACGCCTATGCCCGGGTGTAGATTTTCTAGTAAGAATAGTGACTTTTCTGCACTTCATTGTTGGAACTTATTGTTTCTAACATGTAGCTTGTAATCATTTCAATGTTTAAGGGTAGTTACTGTAAAGATGAAATTGCAATAAAATCGTTATAATTATCATAGTATGTAAATATAATATAATTTGTCATCATAATTATAATAACATTTCCATTTTAACTACGAAAAAAAATATGTCAAATTCTTATACTTAGTTACTATACTGGCTTCATTTGTGATTACAAAAATGTAAAAAAAAAACGATATGAATGATTAAATGACGTCTTTGTATCCTATTTCCACATAAATTTCGACAGGGCCCATTTATTTCAAATACGATGATATTTTTTATCACATCGATCACGCCTATATTCGGAAATAAAACAAGACAAAAAAACAATTTCACCTATATTTCCCGCTTAATACATCTCGATGTAATCCATCTATCATCTCCGTACGCCGGCAACAAATGGAAAACAGTTTCATATTTTTATTTTCGCTCAAATAATAAATATCGCTCGATCCGCTTCTGCCGATGCCGACGTAGAGAATCGATGTAGCAATTTCATCGTAAATTGGAAATGCCGTATGTACTCTTACCTACAGGTGTCTAAGTAACTACGTGAAACGGAACGCGCAGCCTCTTTTGTCGTTCTTTGATGTGAAAAGAAACGAATTTGCGTGTAATACAATAAACGTGCAATATTATACCGCGACACTTGAATGCCCCCGGGAGAGAATTACGCGCGAGCGAAAAGAGAAATAAGCTTTTTCGTGTCAACAAAGCAAGTGGAGAGGTAATATAATTTTATTTACATGTCACTTGTCATTTGGATGATTGCTCGCATGAAATGAAATGATTAAGTCACTTCATCTCTTTTATTCTTCTTTGTTATTGGCATAGCACTTTTTAAACTTGCCAGAGTTAAGTGTATTTTTGTAAATCAAGTAAAATAAGTCTTAGTCACAGTTAAAGTCACACATGAGTCCGGTCAAGCTCTAGTAGTGTAGTGGCAAATTACTACTATAGATTTAATCAAGGTTAATAATGTCGGTAGCAACTATTATTTTTCTACACTCACGCTCGTAGTTTGACACTTAATAAAACACCTCTTACACATAAAAATACTCGTAAAAACACAAAGCTTGAAAATGGTGACATGATTTTTGCTGTGTTCCAGCCAAAAACTCTACTATCTTTTTGCTAAATAAGATTAAGTATGTATATATATGTATGTAAGCTTTTTATTTTTCTTTTACGTCTTAGGCATCGCATTGTGTCTATTATGCCAGTTTTTTAATGTAAAAGTAATGTAAATAAGACGAAAGATACGCTCTCCTGATGGGAAGAGATGACGCATGTCCACATTGCATCAATATTCTATGTATCTATTGAATTACAAAACAAAGTCCGGGGCATCGCTGCTTTGGCGCTCATTAATTTGAGACTTTCGTTGGTTAGTCTCAACATCCCAGTAATTTCGCTAGCTGCGGTACCCTTCAAACGGGAAAATAATCAGGCACAATTCAAAATTTCGTTAAAACGAATTTTGCAAGCTTTCATCTAAATCTGACATTAATTTTTGTAGTCAACATGAAAAATTAAATTACTAAGATTGGAGTATTATTTCTATTTCCATTATTTCATTTTCAATCTCCAACTAAATGCTTACTACAAAAAAATGTAATCTAATACAAAATGCTACGCAGTATGCCATTGGGATTTCGTGAAGAAATTACCTATTCCGAATATTAAATTATAAAATCCGCTTAGTATTACTTACGAAACTGCCTGTCACAAAGAGCTAGTCTTTTATAATAAAAAAACCTTTCAATACTTTTTAGTACAAGTATAATCAACACTAAAATGGTTTAAATTCGATTCTAGTTAGTTGAAATAAATAAGTAATTTAGGTACACCATATACCAGTCAATTTCTTAAAAAAAACCAATTGGATTGTTTTTTTTTAACTTAAATTTGGATTGACGAAAGAGAGCCAATGCAAATTTAAGTTTTGGCAGGAGGTTGCGGTAGCATTATGTTATTTTCCAAAACATGTGTTTTGTCATGTGCTTTTGTTTAAAAATGGTGATGTTTTATTAATAAAATGCCGAATAAACAGCTATTATGAGAAATATTAATACGATTCAGCATTGAACCGCAACGCAGTCTTACATCTATATACCACTACACAATATATGCATACCTACAATTATTAAAAAAAATATAAGTAATGAAGTTTCGACAGCCTATTTGGATGACTGTCTAGCTTCCAATTTGTAAAGTGAATTTGGAATGCTACGGCACACATCTTTGTCTTTTCTAACTTTTGTGCGTTTTTTCTTTGTCTTTTTTGCGTTGGTTCATTGGTAGTATATCTGCCTTGAGAGCTGTAGGGCGTGGGTTCGGTGGGTATTCTATCAGTTATCTGACTTCCATCACACAAGCTCTGCTTAGTTTGGGGCCAGATGGCGCTGTGTGTATAGTCCTACGACATTTATTTATTACGATGAAGGAAAACATCGTGAGGAGAGCCTACATGTCCGAAAGTTAATAAAAAAATAAAGTTCTCGAAGATATGTGAAGTCTGCCAACCTGTATTTGGTCAGTGCGTTGGAACTTTTTTTTTTTTTTTTTTTTTATTGCTGACAGGCTAGGTGTTTGACCACAGCTCACCTGATGTTAAGTGACGGTGTGGTCGAAGATGGTAAAGCACACCTAGCCTGGAATGGAACTGGCTCTCAAGTGAGACTGCCGGAACACACCGTTAGATGCTTGGCGACAGATTTTCAACTTGAGGGTGGTAGCTAGCCAGCCGAGTACTAGAAAGTACCCTACCACCATGCTATGGTTTCCTCACGATGTTTTCCTTCACCGGCAGCTCAAGCTCATTTGTTGGGGTTTGAACCCACGCCCTTCGGCATGCGAAGCGACCGCACTAACCACTGAGCTATCATCGCTACAAAACCACTGAGCTATCATCGCTACAACCACTGAGCTATCATCGCTACAACCACTGAGCTACCTACCCTACTCACAATGAAAAAAGGCCCGCGCTCATTAGTGGGACAGTTTATGTATAGTGTTCTCAAATACTATTTGTAGTATAGACTAAGAGTTAATATGAAATATTCTAGATGCCAAATTATTATGAAATTATTATTTTGTTAACTACAATGTAGAACATTGCAAACAAATGCGAGTTACTCAGATTACGAAATTAATTTTAAAATATAATCTACGATAGAATATTCAAATTTAAACTTGACCTTAGCTCATTGCGACGAGCCACCACATTTGTTTTAACAAAAACAACGCGAAGACAAGTAGACAAAGACTCATTAACATTAACAACACACAACTCGAAAACACGTCAAGAATTTTACAAGAATTTATCAAGCTCACGCAGCTGTCGAGTAGAAAATCTTACAGAGAAGTAACTCGAAATCGTTGTACACTCATTCGCAATGGTTATAAAACGCTACCACTACACTAACCCAGAGTTAGTTCATGTTGTACGGTAGTTTCGTGTGTAACTTAGCTCAAAATCATATCATACATAATTTTTAATTAATAAATCATGGTTCAATTATTTAGGCACCTCGTGGAATCCGGCTTAACGATGATACGTCGATAAAATGGCAACAATCACTACTGGTAACTATCAGTAACTACCGTTTGATGGAAATTAACATGATTAACATGGTCATAAAAAACTTTATTGCAACTACTAAATTTGACTGCCCTGTTGGCTCATGTCGTAGTGATTCTCGCTCAGGATAAACATTTGTGTGACAAGCATAAATATAAACGTTCATTCTGTAACTGGATGCTCTATATATATATATATTATAAGTATGTATGTACAAAGAAAAGGTATTTATTTATTATTTGAAATCCACGTAAGCATATTCTAACTACACACCTAAGAAATAAGATCCCATTACAATACTGCGCATGAAATCAAGAACCAGACTGTATTCGTTGTTGGGAGTTATTCATCTGCTAATGCTCTACTCAATGGTAAATAGACGCTTCAAACTGCCTATGCGTCGTTAGAAGTTAATGAATCACGTACAAAAGCAATAACCATCGCTGTTCTGAAAACGGGGAGCTCTCGACGGGCGTCTGTCAAACCGCAATGTACGGAGAAAATTAATTAAATTCGCACCGTAGGATGCTAATAATAATCTGTTGATACTCATACGTGGAAATGTCTTTGCGAGAGTACAGAATACATGATAGTTTGCGCGAGTGTTATGTCACCCATAGATTATAATAACTCTCAGCAATGAATCATTACACAAAGGATACAATTATAATTATTACGGCTGATGTTTACTTAGGCCAGTGTTGCCGCTTAGCAAAAAATATAATTACCAAACTTTTATTTAAAATGTCACTAGATTGGGTGAAAAAAATAGATTACAAAAACACTAATTTATTGATTAATCTCCGTTAAGAAAAATACGACGATAATAAAATAGTAATGAACGAAATACCTTTCAATTTTAATTAATGAAAATGTCGTTAACAATGAAATAGTTAAACGAAATTCTCATTGATTTATCAGATTTGTTTTTAGATGTTGATTTTGAAATCCCCGGTTAGTCAAATGAACATTTCGTATAACCAGTCATGGTACTTAGTAACTACATAGCTATCAATTTTTTCTGGCTATTTAAAGAAAGATATTACATATTGCATCAACGAGTTAAATAATGTGATGATTTTGAAAAAGTCCCCAAAGTTTATTTTGTCACTAATTCCTAATAAATGTCGCCATAAACATGATAAAATTACTGGATCTAGTGACAAATTCACTAAAACGGCAACACTCACTTAGGGATTCTTACAAAAATTAGTGAACTATAACAGTTAAGTTAGAAAATTAATTAAAAACTAAGTTACGAACGGAGATTTTTGAGTGTTTTTTTTTTTTTTATGTAAAAGTAATAAGACGAAACGCCCTCCTGGTGGTAAATGATAAAGCCAGTTCATGATGATTGCAATTATAGTAAAAAATGTATATCTAAAAACATGCCAAACGAGACTAATAAGAGTATAAAATAAAACAACGCTTCTTTACAAATAAATTGAAAAAAGTGTCATTTCTTTGTATCTATAAAGAACGTATTGCACAGTAAGATTGACTTCTAGTGAAAGTGTTCGAGATGAGATACTGATTCCACTTAATGTATTGTCACTGTGAGTATAATGCGTGAGAAAATTAAACAATGCTATCGCAGCTTTCCATTTCACTTGACTATATGTCACATAATGTACCTGGTTACGTAGAATATCTCCTATACTGTAAGGGTTTATTTTCAATCAGTGTTTGATTTGACTTCTATTTAACGACAATAGTTACGATAAAATTAAACATGTAGTTAATTTATATGCAGTAGAAATATAAGTAAGCTGAATACTAGCATCTCTCTATAATCTAGATATTAAAAGACTTCAATATGCCAAGGTAAGGACGATCATAATATTATGTTAGTTGTAATAACTCTACTTTGCACTGTCTGGAAATACATTTTTTTTAAAGTGTAAAATGTAATGAGACGAACGAGACGCTCTCCTGATGGTAAGAGATAACGCCTGTCCATGACCATTGCAGTGATACACAGAAATTTGAGTAACAAAACAAAGTCCAGGGCATCACTGCTTTGGCGCTCATTACTTTGAGACTTTCGATGGTTAGTGTCAACAGCCCAGTAATTTTCACCCTTCAAACCGGAACACAGTAATGTTTACACATTGCAAAGTAGATTGCAATTATATAATGCATATTTATATCAAATTAGGTTGAGGTTAAGGTAATAATTGTAGGCATAAAAATGTTAAAAACAAATTAATGGTCAAAGTGCTTTTTCTGTATCTTCAATGTAATAACTACTGATTCACTGCCCCAGTTCCTAAGGGATCAGTACACATGGTCGCGCTGGCCCGTTGTCCGATTTCAAGTGTCAATATTTGGAATCACTGGCGTTCCGAGAGACTGTCGAATCGATTCGATAATTCCAGGTATCGAGAACGGCTTAATTGGGATCGAGTCGCAATCGAATAGGGACTCTGACGCGTGGTATCGCGCATAGCAATATGCGGAAAAATTTATACATAAATAACATAATAATATAGTAACGAGTAAGTACATCCAATTTCAATAATAATTACCTAAAGACTTCGTCTTACATAATAATATACAAATAAAAACATTTTTACCATTTTTTACAGACTGTTTTAAAATTTATCCGCTTTCCTTACAAGCTTGCTTTATTTGGGGCTAGATGGCGCTATAAGAAATGTCTTCTGACGTTTATTATAGATCGAGATAAGATTTAAAATCGAGTACACACCACTCTAGTTCTTCTTGTCGGAGATTTAAAAAAAAAAATTACTACGGAAACAGACATGGACTCACGTTTAATTATATCGTATACTCCGACTATAGCCACCGCCTTTAGCCATATGCCACCAGTACTTTTTTCAACTATCGTGCGCGTTGAGTACTTTTATTTGTTAAGAAGCAGCAAAAAATAGCACAAAAATACTATTTGCACATACACGGCGCGTATTTTAAGAGGACCGCGCGACGTTTATTGGTAAACTTTTAGTTTTAACGGCACAATGAGACAGATCCATTTAATTAACCGTATTAAAGCCGAGCGCCGAGGGAATCTGTGTTGTTTGTCCGTGTGTACTTGTACCGCTGGGTGTGTATATACTTAGCTTTATTACAGAGAGTAATAAAGGTGAATCCGTTTTTAAATACAGAGTTATTGGTCCGTGTTTCACGTTTGTAAATAAGATAAACAACCTCCATGACTATTGCTAGTAATAAGTTTTTTTTGTCTTCCATGCCGAAATTCTTGAGTAACGTCGTAGAATTGCTAGCTTGTTGGTTTTTTTACTGCACAATTTGGCACCTTTTTACTAAACAAAAATTTAAATAAAAATGGGCACAGGGTTCCAACATATCCATATTAAAAAAAATTGAAAAACGTATTAAATTTTTTTTAATGAAATTATGCTTTCTAATTCCGAAGTTCATTTCGCCTTAATGTTGTTAAGTATACAAAGAAAAGTTTACAATCAACTTTCTAAATTGATACTAAACAAAACCTCATTGCACTTTAGCTAAGTTTATTTTAGTTCCGTGTCGAATTAATCAGGAGTAGGCACCGGCACGTGGCTAGACAATAAATAAACACAAAATGCAGCAGAAAAAGTACAGTAAACATTTCCGAATACATTTTATTGTTGCGAGACTTTTTCTATTAATCGATTTTTTATTAGTTACTTAACTTGTGTGTGCCTTATTCATTCGAAAACTAATCTTCTTTTTCGTTTGCATTTCGTTTACAGAGCCATATAAAAAAAAATTCTAATCGGATAATCCAAAATTCATCATCAGACGCTCTTTGGTAAGAGCTACAAGTGCTACGCCACTCGTAGCACGGCTACGAAACGAAACAAAGTTAATAAATTTAAAGAAAATACAGCTACAGTAGTCTCAAACAAAAGTGTAGTAGATGATAGATAACGTTTTCAAATTAACTATTTTGGACTGAATAAAATTTACAAATTGGCAAAATTTACTCGCTAGATACAAGAACAGTTATTACAAAATCACGTCAGATTTCACAACCGGTTACGCAATTTTGTCATGTTACGCAATTCCGAACAATACTGAGTTAGTATTCTGCAATGCATTATCTGCCGAGTTCTCACGTCCCGGACAATAGCTCAGCAAATACGTGGGCGCTTATTTTTAAGCGAAAGTGATATAAATTACCCCTCCCGAGGAGAGCACATTTGTAAACAGCTTGTATTCAGAGCTTATAAGGCACTCTGCGCAAGTAGAATAAATTAATTGAAACTGTTGGACGCATCCGAAACAGTGAGGGGTTTTTTCATTAAACTATGTCCGAATCAGCTTAGTTTTTTATAAACTGTCCTACTGCTGGGAGAAGGGTAAGACCATCACGCTGGCCAAGTGCGGGTTGGCAGACTTTACTCATCTTCGAGAACATTTTTAAGAACTCTCGTACATGTAGTTTTACTTTACCGTTAGAAGTCAGCGGATATACGTCCATAACCTATAAAATACAAAATGTGCCAAAGTGCCCAACTAGGCTACCTACGCTTCGAACAATACGTTTTATAATTACTTATTATAACAAATGCCAACCACCTTGTAAAGAAAAAGTATATTTGTAGAAAAGGGTAGAAACATAGAACAAACTACTAAATAAAATTATTTTAAAATGTATACATAAAAAATTCTTATTAAAAAGACGTCGACATGACGTCGACAAATTTTGGGAAGAAGGCCAGTAAAATTTGAATGACAAGTATTGCTCGACTGATAATGATTAACATAATTTAAGTTAGATAATATAATATATATATCCAAAACGTATGTATAATGTTTTGCTACTATAACGGTTAAACATAAGGATCTCACCATATACCTATAATAAATTTTGTTGTGTTACTTAGAAGGCAAAAGGCCTATCGGCCGTCCCAGCTAAAGATGGAAGGATTAAGTGAGTGAGTTCTTACTCACTTCATCCTTCAATTCTTCCTTATGTCTTAAAGACTCTTATCTCCAAGAGCAGGAAGTCACTAGGTGGTGGTCATGAGGTTGGTCAAGATCGAGAAAAATTACGCTTTTAAGGTGGTTCCATTTCCATACAAATATTTTTTTGCTATTTATGGACAAACATATGGACAAACATTTATGGACAGCCCTGTTGGTTCATTGGTAGTGTGTCTGCTTCGAGAGCTGAAGGGCGTGGGTTCGATTCCCACTCAGAACGAACATTTGTGTCACTAACATCGATGTTTGTTCTGTGTCTGGGTGTACTGTTTGTATTATAAGTATGTATTTACAAAAAAAAAAGAAAAAAGTATTTAAGTATTCTATCAGTTATCTGTCTTCCATAGCACAAGCTCTGCTTAGTTTGGGGTCAGATGGCGCTGTGTGTAATGTCCTATGATATAAAAAAAAAAAAAAAAAAAAATGGAGCATAATTTTACAGTGAAATCACTGCTACTGGCATTTATTTTCATCTTTATTTGCGGCAAATCACAATTACTTGAATAAAATAGTACTATTTTAAGTTAGATATTAAATGTGGCAAAAATACTACAAAAGCGTAACATTTTCATAAAACTGAATCTCAATAATTTTGTAAATAATACCACAATTATTGGTAGCTATATTATCAAGCCCCTTAATACCATGTATCTACGTATTAAATATATCAGTCGTATCAAGATACCATTATAAATAATAGTTCCCTTTAATAATACGCGCACCTAATCCCGCAAACAGTATCCCGTGTAGAGTATAATTCTATATCCCCCGATATCCCTACAATCTACTGCCATTCAAGTATCCCAGTACGCAGGTGCCTCGTTACGTGTCACTACAGAGTCGAAAATGGACAGAGATACAGCTTACAAAAATAGCAACATAAGATCCAGAAGCTATAGCAGCCTATTTGCTAGAGGAGATCTGAGTTCAAAACAGACACGTACGAGCATCACCATACTTTCGAAGATACCCGTGTTCATAATTGCCGCTAACTTTATAGGGTGGTGGAAAACATCATGAGGAAACCAATATTCTAATATCATATAAAAACACTAAGTGAAACCGTATTTCGCTTTGCTGAGAAGGCAATTCAATATCAGTTGCACCTAAAAGGTTCAAATCACAACAATGAGCGATGAAGAAAACATTGCGAGGAAACCATATCAAGATTAATAAAAATAAATAAATAAACATCGTAGGACTATACACACAGCGCCATCTGGCCCCAAACTAAGCAGAGCTTGTGTGATGGAAGTCAGATAACTGATAGAATACATAAATACTTTTTTTTTGTAAATACATACAGAACACCTAGACACAGAACAAACATTTGTTTATTCACAAAATGTTTGCCCTGAGTGGGAATCGAACCCACACCCTACAGCTCTCAAATACTCGCAGATATACTACCAAGGGTGCTATCGATGGTAGAATACTTTCTAGTATTCGGCTGGCTAGCTACTATACTCAAGTTCAACATCTGCCACCAAGCACCTAACAGTGTGCAACCTCGCTGTAGTGCCAGTTCCATTCCAGACTAAGTGTGTTTATACCATCTTCAACTTAATGTCAGAAGAGCTGTGGTCAAACACCTAGCCTGACAAACATAAAAAAAGGGAAAATATAAGGATTCAAGAGATTGTAGACATTGGCGCACTAACCAGTAGTCAGAAGATCTCTGACAGTAATCTCTTTTGTCACTCTAGAGCAAATTCCTTCAACTCAATGATATGAATTGATGACAGAGAGTACAAATTAGAGTCAGATCAGTGTACTAATAGCGAGTCTAAATCGTTTACTCGGTAGCCATGATTTGATGAAGTTGTATTTCTGTGCATTCACTGCTCTGTATCTGCCCACCTCTAATCCTCCGTCGGATGTCCTTAACAGGATCGTCTTAAAGGGTATTATCGGTTATTAGTGGATATCATCCGGCCGTGGATATAAATCGTCTTTCGAATCGCTCCACTGAAGAGTCCAATTAGTTTATTTTGTGGAACTGAAAGGGGTGAATAGGGGAGTGTCGAGTTACTATCCGATTGGATGTTCTAATAGAAGGGTTTTCGTTTATCAATTTCTTTGGCTGTATAGTAAAAATGTACATTAATAAATAAAATAAATAAATAAATAAATATCACAGGACATTACACACAGCGCCATCTGACCCCAAACTAAGCAAAGCTTGTGCTATGGAAGACAGATAACTGATAGAATAGGTACTTAAATACTTTTTTTTTGTAAATACGTACTTATAATACATACAGTACACCCAGACACAGAACAAACATCGATGTTAGTCACACAAATGTTAGTCCTGAGTGGGAATCGAACCCACGCCCTTCAGCTCTCGAAGCAGACATGCTACCAATGAACCAACAGGGCTGTCAATATATACAATGCATAGATTGTATTGATTCAATGGGCAACAAATGTCGCCGAAAATATGCAACGCCGACATGATATAAGATCTTGAATGGATGACGTATTGTAAGTTATAGCAATGATAGCTTAGCGTGGATGGTTCACGTCCCGAAGGACGTGTGTTCAAAGCCAAACAATGAGGTTGAGCTGCCGGTGGCGGAATACATCGTGAGGAAACCATAGAATGGTGGTAGGGTATTTTCTAGTACTCAGCTGGCTAGCTACTGGCTACGGTGTTCCGGCAGCCGCACTTGAGAGCTAGTTCCATTTCAGGTTAGGGCTGCTTTACTATCTTGGACCACACGGTCATTTACCATCAGATGAGCTGTACTGAAACACCTTGCTTGTCAATCATAAAAAAAATAGGTTATATAATTAGGAACGTGAGATAAACTTGATTGCACTGTCTGCTTCATGAGCTGAAATGTGTGGGTTCGATTCCCCCCCAAGATAAACATTACGTATGTATTATAAGTATTTATTTACAAAAATATATATTTATAATACATTATTTATTTATATAGTTCCCATAGTACAACACAGATCAAGGGTGATACAGTAATTATTATTTTTAATAACAATAATGTCTTTCAAATAATAAAACGTCAAAACTCACGCTTAATAAATTCAAAATTATTCATACATAATAAAGCTGGTGAAAAAATGAGGAAGTGAAAAAAAAAACGAAATTGTCGCCTGAATTTCGTGTAGCCGAGCGGAGGTATAAGGTAACACCGCGTAAAATCGGAGTTTAATATTAATTAGGGCTCCGCCGCGGGCGGGACCGCAGCCCCTTTGAATATTTCACCGATGCGGCCCTTCTTGGTAGATGACACGTTTATTTGCAAGTAGATAGAACTCACGACAAACTTTATAGCCGATCTAAATAGTTGATGGCATTATCAAACATGTTTTATGTAGGCATGAATAGATAACAGGGTAGCTTTTACTTGGTGGTAGATCTTCTTACCAGAAGGTAGTGCCAGATTTTTTTTAAGTGTAAAAATTAATGAGACGAACGTGACGCTCTCCTGATGGTAAGAAATAACGTGTCCATAACTTGCAGTGATACACAGAACTTTGAGTAACAAAACAACGTACAGGGCATCACTGCTTTGGCGCTCATTACTTTGAGACTTTCGTTGGTCAGTCTCAACAGCCCAGTAATTTTGCTAGCTGCAGTACCCTTCGAACCGGAACACAGTAATGTTTACACACTACTGCTTAGTGGCAGAATAACTGGTACTGCGGTGGTACCTACCTAGACGATCTCCTGCTAAGGAGATCTACCACCAAGCAGTAGTGTGTAAACATTACCGTGTTCTGATTTAAAGGGTTCAGCTAGCGATATTACAGGGCTGTTGAAACTAACCATCAAAAGGCTCCAAGTAATAAGTGCCAAAGCAGCGATGGCCAGGACTATGTTTTACTACTTAAAGTTCTGTGTATCACTGCAATAGTCATAGACAAGCGTTATTTCTTACCATCAGGAGAGCGTCTTGTTCGTCTTATTACTTTTTACCTACGACGGAACGGAGACGGTATATGCGTTTGGGGTGAGAGGATCTTTGTTTGTGCAAATACATGTTGCCATTTTTCTCCAAAAGTACCTACTAGTCCGATTTTGATGCAGTTTTCAGGTATGGGTTCGGGTTTGATTGGTGCATATTCTTAGATAGGTGTTACGGTGACAACTCACCAGAGGGCGCAGCTGCAAAAATTTTTTGTGCAAATACATGTTGCCATTTTTCTCTAAAATTTCTAGTCCGATTTTGATGCAGTTTTCAGTTATGGGTTCGGGTTTCATAGGTGCATTAACTTAGATAGGTGACAATTACTTTTAAAACGTTGTGGGATTTTTTCAAAATTAAAAATTTGGCTTTTATAGTAATACATAAAAACTAGCATTTGATGAGCTCAGTGTTTCTTTTTTATGTTTTTCGTGTTTTTGCATATTGTTAGCATAAGTTATTCACAATGGAGCTTAAAGGCGAGATGCGTGGCTTACTTAGAGCGGTTATAAAGTTATGCACAGATTGTACTGGTTGTACGGTTTCGCATGCGGCTTTACATACGAAATCAACGGATTTTGACCGTATTGATTATTATTTAGTTGTTGTATACGTTTAATTTTAGAGTCAAATCTTTTAAGAGATGTACGGCAGCCTGTTACATCCAGTTGGGAGACTATCAAACCGCCAATTTGGAGGTCCGGAGTTTAAAACCCATCATAATTAGCCTATCGAAGTCCACTGCTGGACATGGGCCTCTCCGACACGCCACTCAGTACGATCATCGGCTTTTCGCTTCCATCTACTGGCAGCTATCCTACGTATATCGTCACTCCATCGAGTGTCAGGGCGTCCTACGCTACGTTTGCCAATTCGCGGTCTCCACTCCAGAACATGTCTACCCCAGCGGTTATCGGTTCTGCGATAGACAGTAAAAATATACTGCTTCAATATTGTTTTATTGGCGGTAATAGCTAACTCAATGTTATACTATAATTATATAATTGCACTTTATGCTATTTTTGACTACTGTATCTAATAAACAAATAAGTTATGTGCGTATTGCTAACAAATATATAACGAAGCCCACACAGTGTCAATGTCCTTTAAATAATAATTATACACATTGCACTTGATTATGCGAGTAAAATATAGATAGATATAACTTTTTTTTTTAATGGTTGACGGGCTAGATGTTTGACCACAGCTCACCTGATGTCAAGTGAAGGTGTGGTCGAAGATGGTAAAGCACACCTAGCCTGGAATGCAACTGGCTCTCAAGTGAGGCTGCCGGAACACACCGTTAGATGCTTGGCGGCAGATTTTCAACTTGAGGGTGGTAGGTGGTGGTGGTGGCCATCCGAGTACTAAAGTACCCTACCACCATGCTTTGGTTTCCTCACGATGTTTTCCTTCACCGGCAGCTCAATCTCATTGTTCGGGTTTGAACCCACGCCCTTCGGCATGCGAACCTACCGCGCTAACCACTGAGCTATCATCGATACATATAACTCTTTATTGTGCACATCGTAAATAGAAAAGAGTACAGAGAACAAAACACCTTATTAACTATTAAATATTTATTACGCATTTATTTATTACTTCCAACAAATAATTTCACAAAGATCTATTTACATTATTAGTATTGTATTTTTATTAGTAATGTTTCTCTGTATTGTTACCTTTAACAGAGAACAATTCGAAAGAGATAATACTGAGGGAATATAGCAGACAGAACAGACCAAATTGCTTTCACATGCATTTTGTAATTTTACTATGGATAATTGGATATACAATATACATACGTAAATGTAAAATGTGTACAGATTGCGTGTGTATAGGCCACGTACAGCAGGAGATATCGGTAGGTAGGCTGCTAGATAGACATTGCGGTTATTCCATTGAGATATCTTCTAATGCGGGTCAGGGGGCCTACTGTATACAAAACTTTCTTATTTTAATGACGTGGGAGATCATATCTCATTAGTAAATCAGTAAATCGGTAAATTAGTAATATTTATTGGCCATAAATAACAATAATGTTAAAGGCACTTGTACAAAAAAAATATCTTTAATTACACTTTAATGAATGAAGCTATATACGAGTACTTAACCCAATCTAACAACAACGAACATACTACAGCGGAGGCTCCGTTTATGTGCTACACATAGATGAGAATTCCGAGAAACTCATTGCCATATTATTATTTTCAATTAATTCGTAAAAAGAATTGCTTTCCAAGAAATGTTACAATGTTATGTTATGTTGTTGTTTTACAAAATAAATGTTTGTTCTGTGCCTGGGTGTTCTGTATGTATTATATGTATTTACAAAATAAAAAGTATTTATGTATTCTATCAGGTATATGACTTCCATCACACAAGCTCTGCTTAGTTTGGGCAAGTTTTTTTTTTAATGTTTTTTTTTTAAATTCGGTATGATTTAATTCTGTAATACATTTAGGCAAATTATTATACATTAATATTAATTAATTATAATGAAGCTGCAGGAGTAGGGAGAGTAACCGTCGACATCTAATCTAAGAGTAATAAACGCCAAGCAGCGATCCTGTAGATTTTATTTTGTTACTCAAGTTCTGGGTCCTACTGCAATGGTATTGGACAGGCCTCTTACCATCGGGAGAGTATATCATTCGGTTTATTATTTTTACATAAAAAAGCTACTATTTTTATTTTGTTTGTAGCTGTCTCTCTCATAACATAATTTTAATTGATAACGATGTTTTAAATAATTTTTGTGTTATTTTTATTTTTTTAATGGTGTATGTTACCGGTGTTTGTAATATTATTATTATATTATATAAAGTTAAATTACCACTGACTGACTCACTGACATAAATAGAAGTCATATACGGAGATATGGGGGGGGGAAAAAGAGTATAGACTCGTACAGGGATGAGTTCAGAGGGCCCAGGAAAAATCCGAAATCACCAGGAAACCAGGTCTTCGCGATGGGACCCCATGGTATCTTGGAAACGGTGATACCTAAGGGGATCGCTCTCGAACTGAATGTTCCCAAAACCCTGGGAACTTTCAGGGGGGATGAAAAAAAACACACCCCCCGAAGAAAAAAACGTCCCCGCCATACAAACTTGGACCTCTCATATTTCGAAAACGGCTCGAGATGGACGGGGGGTGCTCGACCGAATGTCATAGGGAACCGCGAGATCTTTCAGGGGAAAGCGGCCTCGAGGGCCTCCGGAGGCCTTTTTTGGCCTCGAAATTTCAAACGGGTCCTAGAGGTCTGAAATTTTGGCTCCGGGGGTTTATGGGACCTCTGATTGTAAATATGTAAAAAATTTTTAAAAGTTTTTTTTTTTTAATATAGCTGTCATACAACGTGATTCGAGGGTCGGACTGTAGGGGCGAAACGGTGGTACTCCGGCGGCCCCGGAGCCGCCCCCGCGAGGCCGAAGGCCGAGCAGGTAGCTGGCGAGGTCGGAGGCCGAGCGTACGGAGGCGAGGCCGAAGGCCGAGCCGCCCACTTCGAGGCCGAAGGCCGAGAAGTGCGGCAACTCGCTACGTACGATATTTTGCCAGAATCGAAATCCTCCCGGCGAGGCCGGAGGCCGAGCCACACACTTGCGAGGCCGAAGGCCGAGCGTACGAAGGCGAGGCCGAAGGCCGAGCGTCACACTTTGAGGCCGAAGGCCGAGAAGTGTGCCAACTCGCTAGGTATGGAGCTCACGACAGAGGTAAAGCGACATACCTGCGAGGCCGGAGGCCGAGCTACGAAACCGCGAGGCCGAAGGCCGAGCTCTGAACCGGCGAGGCCGAAGGCCGAGCTTCAAACCGGCGAGGCCGAAGGCCGAGCTTCGACTCCGCGAGGCCGAAGGCCGAGCTTTGAAGGTGCGAGGCCGCAGGCCGAGTTACACACTTGCGAGGCCGGAGGCCGAGCTCCGAACCGCGAGGCCGAAGGCCGAGCTTCAAACCGGCGAGGCCGAAGGCCGAGCTTCGACCCCGCGAGGCCGAAGGCCGAGCTTCGAAGGTGCGAGGCCGAAGGCCGAGCTACCGACTCGCGAAGCCGCAGGCTGAGCCCCACACTTCGAGGCCGAAGGCCGAGAAGTGTGGCAATCACGAGACACCCAAGTCGTAATCATCATCATAATCAGCCGATATTCAACTGCCTCGCGTTCCCTTACCTTTCGTTCAATTTGAATTTCGTTTGATAAGTTCAACTGAGCGACAAGAGTTTAGCTCACGGAAAAGCCAAAATCATCATCATAATCAGCCACGACCCAACCGAATGCCATTCCTGCCCCGTTTATCCTACTGCTTTGTTATTTTTTAAAAGTTTAAAGTCGAACTTCAACTCCCGCCCCTCCCCACCATGACGACCCCCCCGCGGGCCGCATGCGGCCCGCGCACCCACGCAAATACTAGTTATATTATATAAAGTTAAATTACCACTGACTGACTGACTGACTGACTGACATAAATAGAAGTCATATACGGGGATATGGGGGGGGAAAAGCGAGTATACCACGATATGAGGATGGGTTCAGAGGGCCCAGGAAAAATCTGAAATCACCAGGAAACCAGGTCTTCGCGATGGGACCCCATGGTATCTCGACAACGGTGAAACATAAGGCGGTCGCTCTCGAACTGAATCTTCCCAAAACCCTGGGAACTTTCAGGGGGGATGAAAAAAAACACACCCCCCGAAGAAAAAAACGTCCCCGCCATACAAACTTGGACCTCTCGTATTTCGAAAACGGCTAGAGATGAACGGGAGGTGCTCGACCGAATGTCATAGGGAACCGCGAGATCTTTCAGGGGAAAGCGGCCTCGAAGGCCTCCGGAGGCCTTTTTTGGCCTCGAAATTTCAAACGGGTCCTAGAGGTCTGAAATTTTGGCTCCGGGGGTTTATGGGACCTCTGATTGTAAATATGTAAAAATTTTTTTAAAGTTTCTTTTTTTTAATATAGCTGTCATACAACGTGATTTGCGGGTCGGACTGTAGGGGCGAAACGGTGGTACTCCGGCGGCCCCGGAGCCGCCCCCGCGAGGCCGAAGGCCGAGCTACACACTCGCGAGGCCGGAGGCCGAGCGTACGGAGGCGAGGCCGAAGGCCGAGCCGCCCACTTCGAGGCCGAAGGCCGAGAAGTGCGGCAGCTCGCTACGTACGATATTTTGCCAGAATCGAAATTCTCCCGGCGAGGCCGGAGGCCGAGCCAGACACTTGCGAGGCCGAAGGCCGAGCGTACGGAGGCGAGGCCGAAGGCCGAGCGTCACACTTTGAGGCCGAAGGCCGAGAAGTGTGCCAACTCGCTAGGTATGGAGCTCACGACAGAGGTAAAGCGACATACCTGCGAGGCCGGAGGCCGAGCTACGAAACCGCGAGGCCGAAGGCCGAGCTCTGAACCGGCGAGGCCGAAGGCCGAGCTTCAAACCGGCGAGGCCGAAGGCCGAGCTTCGACCCCGCGAGGCCGAAGGCCGAGCTTTGAAGGTGCGAGGCCGCAGGCCGAGTTACACACTTGCGAGGCCGGAGGCCGAGCTCCGAACCGCGAGGCCGAAGGCCGAGCTTCAAACCGGCGAGGCCGAAGGCCGAGCTTCGACCCCGCGAGGCCGAAGGCCGAGCTTCGAAGGTGCGAGGCCGAAGGCCGAGCTACCGACTCGCGAAGCCGCAGGCTGAGCCCCACACTTCGAGGCCGAAGGCCGAGAAGTGTGGCAATCACGAGACACCCAAGTCGTAATCATCATCATAATCAGCCGATATTCAACTGCCTCGCGTTTCCTTACCTTTCGTTCAATTTGAATTTCGTTTGTTAAGTTCAACTAAGCGACAAGAGTTTAGCTCACGGAAAAGCCAAACTCATCATCATAATCAGCCACGACCCAACCGAATGCCATTCCTGCCCCGTTTATCCTACTGCTTTGTTATTTTTTTAAAGTTACAAGTCAAAAGCAAAGCCCCGCCCCTCCCCACCATGACGACCTCCCCGCGGGCCGCATGCGGCCCGCGCACCCACGCAAATACTAGTTATATTATATAAAGTTAAATTACCACTCACTGACTGACTCACTTAGATAAATAGAAGTCATATACGGAGATATGGGGGGGGGGAAAGCGAGTATACCACGATATGGGGATGGGTTCAGAGGGCCCAGGAAAAATCCGAAATCACCAGGAAACCAGGTCTTCGCGATGGGACCCCATGGTATCTCGACAACGGTGGCACCTAAGGCGGTCGCTCTCGAACTGAATCTTCCCAAAACCCTGGGAACTTTCAGGGGGGATGAAAAAAAACACACCCCCCGAAGAAAAAAACGTCCCCGCCATACAAACTTGGACCTCTCGTATTTCGAAAACGGCTCGAGATGGACGGGGGGTGCTCGACCGAATGTCATAGGGAACCGCGAGATCTTTCAGGGGAAAGCGGCCTCGAAGGCCTCCGGAGGCCTTTTTTGGCCTCGAAATTTCAAACGGGTCCTAGAGGTCTGAAATTTTGGCTCCGGGGGTTTATGGAACCTCTGATTTGAAAAATGTAAAAAATTTTTGAAAGTTTCTTTTTTTTAATATAGCTGTCATACAATGTGATTTGCGGGTCGGACTGTAGGGGCGAAACGGTGGTACTCCGGCGGCCCCGGAGCCGCCCCCGCGAGGCCGAAGGCCGAGCTACACACTCGCGAGGCCGGAGGCCGAGCGTACGGAGGCGAGGCCGAAGGCCGAGCCGCCCACTTCGAGGCCGAAGGCCGAGAAGTGCGGCAACTCGCTACGTACGATATTTTGCCAGAATCGAAATTCTCCCGGCGAGGCCGGAGGCCGAGCCACACACTTGCGAGGCCGAAGGCCGAGCGTACGGAGGCGAGGCCGAAGGCCGAGCGTCACACTTTGAGGCCGAAGGCCGAGAAGTGTGCCAACTCGCTAGGTATGGAGCTCACGACAGAGGTAAAGCGACATACCTGCGAGGCCGGAGGCCGAGCTACGAAACCGCGAGGCCGAAGGCCGAGCTCTGAACCGGCGAGGCCGAAGGCCGAGCTTCAAACCGGCGAGGCCGAAGGCCGAGCTTCGACCCCGCGAGGCCGAAGGCCGAGCTTTGAAGGTGCGAGGCCGCAGGCCGAGTTACACACTCGCGAGGCCGGAGGCCGAGCTCCGAACCGCGAGGCCGAAGGCCGAGCTTCAAACCGGCGAGGCCGAAGGCCGAGCTTCGACCCCGCGAGGCCGAAGGCCGAGCTTCGAAGGTGCGAGGCCGAAGGCCGAGCTACCGACTCGCGAAGCCGCAGGCTGAGCCCCACACTTCGAGGCCGAAGGCCGAGAAGTGTGGCAATCACGAGACACCCAAGTCGTAATCATCATCATAATCAGCCGACATTCAACTGCCTCGCGTTTCCTTACCTTTCGTTCAATTTGAATTTCGTTTGAAAAGTTAATGTAAGCAACGAGAGTTTAGCTCACGGAAAAGCCAAACTCATCATCATAATCAGCCCATACCCAACCGAATGCCATTCCTGCCCCGTTTATCCTACTGCTTTGTTATTTTTTAAAAAGTTACAAGTCGAACTTCAACTCCCGCCCCTCCCCACCATGACGACCCCCCCGCGGGCCGCATGCGGCCCGCGCACCCACGCAAATACTAGTTATTATATTATATAAAGTTAAATTACCACTGACTGACTGACTGACTTAGATAAATAGAAGTCATATAAGGGGATATGGGGGGGAGAAAGCGAGTATACCACGATATGGGGATGGGTTCAGAGGGCCCAGGAAAAATCTGAAATCACCAGGAAACCAGGTCTTCGCGATGGGACCCCATGAGATCTCGGAAAGGGTGATAGCTAAGGGGGTCGCTCTCGAACTGAATGTTCCCAAAACCCTGGGAACTTTCAGGGGGGATGAAAAAAAACACACCCCCCGAAGAAAAAAACGTCCCCGCCATACAAACTTGGACCTCTCGTATTTCGAAAACGGCTCGAGATGGACGGGGGGTGCTCGACCGAATGTCATAGGGAACCGCGAGATCTTCCAGGGGAAAGCGGCCTCGAGGGCCTCCGGAGGCCTTTTTTGGCCTCGAAATTTCAAACGGGTCCTAGAGGTCTGAAATTTTGGCTCCGGGGGTTTATGGGACCTCTGATTGTAAATTTGTAAAAATTTTTTTAAAGTTTCTTTTTTTTAATATAGCTGTCATACAACGTGATTTGCGGGTCGGACTGTAGGGGCGAAACGGTGGTACTCCGGCGGCCCCGGAGCCGCCCCCGCGAGGCCGAAGGCCGAGCGGGTAGCTGGCGAGGCCGGAGGCCGAGCGTACGGAGGCGAGGCCGAAGGCCGAGCCGCCCACTTCGAGGCCGAAGGCCGAGAAGTGCGGCAACTCGCTACGTACGATATTTTGCCAGAATCGAAATCCTCCCGGCGAGGCCGGAGGCCGAGCCACACACTTGCGAGGCCGAAGGCCGAGCGTACGGAGGCGAGGCCGAAGGCCGAGCGTCACACTTTGAGGCCGAAGGCCGAGAAGTGTGCCAACTCGCTAGGTATGGAGCTCACGACAGAGGTAAAGCGACATACCTGCGAGGCCGGAGGCCGAGCTACGAAACCGCGAGGCCGAAGGCCGAGCTCTGAACCGGCGAGGCCGAAGGCCGAGCTTCGAACCGGCGAGGCCGAAGGCCGAGCTTCGACCCCGCGAGGCCGAAGGCCGAGCTTCGAAGGTGCGAGGCCGGAGGCCGAGCTCCGAACCGCGAGGCCGAAGGCCGAGCTTCAAACCGGCGAGGCCGAAGGCCGAGCTTCAAACCGGCGAGGCCGAAGGCCGAGCTTCGACCCCGCGAGGCCGAAGGCCGAGCTTCGAAGGTGCGAGGCCGAAGGCCGAGCTACCGACTCGCGAAGCCGCAGGCTGAGCCCCACACTTCGAGGCCGAAGGCCGAGAAGTGTGGCAATCACGAGACACCCAAGTCGTAATCATCATCATAATCAGCCGATATTCAACTGCCTCGCGTTCCCTTACCTTTCGTTCAATTTGAATTTCGTTTGATAAGTTCAACTGAGCGACAAGAGTTTAGCTCACGGAAAAGCCAAAATCATCATCATAATCAGCCCATACCCAACCGAATGCCATTCCTGCCCCGTTTATCCTACTGCTTTGTTATTTTTTAAAAGTTACAAGTCGAAAGCAAAGCCCCGCCCCTCCCCACCATGACCACCTCCCCGCGGGCCGCATGCGGCCCGCGCACCCACGCAAATACTAGTTATATTATATAAAGTTAAATTACCACTCACTGACTGACTGACTTAGATAAATAGAAGTCATATAAGGGGATATGGGGGGGGAAAAGCGAGTATACCACGATATGAGGATGGGTTCAGAGGGCCCAGGAAAAATCTGAAATCACCAGGAAACCAGGTCTTCGCGATGGGACCCCATGGTATCTCGACAACGGTGAAACATAAGGCGGTCGCTCTCGAACTGAATCTTCCCAAAACCCTGGGAACTTTCAGGGGGGATGAAAAAAAACACACCCCCCGAAGAAAAAAACGTCCCCGCCATACAAACTTGGACCTCTCGTATTTCGAAAACGGCTCGAGATGGACGGGGGGTGCTCGACCGAATGTCATAGGGAACCGCGAGATCTTTCAGGGGAAAGCGGCCTCGAGGGCCTCCGGAGGCCTTTTTTGGCCTCGAAATTTCAAACGGGTCCTAGAGGTCTGAAATTTTGGCTCCGGGGGTTTATGGGACCTCTGATTGTAAATATGTAAAAATTTTTTTAAAGTTTCTTTTTTTTAATATAGCTGTCATACAATGTGATTTTCGGGTCGGACTGTAGGGGCGAAACGGTGGTACTCCGGCGGCCCCGGAGCCGCCCCCGCGAGGCCGAAGGCCGAGCGGGTAGCTGGCGAGGCCGGAGGCCGAGCGTACGGAGGCGAGGCCGAAGGCCGAGCCGCCCACTTCGAGGCCGAAGGCCGAGAAGTGCGGCAACTCGCTACGTACGATATTTTGCCAGAATCGAAAACCTCCCGGCGAGGCCGGAGGCCGAGCCACACACTTGCGAGGCCGAAGGCCGAGCGTACGGAGGCGAGGCCGAAGGCCGAGCGTCACACTTTGAGGCCGAAGGCCGAGAAGTGTGCCAACTCGCTAGGTATGGAGCTCACGACAGAGGCAAAGCGACATACCTGCGAGGCCGGAGGCCGAGCTACGAAACCGCGAGGCCGAAGGCCGAGCTCTGAACCGGCGAGGCCGAAGGCCGAGCTTCAAACCGGCGAGGCCGAAGGCCGAGCTTCGACCCCGCGAGGCCGAAGGCCGAGCTTTGAAGGTGCGAGGCCGCAGGCCGAGTTACACACTTGCGAGGCCGGAGGCCGAGCTCCGAACCGCGAGGCCGAAGGCCGAGCTTCAAACCGGCGAGGCCGAAGGCCGAGCTTCGACCCCGCGAGGCCGAAGGCCGAGCTTCGAAGGTGCGAGGCCGAAGGCCGAGCTACCGACTCGCGAAGCCGCAGGCTGAGCCCCACACTTCGAGGCCGAAGGCCGAGAAGTGTGGCAATCACGAGACACCCAAGTCGTAATCATCATCATAATCAGCCGACATTCAACTGCCTCGCGTTTCCTTACCTTTCGTTCAATTTGAATTTCGTTTGTTAAGTTCAACGAAGCGACAAGAGTTTAGCTCACGGAAAAGCCAAACTCATCATCATAATCAGCCCATACCCAACCGAATGCCATTCCTGCCCCGTTTATCCTACTGCTTTGTTATTTTTTAAAAGTTACAAGTCAAAAGCAAAGCCCCGCCCCTCCCCACCATGACGACCTCCCCGCGGGCCGCATGCGGCCCGCGCACCCACGCAAATACTAGTTTATATTATATAAAGTTAAATTACCACTCACTGACTGACTGACTGACTGACATAAATAGAAGTCATATACGGGGATATGGGGGGGGGAAAGCGAGTATACCACGATATGGGGATGGGTTCAGAGGGCCCAGGAAAAATCCGAAATCACCAGGAAACCAGGTCTTCGCGATGGGACCCCATGAGATCTCGGAAATGGTGATATCTAAGGGGGTCGCTCTCGAACTAAATGTTCCCAAAACCCTGGGAACTTTCAGGGGGGATGAAAAAAAACACACCCCCCGAAGAAAAAAACGTCCCCGCCATACAAACTTGGACCTCTCATATTTCGAAAACGGTTCGAGATGGACGGGGGGTGCTCGACCGAATGTCATAGGGAACCGCGAGATCTTCCAGGGGAAAGTGGCCTCGAAGGCCTCCGGAGGCCTTTTTTGGCCTCGAAATTTCAAACGGGTCCTAGAGGTCTGAAATTTTGGCTCCGGGGGTTTATGGGACCTCTGATTGTAAATATGTAAAAAATTTTTGAAAGTTTCTTTTTTTTAATATAGCTGTCATACAACGTGATTTGCGGGTCGGACTGTAGGGGCGAAACGGTGGTACTCCGGCGGCACCGGAGCCGCCCCCGCGAGGCCGAAGGCCGAGCAGGTAGCCGGCGAGGCCGGAGGCCGAGCGTACGGAGGCGAGGCCGAAGGCCGAGCCGCCCACTTCGAGGCCGAAGGCCGAGAAGTGCGGCAACTCGCTACGTACGATATTCTGCCAGAATCGAAATCCCCCGGCGAGGCCGGAGGCCGAGCCACACACTTGCGAGGCCGAAGGCCGAGCGTACGGAGGCGAGGCCGAAGGCCGAGCGTCACACTTTGAGGCCGAAGGCCGAGAAGTGTGCCAACTCGCTAGGTATGGAGCTCACGACAGAGGTAAAGTGACATACCTGCGAGGCCGGAGGCCGAGCTACGAAACCGCGAGGCCGAAGGCCGAGCTTCGAACCGCGAGGCCGAAGGCCGAGCTTCAAACCGGCGAGGCCGAAGGCCGAGCTTCGACCCCGCGAGGCCGAAGGCCGAGCTTTGAAGGTGCGAGGCCGCAGGCCGAGTTACACACTTGCGAGGCCGGAGGCCGAGCTCCGAACCGCGAGGCCGAAGGCCGAGCTTCAAACCGGCGAGGCCGAAGGCCGAGCTTCGACCCCGCGAGGCCGAAGGCCGAGCTTCGAAGGTGCGAGGCCGAAGGCCGAGCTACCGACTTGCGAGGCCGCAGGCTGAGCCCCACACTTCGAGGCCGAAGGCCGAGAAGTGTGGCAATCACGAGACACCCAAGTCGTAATCATCATCATAATCAGCCGACATTCAACTGCCTCGCGTTTCCTTACCTTTCGTTCAATTTGAATTTCGTTTGATAAGTTCAACTAAGCGACAGGAGTTTAGCTCACGGAAAAGCCAAAATCATCATCATAATCAGCCCATACCCGACCGAATGCCATTCCTGCCCCGTTTATCCTACTGCTTTGTTATTTTTTAAAGTTTTAAGTCGAACTTCAACTCCCGCCCCTCCCCACCATGACGACCTCCCCGCGGGCCGCATGCGGCCCGCGCACCCACGCAAATACTAGTACTTATATAAAGTTAAATTACCACTGACTGACTGACTGACTGACTTAGATAAATAGAAGTCATATAAGGGGATATGGGGGGGGGAAAGCGAGTATACCACGATATAGGGATGAGTTCAGAGGGCCCAGGAAAAATCCGAAATCACCAGGAAACCAGGTCTTCGCGATGGGACCCCATGGTATCTCGACAACGGTGAAACATAAGGCGGTCGCTCTCGAACTGAATCTTCCCAAAACCCTGGGAACTTTCAGGGGGGATGAAAAAAAACACACCCCCCGAAGAAAAAAACGTCCCCGCCATACAAACTTGGACCTCTCGTATTTCGAAAACGGCTCGAGATGGACGGGGGGTGCTCGACCGAATGTCATAGGGAACCGCGAGATCTTCCAGGGGAAAGCGGCCTCGAGGGCCTCCGGAGGCCTTTTTTGGCCTCGAAATTTCAAACGGGTCCTAGAGGTCTGAAATTTTGGCTCCGGGGGTTTATGGGACCTCTGATTGTAAATATGTAAAAATTTTTTGAAAGTTTCTTTTTTTTAATATAGCTGTCATACAACGTGATTTGCGGGTCGGACTGTAGGGGCGAAACGGTGGTACTTCGGCGGGCCTGGAGTCACCCCCGCGAGGCCGAAGGCCGAGCAGGTAGCTGGCGAGGCCGGAGGCCGAGCGTACGGAGGCGAGGCCGAAGGCCGAGCCGCCCACTTCGAGGCCGAAGGCCGAGAAGTGCGGCAACTCGCTACGTACGATATTTTGCCAGAATCGAAATCCTGCCGGCGAGGCCGGAGGCCGAGCCACACACTTGCGAGGCCGAAGGCCGAGCGTACGGAGGCGAGGCCGAAGGCCGAGCGTCACACTTTGAGGCCGAAGGCCGAGAAGTGTGCCAACTCGCTAAGTATGGAGCTCACGACAGAGGTAAAGCGACATACCTGCGAGGCCGGAGGCCGAGCTACGAAACCGCGAGGCCGAAGGCCGAGCTCTGAACCCGCGAGGCCGAAGGCCGAGCTTCGAACCGGCGAGGCCGAAGGCCGAGCTTCGACCCCGCGAGGCCGAAGGCCGAGCTTTGGAGGTGCGAGGCCGCAGGCCGAGCTACACACTTGCGAGGCCGAAGGCCGAGGCTCGAAACCGCGAGGCCGAAGGCCGAGCTCTGAATCGGCGAGGCCGAAGGCCGAGCTTCAGACCGGCGAGGCCGAAGGCCGAGCTTCGAAGGTGCGAGGCCGAAGGCCGAGCTACCGACTCGCGAAGCCGCAGGCTGAGCCCCACACTTCGAGGCCGAAGGCCGAGAAGTGTGGCAATCACGAGACACCCAAGTCGTAATCATCATCATAATCAGCCGACATTCAACTGCCTCGCGTTTCCTTACCTTTCGTTCAATTTGAATTTCGTTTGTTAAGTTCAACGAAGCGACAAGAGTTTAGCTCACGGAAAAGCCAAACTCATCATCATAATCAGCCAAGACCCAACCGAATGCCATTCCTGCCCCGTTTATCCGACTGCTTTGTTATTTTTTAAAAGTTACAAGTCGAACTTCAACTCCCGCCCCTCCCCACCATGACGACCCCCCCGCGGGCCGCATGCGGCCCGCGCACCCACGCAAATACTAGTTACTATAATATAAAGCTAAATAACCACTGACTGACTGACTGACTGACTTAGAGAAATAGAACTCATATAAGGAGAAGTCATAGGAAAAAACTAAATATATGGTCGTATAGAGAATCGCTCAGAGGGCCCGAATAAAATGTCGGACCTTCCGGAAGTCGACTCCTCGACGTGGTACCCCATCGGATCTCGGAAACTAGAGACATTTTTACTATTGCACTTTAACTAAATATACTCAAAACCTTGGTTACTTTTAGGTTCGTCAAAAAAAAACATGTGTTTCACACAAAAAAAACATGATCACCATACGAAATGTAACCTCTGATATCTCCGAAACGGTAAACTTTTTCGGGATGTCGCTCGAACAAACGTCATAGAGGACGTCGAGATCTTTCAGATGCAATTAAAAAAAACATAGGTCCCATACAAAATAATTCATGTGTAGGTCTCGCGACCAAAAGGTCACAACCGCCGCGAGTTTTCATAGGCGCTTACGCGTTTCGTTCAACGCCAGTGAAGCGACAAACTTAACTTTGCCGTCGTGTTTAACGTCGCCGCCACTTTATTACTTGCACGATAAGGTCGGGTTTTCCTAAACGGTTCGGTTTGTCTATTGTTCCTTTAACGTGGTAAAAAGTACTTTGTCGGTTTGTTTCAAGGAAAATAGTTACGCATATCGTATGTCTGGGCCATAAGGTTCGTAATTGCTATTATTTGCAATTATGCAACAGGATAAACTGCATCTTATCTTTGGCATCGATATACTTACTTTGTAGCCTTTGAAATAAGGTCCGTTATTGAAGTCGTAAAATTTCCGTTATCTATTGCTCGGGAATTCTTGGCGAAAGATTTTTTTTTTTAAGATCCTGTGACCGATGTCTTATTTACTCGCTCACTAACTTTTCGTAAGCACGGAGTGTTTTTCGAAATTAAATTACAAATTTGTTCAAACTTACTTATCTTGTGCTATATTTGTGGTTTACAGTGTTTTTCAATTGTTCGAGAGTGAGATGAGGTGAGTGTTGTTTAATTTTAATTACTTTTCGTGTTTTAGAGTTCGATGTGATGCAAACGTAGGTAGGTAGACATTTTGTTATTTGAATTGCAAGTTATTATTTAGATTTAGATATGTAAAACTAATCTTGAAGTGCAATAATTTCAATTACTTTTCGTGTTTTAAATTAGGTACTTATAATGGGTCGCGCTTCGGTGAAAATAGACTTTTTTTTTCGTAAATATGGTTTGGTCTTGGTGTCTATTTACTTATGAGTTATTATTTAATAGTACCACGGCTGTTGCTACATTGCCGAAATCTCGAGGTAAATAAACAAAACTATATACCGCTACCTGTTGACACACAGAAAATGTTACGCATATCGTATGTCTGGGGCATAAGGTTCTATTTGTAAGATTGTTGTAGTATGTAGGGAGTAATTTTATTTAATTTCGGCCAATATACAGAGTTATTATATAGAGTTTGTGTTTTTAAAGATGTACTTCCTATGTTGTAAAGTGGTTTAAGGTGAATGTTGCTTACTTTCTTTCCGTATTTTAAAAATCGATGTATTAGGTACAAATCTGTAATGGCGTCGCGCGCTTCAATGACAATGCCAGCCCTTTTTTTGGATGTGTGTTGTTTACAACTTTTGGTGTTTATATGTAAGTAAGTATGTAGACAATTTTTACCCGTCTAAGCTTAAAAGAGGTGATGTTAGACTTCCTATTATAATTATCTACTTAATGCCAGATGTTTTATGGTAGGTATCTTAAAACACTATCTATTATTTTTATGTTCCACCGCGATTTTTCGAGGCGCGATTTGCTTGCGCGTTTCGTTCAACGCCAGTGTTATGTGGCGTGATCTTTTCTACCTACTATAGGTATCACCGACAGCATTTAGAAAATAGTTCTGTCTATCACAGGAAGTATGAACTTAACTTTGGCATCGATATGCACTTTATGACTTGCTTAATAAGGTCGGTTTGTTTCTTTTAGGACCACGGCAATTGCTACGTTGTCGAAATCTCGAGGATATTTAGACACACAGAAAATAGTTATATATGTCTGGGCCATAAGGTTCGGAATCGCTCAGCCATTTCGTGAGCGCCTAACGAACCAAAATAATAAAAAAATCATCCTATTATTATGAGTAATAAAGGTAGGTATGTAAACAGTTCGCACCGAACAAAAGGATACTGCATCTTAACTTTGGCATCGATATACCTACTTTATGGCCTCTAAAATAAGGTCGGTTTTTTAATGGTTCGATTTGTCTATTGTTCCTATGGCGTGCTAAAATTATTGTTAAATCGATGTAATAGGTAGGTTCGTAATTATATCAAATTTTTTAACTTTTGCCACTTGAATTCATAATAGAACCACGGCTAAAATAAACTGTTCGCCGTTACCTTTTCGACACATAGAATACAGGCGGTTACATCACAATATCGTATGTCTGGGCCATAAGGGTCGGAATCGCTCAGCCATTTTGTGGTGTTCTTAAAATAAATAAATACAATTATATTTTTTTGTAATATTCGTCCCATACATAAATACATACATGCATACACACATGAATACAATAAAGTCGTTAAATTTCCGTTTTCCCAGTTTGTGTGATCGACGGTTAAAATACCTACCTATTTATTGCTCGAGAATTTTCGGAGAGTTACAATCAGTGTATATAAGTAGCCAGCCCTGAAGTTTTAGCTGGCGATCTACAGTTTTTGAAAGTCTCAGTTTTGGCAAGTTTAATTGAAAGGTTTCACAGTTTTTACAGTTTTGAGCTAATCTTCAGTTTTTATCTTATTATATTGAATTGACTTAGCGAAAAAAAATTACAACTTCTTTGTTATAGGTAATTAAATGTCCTCCTAAGTAGAAAAGTGTGAATTATGATTAGAAAAATAAATTTCAACCGGTTAGTTTTAGGTTAGGTTATGTTTGAACATAGACAACTTGCGCGAGCCGAGCGAGCGAAGCGAGCGTGCCGCGGCAGCGGCCGGCGAAGCGCCAGAAAGAAAATTAAAGATGTTACGAGGGGCTGCACACCCCGTAGGCCTACAATGATAGTAGATTCACTCATCAATTATGCTAACTTATACTCTCACATCTCACCGGATGGGATTTTTTTCTCGGGAAATTACTTATCCTTAATTTTGTTTTTAAGTTATTTTTTGATGGAATTAGTCTTAGGGTGCCTGCCGGTCATAAAATTAATCATAAGCATCATCATCATCATCATCATCATCAGCCTTAAGTCAACTGTATTGCGATTCTTTACCTATTTATTCTACAGCTTTCTTCAAAATTAAATAAATAACCTCGCTACAAATAACCCCTCGCTACAAACCCCCCCTCGCGGGCCGCTTGCGGCCCGCGCACCACCCAAAATACTAGTTATACTATATAAAGTTAAATTACCACTCACTGACTGACTGACTGACATAAATAGAAGTCATATACGGGGATATGGGGGGGGGAAAGCGAGTATACCACGATATCGGGATGGGTTCAGAGGGCCCAGGAAAAATCTGAAATCACCAGGAAACCAGGTCTTCGCGATGGGACCCCATGGTATCTCGACAACGGTGAAACATAAGGCGGTCGCTCTCGAACTGAATCTTCCCAAAACCCTGGGAACTTTCAGGGGGGATGAAAAAAAACACACCCCCCGAAGAAAAAAACGTCCCCGCCATACAAACTTGGACCTCTCGTATTTCGAAAACGGCTCGAGATGGACGGGGGGTGCTCGACCGAATGTCATAGGGAACCGCGAGATCTTTCAGGGGAAAGCGGCCTCGAGGGCCTCCGGAGGCCTTTTTCGGCCTCGAAATTTCAAACGGGTCCTAGAGGTCTGAAATTTTGGCTCCGGGGGTTTATGGGACCTCTGATTGTAAATATGTAAAAATTTTTTGAAAGTTTCTTTTTTTTAATATAGCTGTCATACAATGTGATTTTCGGGTCGGACTGTAGGGGCGAAACGGTGGTACTCCGGCGGCCCCGGAGCCGCCCCCGCGAGGCCGAAGGCCGAGCGGGTAGCTGGCGAGGCCGGAGGCCGAGCGTACGGAGGCGAGGCCGAAGGCCGAGCCGCCCACTTCGAGGCCGAAGGCCGAGAAGTGCGGCAACTCGCTACGTACGATATTTTGCCAGAATCGAAATCCCCCCGGCGAGGCCGGAGGCCGAGCCACACACTTGCGAGGCCGAAGGCCGAGCGTACGGAGGCGAGGCCGAAGGCCGAGCGTCACACTTTGAGGCCGAAGGCCGAGAAGTGTGCCAACTCGCTAGGTATGGAGCTCACGACAGAGGTAAACCGACATACCTGCGAGGCCGGAGGCCGAGCTACGAAACCGCGAGGCCGAAGGCCGAGCTCTGAACCGGCGAGGCCGAAGGCCGAGCTTCAAACCGGCGAGGCCGAAGGCCGAGCTTCGACCCCGCGAGGCCGAAGGCCGAGCTTTGAAGGTGCGAGGCCGCAGGCCGAGTTACACACTTGCGAGGCCGGAGGCCGAGCTCCGAACCGCGAGGCCGAAGGCCGAGCTTCAAACCGGCGAGGCCGAAGGCCGAGCTTCGACCCCGCGAGGCCGAAGGCCGAGCTTCGAAGGTGCGAGGCCGAAGGCCGAGCTACCGACTCGCGAAGCCGCAGGCTGAGCCCCACACTTCGAGGCCGAAGGCCGAGAAGTGTGGCAATCACGAGACACTTAAGTCGTAATCATCATCATAATCAGCCGACATTCAACTGCCTCGCGTTTCCTTACCTTTCGTTCAATTTGAATTTCGTTTGAAAAGTTAATGTAAGCAACGAGAGTTTAGCTCACGGAAAAGCCAAACTCATCATCATAATCAGCCCATACCCAACCGAATGCCATTCCTGCCCCGTTTATCCTACTGCTTTGTTATTTTTTAAAAGTTACAAGTCAAAAGCAAAGCCCCGCCCCTCCCCCCCATGACGACCTCCCCGCGGGCCGCATGCGGCCCGCGCACCCACGCAAATACTAGTTATTATATTATATAAAGTTAAATTACCACTGACTGACTGACTGACTCACTTAGATAAATAGAAGTCATATACGGGGATACGGGGGGGGGAAAGCGAGTATACCACGATATGGGGATGGGTTCAGAGGGCCCAGGAAAAATCCGAAATCACCAGGAAACCAGGTCTTCGCGATGGGACCCCATGGTATCTCGACAACGGTGGCACCTAAGGGGGTCGCTCTCGAACTGAATGTTCCCAAAACCCTGGGAACTTTCAGGGGGGATGAAAAAAAACACACCCCCCGAAGAAAAAAACGTCCCCGCCATACAAACTTGGACCTCTCGTATTTCGAAAACGGCTCGAGATGGACGGGGGGTGCTCGACCGAATGTCATAGGGAACCGCGAGATCTTTCAGGGGAAAGCGGCCTCGAAGGCCTCCGGAGGCCTTTTTTGGCCTCGAAATTTCAAACGGGTCCTAGGGGTCTGAAATTTTGGCTCCGGGGGTTTATGGGACCTCTGATTGTAAATATGTGAAAATTTTTTGAAAGTTTCTTTTTTTTAATATAGCTGTCATACAACGTGATTTGCGGGTCGGACTGTAGGGGCGAAACGGTGGTACTTCGGTGGGCCTGGAGTCACCCCCGCGAGGCCGAAGGCCGAGCAGGTAGCTGGCGAGGCCGGAGGCCGAGCGTACGCAGGCAAGGCCGAAGGCCGAGCCGCCCACTTCGAGGCCGAAGGCCGAGAAGTGCGGCAACTCGCTACGTACGATATTTTGCCAGAATCGAAATCCTCCCGGCGAGGCCGGAGGCCGAGCCACACACTTGCGAGGCCGAAGGCCGAGCGTACGGAGGCGAGGCCGAAGGCCGAGCGTCACACTTTGAGGCCGAAGGCCGAGAAGTGTGCCAACTCGCTAGGTATGGAGCTCACGACAGAGGTAAAGCGACATACCTGCGAGGCCGGAGGCCGAGCTACGAAACCGCGAGGCCGAAGGCCGAGCTCTGAACCGGCGAGGCCGAAGGCCGAGCTTCAAACCGGCGAGGCCGAAGGCCGAGCTTCGACCCCGCAAGGCCGAAGGCCGAGCTTTGAAGGTGCGAGGCCGCAGGCCGAGTTACACACTTGCGAGGCCGGAGGCCGAGCTCCGAACCGCGAGGCCGAAGGCCGAGCTTCAAACCGGCGAGGCCGAAGGCCGAGCTTCGACCCCGCGAGGCCGAAGGCCGAGCTTCGAAGGTGCGAGGCCGAAGGCCGAGCTACCGACTCGCGAAGCCGCAGGCTGAGCCCCACACTTCGAGGCCGAAGGCCGAGAAGTGTGGCAATCACGAGACACCCAAGTCGTAATCATCATCATAATCAGCCGACATTCAACTGCCTCGCGTTTCCTTACCTTTCGTTCAATTTGAATTTCGTTTGATAAGTTCAACTGAGCGACAAGAGTTTAGCTCACGGAAAAGCCAAAATCATCATCATAATCAGCCCATACCCAACCGAATGCCATTCCTGCCCCGTTTATCCTACTGCTTTGTTATTTTTTAAAAGTTACAAGTCAAAAGCAAAGCCCCGCCCCTCCCCACCATGACGACCTCCCCGCGGGCCGCATGCGGCCCGCGCACCCACGCAAATACTAGTTATATTATATAAAGTTAAATTACCACTCACTGACTGACTGACTGACTGACATAAATAGAAGTCATATACGGGGATATGGGGGGGGGAAAGCGAGTATACCACGATATGGGGATGGGTTCAGAGGGCCCAGGAAAAATCTGAAATCACCAGGAAACCAGGTCTTCGCGATGGGACCCCATGAGATCTCGGAAAGGGTGATAGCTAAGGGGGTCGCTCTCGAACTGAATGTTCCCAAAACCCTGGGAACTTTCAGGGGGGATGAAAAAAAACACACCCCCCGAAGAAAAAAACGTCCCCGCCATACAAACTTGGACCTCTCATATTTCGAAAACGGCTCGAGATGGACGGGGGGTGCTCGACCGAATGTCATAGGGAACCGCGAGATCTTCCAGGGGAAAGCGGCCTCGAGGGCCTCCGGAGGCCTTTTTTGGCCTCGAAATTTCAAACGGGTCCTAGAGGTCTGAAATTTTGGCTCCGGGGGTTTATGGGACCTCTGATTGTAAATTTGTAAAAATTTTTTTAAAGTTTCTTTTTTTTAATATAGCTGTCATACAACGTGATTTGCGGGTCGGACTGTAGGGGCGAAACGGTGGTACTCCGGCGGCCCCGGAGCCGCCCCCGCGAGGCCGAAGGCCGAGCGGGTAGCTGGCGAGGCCGGAGGCCGAGCGTACGGAGGCGAGGCCGAAGGCCGAGCCGCCCACTTCGAGGCCGAAGGCCGAGAAGTGCGGCAACTCGCTACGTACGATATTTTGCCAGAATCGAAATCCTCCCGGCGAGGCCGGAGGCCGAGCCACACACTTGCGAGGCCGAAGGCCGAGCGTACGGAGGCGAGGCCGAAGGCCGAGCGTCACACTTTGAGGCCGAAGGCCGAGAAGTGTGCCAACTCGCTAGGTATGGAGCTCACGACAGAGGTAAAGCGACATACCTGCGAGGCCGGAGGCCGAGCTACGAAACCGCGAGGCCGAAGGCCGAGCTCTGAACCGGCGAGGCCGAAGGCCGAGCTTCAAACCGGCGAGGCCGAAGGCCGAGCTTCGACCCCGCGAGGCCGAAGGCCGAGCTTCGAAGGTGCGAGGCCGGAGGCCGAGCTCCGAACCGCGAGGCCGAAGGCCGAGCTTCCAACCGGCGAGGCCGAAGGCCGAGCTTCAAACCGGCGAGGCCGAAGGCCGAGCTTCGACCCCGCGAGGCCGAAGGCCGAGCTTCGAAGGTGCGAGGCCGAAGGCCGAGCTACCGACTCGCGAAGCCGCAGGCTGAGCCCCACACTTCGAGGCCGAAGGCCGAGAAGTGTGGCAATCACGAGACACCCAAGTCGTAATCATCATCATAATCAGCCGATATTCAACTGCCTCGCGTTTCCTTACCTTTCGTTCAATTTGAATTTCGTTTGTTAAGTTCAACTAAGCGACAAGAGTTTAGCTCACGGAAAAGCCAAACTCATCATCATAATCAGCCCATACCCAACCGAATGCCATTCCTGCCCCGTTTATCCTACTGCTTTGTTATTTTTTAAAAGTTACAAGTCGAAAGCAAAGCCCCGCCCCTCCCCACCATGACCACCTCCCCGCGGGCCGCATGCGGCCCGCGCACCCACGCAAATACTAGTTATATTATATAAAGTTAAATTACCACTCACTGACTGACTCACTTAGATAAATAGAAGTCATATACGGAGATATGGGGGGGGGAAAAAGAGTATAGACTCGTACAGGGATGAGTTCAGAGGGCCCAGGAAAAATCCGAAATCACCAGGAAACCAGGTCTTCGCGATGGGACCCCATGGTATCTCGACAACGGTGAAACCTAAGGCGGTCGCTCTCGAACTGAATCTTCCCAAAACCCTGGGAACTTTCAGGGGGGATGAAAAAAAACACACCCCCCGAAGAAAAAAACGTCCCCGCCATACAAACTTGGACCTCTCGTATTTCGAAAACGGCTAGAGATGGACGGGGGGTGCTCGACCGAATGTCATAGGGAACCGCGAGATCTTTCAGGGGAAAGTGGCCTCGAGGGCCTCCGGAGGCCTTTTTTGGCCTCGAAATTTCAAACGGGACCTAGAGGTCTGAAATTTTGGCTCCGGGGGTTTATGGGACCTCTGATTGTAAATATGTAAAAAATTTTTTAAAGTTTCTTTTTTTTAATATAGCTGTCATACAATGTGATTTTCGGGTCGGACTGTAGGGGCGAAACGGTGGTACTCCGGCGGCCCCGGAGCCGCCCCCGCGAGGCCGAAGGCCGAGCGGGTAGCTGGCGAGGCCGGAGGCCGAGCGTACGGAGGCGAGGCCGAAGGCCGAGCCGCCCACTTCGAGGCCGAAGGCCGAGAAGTGCGGCAACTCGCTACGTACGATATTTTGCCAGAATCGAAAACCTCCCGGCGAGGCCGGAGGCCGAGCCACACACTTGCGAGGCCGAAGGCCGAGCGTACGGAGGCGAGGCCGAAGGCCGAGCGTCACACTTTGAGGCCGAAGGCCGAGAAGTGTGCCAACTCGCTAGGTATGGAGCTCACGACAGAGGTAAAGTGACATACCTGCGAGGCCGGAGGCCGAGCTACGAAACCGCGAGGCCGAAGGCCGAGCTCTGAACCGGCGAGGCCGAAGGCCGAGCTTCAAACCGGCGAGGCCGAAGGCCGAGCTTCGACCCCGCGAGGCCGAAGGCCGAGCTTTGAAGGTGCGAGGCCGCAGGCCGAGCTACACACTCGCGAGGCCGGAGGCCGAGCCACGAAGCCGCGAGGCCGAAGGCCGAGTTTCAAACCGGCGAGGCCGAAGGCCGAGCTTCGACCCCGCGAGGCCGAAGGCCGAGCTTCGAAGGTGCGAGGCCGAAGGCCGAGCTACCGACTCGCGAAGCCGCAGGCTGAGCCCCACACTTCGAGGCCGAAGGCCGAGAAGTGTGGCAATCACGAGACACCCAAGTCGTAATCATCATCATAATCAGCCGACATTCAACTGCCTCGCGATTCCTTACCTTTCGTTCAATTTGAATTTCGTTTGAAAAGTTAATGTAAGCAACGAGAGTTTAGCTCACGGAAAAGCCAAACTCATCATCATAATCAGCCACGACCCAACCGAATGCCATTCCTGCCCCGTTTATCCTACTGCTTTGTTATTTTTTAAAAGTTTAAAGTCGAACGTCAAGCCCCGCCCCTCCCCACCATGACGACCTCCCCGCGGGCCGCATGCGGCCCGCGCACCCACGCAAATACTAGTTATACTATATAAAGTTAAATTACCACTCACTGACTGACTGACTGACTGACTGACTGACTGACATAAATAGAAGTCATATACGGGGATATGGGGGGGGAAAAGCGAGTATACCACGATATGGGGATGGGTTCAGAGGGCCCAGGAAAAATCTGAAATCACCAGGAAACCAGGTCTTCGCGATGGGACCCCATGGTATCTCGACAACGGTGAAACATAAGGCGGTCGCTCTCGAACTGAATCTTCCCAAAACCCTGGGAACTTTCAGGGGGGATGAAAAAAAACACACCCCCCGAAGAAAAAAACGTCCCCGCCATACAAACTTGGACCTCTCGTATTTCGAAAACGGCTCGAGATGGACGGGGGGTGCTCGACCGAATGTCATAGGGAACCGCGAGATCTTTCAGGGGAAAGCGGCCTCGAGGGCCTCCGGAGGCCTTTTTTGGCCTCGAAATTTCAAACGGGTCCTAGAGGTCTGAAATTTTGGCTCCGGGGGTTTATGGGACCTCTGATTGTAAATATGTAAAAATTTTTTTAAAGTTTCTTTTTTTTAATATAGCTGTCATACAATGTGATTTTCGGGTCGGACTGTAGGGGCGAAACGGTGGTACTTCGGCGGCCCCGGAGCCGCCCCCGCGAGGCCGGAGGCCGAGCGTACGGAGGCGAGGCCGGAGGCCGAGCCGCCCACTTCGAGGCCGAAGGCCGAGAAGTGCGGCAACTCGCTACGTACGATATTTTGCCAGAATCGAAATCCTCCCGGCGAGGCCGGAGGCCGAGCCACACACTTGCGAGGCCGAAGGCCGAGCGTACGGAGGCGAGGCCGAAGGCCGAGCGTCACACTTTGAGGCCGAAGGCCGAGAAGTGTGCCAACTCGCTAGGTATGGAGCTCACGACAGAGGTAAAGCGACATACCTGCGAGGCCGGAGGCCGAGCTACGAAACCGCGAGGCCGAAGGCCGAGCTCTGAACCGGCGAGGCCGAAGGCCGAGCTTCAAACCGGCGAGGCCGAAGGCCGAGCTTCGACCCCGCGAGGCCGAAGGCCGAGCTTTGAAGGTGCGAGGCCGCAGGCCGAGTTACACACTTGCGAGGCCGGAGGTCGAGCTCCGAACCGCGAGGCCGAAGGCCGAGCTTCAAACCGGCGAGGCCGAAGGCCGAGCTTCGACCCGGCGAGGCCGAAGGCCGAGTTTCGACCCCGCGAGGCCGAAGGCCGAGCTTCGAAGGTGCGAGGCCGAAGGCCGAGCTACCGACTCGCGAAGCCGCAGGCTGAGCCCCACACTTCGAGGCCGAAGGCCGAGAAGTGTGGCAATCACGAGACACCCAAGTCGTAATCATCATCATAATCAGCCGACATTCAACTGCCTCGCGTTTCCTTACCTTTCGTTAAATTTGAATTTCGTTTGAAAAGTTAATGTAAGCAACGAGAGTTTAGCTCACGGAAAAGCCAAACTCATCATCATAATCAGCCCATACCCAACCGAATGCCATTCCTGCCCCGTTTATCCTACTGCTTTGTTATTTTTTAAAAGTTACAAGTCAAAAGCAAAGCCCCGCCCCTCCCCACCATGACGACCTCCCCGCGGGCCGCATGCGGCCCGCGCACCCACGCAAATACTAGTTACTATAATATAAAGCTAAATAACCACTGACTGACTGACTGACTGACTGACATAAATAGAAGTCATATACGGAGATATGGGGGGGGGAATATGAGTATAGGGTCATACAGGGATGGGTTCAGAGGGCCCAGGAAAAATCCGAAATCACCAGGAAACCAGGTCTTCGCGATGGGACCCCATGGGATCTCGGAAATGGTGGTATCTAAGGGGGTCGCTCTGGAACTAAATCTTCCCAAAACCCTGGGAACTTTCAGGGGGGATGAAAAAAAACCCACCCCCCGAAGAAAAAAACGTCCCCGCCATACAAACTTGGACCTCTCGTATTTCGAAAACGGCTCGAGATGGACGGGGGGTGCTCGACCGAATGTCATAGGGAACCGCGAGATCTTCCAGGGGAAAGCGGCCTCGAAGGCCTCCGGAGGCCTTTTTTGGCCTCGAAATTTCAAACGGGTCCTAGAGGTCTGAAATTTTGGCTCCGGGGGTTTATGGGACCTCTGATTGTAAATATGTAAAAATTTTTTTAAAGTTTCTTTTTTTTAATATAGCTGTCATACAATGTGATTTTCGGGTCGGACTGTAGGGGCGAAACGGTGGTACTCCGGCGGCCCCGGAGCCGCCCCCGCGAGGCCGAAGGCCGAGCAGGTAGCTGGCGAGGCCGGAGGCCGAGCGTACGGAGGCGAGGCCGAAGGCCGAGCCGCCCACTTCGAGGCCGAAGGCCGAGAAGTGCGGCTACTCGCTACGTACGATATTTTGCCAGAATCGAAATCCTCCCGGCGAGGCCGGAGGCCGAGCCACACACTTGCGAGGCCGAAGGCCGAGCGTACGGAGGCGAGGCCGAAGGCCGAGCGTCACACTTTGAGGCCGAAGGCCGAGAAGTGTGCCAACTCGCTAGGTATGGAGCTCACGACAGAGGTAAAGCGACATACCTGCGAGGCCGGAGGCCGAGCTACGAAACCGCGAGGCCGAAGGCCGAGCTCTGAACCGGCGAGGCCGAAGGCCGAGCTTCAAACCGGCGAGGCCGAAGGCCGAGCTTCGACTCCGCGAGGCCGAAGGCCGAGCTTTGAAGGTGCGAGGCCGCAGGCCGAGTTACACACTTGCGAGGCCGGAGGCCGAGCTCCGAACCGCGAGGCCGAAGGCCGAGCTTCAAACCGGCGAGGCCGAAGGCCGAGCTTCGACCCCGCGAGGCCGAAGGCCGAGCTTCGAAGGTGCGAGGCCGAAGGCCGAGCTACCGACTCGCGAAGCCGCAGGCTGAGCCCCACACTTCGAGGCCGAAGGCCGAGAAGTGTGGCAATCACGAGACACCCAAGTCGTAATCATCATCATAATCAGCCGATATTCAACTGCCTCGCGTTCCCTTACCTTTCGTTCAATTTGAATTTCGTTTGATAAGTTCAACTGAGCGACAAGAGTTTAGCTCACGGAAAAGCCAAAATCATCATCATAATCAGCCCATACCCAACCGAATGCCATTCCTGCCCCGTTTATCCTACTGCTTTGTTATTTTTTAAAAGTTACAAGTCAAAAGCAAAGCCCCGCCCCTCCCCCCCATGATGACCTCCCCGCGGGCCGCATGCGGCCCGCGCACCCACGCAAATACTAGTTATATTATATAAAGTTAAATTACCACTCACTGACTGACTCACTGACATAAATAGAAGTCATATACGGAGATATGGGGGGGGGAAAAAGAGTATAGACTCGTACAGGGATGAGTTCAGAGGGCCCAGGAAAAATCTGAAATCACCAGGAAACCAGGTCTTCGCGATGGGACCCCATGGTATCTTGGAAACGGTGATACCTAAGGGGGTCGCTCTCGAACTGAATCTTCCCAAAACCCTGGGAACTTTCAGGGGGGATGAAAAAAAACCCACCCCCCGAAGAAAAAAACGTCCCCGCCATACAAACTTGGACCTCTCGTATTTCGAAAACGGCTCGAGATGGACGGGGGGTGCTCGACCGAATGTCATAGGGAACCGCGAGATCTTTCAGGGGAAAGCGGCCTCGAGGGCCTCCGGAGGCCTTTTTTGGCCTCGAAATTTCAAACGGGTCCTAGAGGTCTGAAATTTTGGCTCCGGGGGTTTATGGGACCTCTGATTGTAAATGTGTAAAAAATTTTTGAAAGTTTCTTTTTTTTAATATAGCTGTCATACAATGTGATTTGCGGGTCGGACTGTAGGGGCGAAACGGTGGTACTCCGGCGGCCCCGGAGCCGCCCCCGCGAGGCCGAAGGCCGAGCAGGTAGCTGGCGAGGCCGGAGGCCGAGCGTACGCAGGCGAGGCCGAAGGCCGAGCCGCCCACTTCGAGGCCGAAGGCCGAGAAGTGCGGCAACTCGCTACGTACGATATTTTGCCAGAACTGAAATCCTCCCGGCGAGGCCGGAGGCCGAGCCACACACTTGCGAGGCCGAAGGCCGAGCGTACGGAGGCGAGGCCGAAGGCCGAGCGTCACACTTTGAGGCCGAAGGCCGAGAAGTGTGCCAACTCGCTAGGTATGGAGCTCACGACAGAGGTAAAGCGACATACCTGCGAGGCCGGAGGCCGAGCTACGAAACCGCGAGGCCGAAGGCCGAGCTCTGAACCGGCGAGGCCGAAGGCCGAGCTTCAAACCGGCGAGGCCGAAGGCCGAGCTTCGACCCCGCGAGGCCGAAGGCCGAGCTTTGAAGGTGCGAGGCCGCAGGCCGAGTTACACACTCGCGAGGCCGGAGGCCGAGCTCCGAACCGCGAGGCCGAAGGCCGAGCTTCAAACCGGCGAGGCCGAAGGCCGAGCTTCGACCCCGCGAGGCCGAAGGCCGAGCTTCGAAGGTGCGAGGCCGAAGGCCGAGCTACCGACTCGCGAAGCCGCAGGCTGAGCCCCACACTTCGAGGCCGAAGGCCGAGAAGTGTGGCAATCACGACACACCCAAGTCGTAATCATCATCATAATCAGCCGACATTCAACTGCCTCGCGTTTCCTTACCTTTCGTTCAATTTGAATTTCGTTTGAAAAGTTAATGTAAGCAACGAGAGTTTAGCTCACGGAAAAGCCAAACTCATCATCATAATCAGCCCATACCCAACCGAATGCCATTCCTGCCCCGTTTATCCTACTGCTTTGTTATTTTTTAAAAGTTTAAAGTCGAACTTCAACTCCCGCCCCTCCCCACCATGACGACCTCCCCGCGGGCCGCATGCGGCCCGCGCACCCACGCAAATACTAGTTATACTTATATAAAGTTAAATTACCACTCACTGACTCACTGACATAAATAGAAGTCATATACGGAGATATGGGGGGGGGAATATGAGTATAGGGTCATACAGGGATGGGTTCAGAGGGCCCAGGAAAAATCCGAAATCACCAGGAAACCAGGTCTTCGCGATGGGACCCCATGGTATCTCGACAACGGTGAAACATAAGGCGGTCGCTCTCGAACTGAATCTTCCCAAAACCCTGGGAACTTTCAGGGGGGATGAAAAAAAACACACCCCCCGAAGAAAAAAACGTCCCCGCCCTACAAACTTGGACCTCTCATATTTCGAAAACGGCTCGAGATGGACGGGGGGTGCTCGACCGAATGTCATAGGGAACCGCGAGATCTTTCAGGGGAAAGCGGCCTCGAGGGCCTCCGGAGGCCTTTTTTGGCCTCGAAATTTCAAACGGGTCCTAGAGGTCTGAAATTTTGGCTCCGGGGGTTTATGGGACCTCTGATTGTAAATATGTAAAAATTTTTTGAAAGTTTTTTTTTTTTAATATAGCTGTCATACAACGTGATTCGAGGGTCGGACTGTAGGGGCGAAACGGTGGTACTCCGGCGGCCCCGGAGCCGCCCCCGCGAGGCCGAAGGCCGAGCAGGTAGCTGGCGAGGCCGGAGGCCGAGCGTACGGAGGCGAGGCCGAAGGCCGAGCCGCCCACTTCGAGGCCGAAGGCCGAGAAGTGCGGCAACTCGCTACGTACGATATTTTGCCAGAATCGAAATCCTCCCGGCGAGGCCGGAGGCCGAGCCACACACTTGCGAGGCCGAAGGCCGAGCGTACGAAGGCGAGGCCGAAGGCCGAGCGTCACACTTTGAGGCCGAAGGCCGAGAAGTGTGCCAACTCGCTAGGTATGGAGCTCACGACAGAGGTAAAGCGACATACCTGCGAGGCCGGAGGCCGAGCTACGAAACCGCGAGGCCGAAGGCCGAGCTCTGAACCGGTGAGGCCGAAGGCCGAGCTTCAAACCGGCGAGGCCGAAGGCCGAGCTTCGACCCCGCGAGGCCGAAGGCCGAGCTTTGAAGGTGCGAGGCCGCAGGCCGAGTTACACACTGGCGAGGCCGGAGGCCGAGCTCCGAACCGCGAGGCCGAAGGCCGAGCTTCAAACCGGCGAGGCCGAAGGCCGAGCTTCGACCCCCGCGAGGCCGAAGGCCGAGCTTCGAAGGTGCGAGGCCGAAGGCCGAGCTACCGACTCGCGAAGCCGCAGGCTGAGCCCCACACTTCGAGGCCGAAGGCCGAGAAGTGTGGCAATCACGAGACACCCAAGTCGTAATCATCATCATAATCAGCCGATATTCAACTGCCTCGCGTTCCCTTACCTTTCGTTCAATTTGAATTTCGTTTGATAAGTTCAACTGAGCGACAAGAGTTTAGCTCACGGAAAAGCCAAAATCATCATCATAATCAGCCACGACCCAACCGAATGCCATTCCTGCCCCGTTTATCCAACTGCTTTGTTATTTTTTAAAAGTTACAAGTCGAAAGCAAAGCCCCGCCCCTCCCCACCATGACGACCTCCCCGCGGGCCGCATGCGGCCCGCGCACCCACGCAAATACTAGTTATACTATATAAAGTTAAATTACCACTGACTCACTTAGATAAATAGAAGTCATACAAGGGGGCACGGGGGGGGGAAAGCGACTATACCACGATATGGGGATGGGTTCAGAGGGCCCAGGAAAAATCTGAAATCACCAGGAAACCAGGTCTTCGCGATGGGACCCCATGGTATCTCGACAACGGTGAAACATAAGGCGGTCGCTCTCGAACTGAATCTTCCCAAAACCCTGGGAACTTTCAGGGGGGATAAAAAAAAACACACCCCCCGAAGAAAAAAACGTCCCCGCCATACAAACTTGGACCTCTCGTATTTCGAAAACGGCTCGAGACGGACGGGGGGTGCTCGACCGAATGTCATAGGGAACCGCGAGATCTTTCAGGGGAAAGCGGCCTCGAGGGCCTCCGGAGGCCTTTTTTGGCCTCAAAATTTCAAACGGGTCCTAGAGGTCTGAAATTTTGGCTCCGGGGGTTTATGGGACCTCTGATTGTAAATATGTAAAAATTTTTTTAAAGTTTCTTTTTTTTAATATAGCTGTCATACAATGTGATTTTCGGGTCGGACTGTAGGGGCGAAACGGTGGTACTGCGGCGGCCCCGGAGCCGCCCCCGCGAGGCCGAAGGCCGAGCAGGTAGCTGGCGAGGCCGGAGGCCGAGCGTACGGAGGCGAGGCCGAAGGCCGAGCCGCCCACTTCGAGGCCGAAGGCCGAGAAGTGCGGCAACTCGCTACGTACGATATTTTGCCAGAATCGAAATCCTCCCGGCGAGGCCGGAGGCCGAGCCACACACTTGCGAGGCCGAAGGCCGAGCGTACGGAGGCGAGGCCGAAGGCCGAGCGTCACACTTTGAGGCCGAAGGCCGAGAAGTGTGCCAATTCGCTAGGTATGGAGCTCACGACAGAGGTAAAGCGACATACCTGCGAGGCCGGAGGCCGAGACACGAAACCGCGAGGCCAAAGGCCGACCTACGACCCCGCGAGGCCGAAGGCCGAGCTACGACCCCGCGAGGCCGAAGGCCGAGCTTCGACCCCGCGAGGCCGAAGGCCGAGCTTTGAAGGTGCGAGGCCGCAGGCCGAGTTACACACTTGCGAGGCCGGAGGCCGAGCTCCGAACCGCGAGGCCGAAGGCCGAGCTTCAAACCAGCGAGGCGAGGCCGAAGGCCGAGCCGCCCACTTCGAGGCCGAAGGCCGAGAAGTGCGGCAACTCGCTACGTACGATATTTTGCCAGAATCGAAATCCTCCCGGCGAGGCCGGAGGCCGAGCCACACACTTGCGAGGCCGAAGGCCGAGCGTACGGAGGCGAGGCCGAAGGCCGAGCGTCACACTTTGAGGCCGAAGGCCGAGAAGTGTGCCAATTCGCTAGGTATGGAGCTCACGACAGAGGTAAAGCGACATACCTGCGAGGCCGGAGGCCGAGACACGAAACCGCGAGGCCAAAGGCCGACCTACGACCCCGCGAGGCCGAAGGCCGAGCTACGACCCCGCGAGGCCGAAGGCCGAGCTTCGACCCCGCGAGGCCGAAGGCCGAGCTTTGAAGGTGCGAGGCCGCAGGCCGAGTTACACACTTGCGAGGCCGGAGGCCGAGCTCCGAACCGCGAGGCCGAAGGCCGAGCTTCAAACCAGCGAGGCCGAAGGCCGAGCTTCGACCCCGCGAGGCCGAAGGCCGAGCTTCGAAGGTGCGAGGCCGAAGGCCGAGCTACCGACTCGCGAAGCCGCAGGCTGAGCCCCACACTTCGAGGCCGAAGGCCGAGAAGTGTGGCAATCACGAGACACCCAAGTCGTAATCATCATCATAATCAGCCGACATTCAACTGCCTCGCGTTTCCTTACCTTTCGTTCAATTTGAATTTCGTTTGAAAAGTTAATGTCAGCAACGAGAGTTTAGCTCACGGAAAAGCCAAACTCATCATCATAATCAGCCCATACCCAACCGAATGCCATTCCTGCCCCGTTTATCCTACTGCTTTGTTATTTTTTTAAAGTTACAAGTCAAAAGCAAAACCCCGCCCCTCCCCCCCATGACGACCTCCCCGCGGGCCGCATGCGGCCCGCGCACCCACGCAAATACTAGTTACTATAATATAAAGCTAAATAACCACTGACTGACTGACTGACTGACTTAGAGAAATAGAACTCATATAAGGAGAAGTCATAGGAAAAAACTAAATATATGGTCGTATAGAGAATCGCTCAGAGGGCCCGAATAAAATGTCGGACCTTCCGGAAGTCGACTCCTCGACGTGGTACCCCATCGGATCTCGGAAACTAGAGACATTTTTACTATTGCACTTTAACTAAATATACTCAAAACCTTGGTTACTTTTAGGTTCGTCAAAAAAAAACATGTGTTTCACACAAAAAAAACATGATCACCATACGAAATGTAACCTCTGATATCTCCGAAACGGTAAACTTTTTCGGGATGTCGCTCGAACAAACGTCATAGAGGACGTCGAGATCTTTCAGATGCAATTAAAAAAAACATAGGTCCCATACAAAATAATTCATGTGTAGGTCTCGCGACCAAAAGGTCACAACCGCCGCGAGTTTTCATAGGCGCTTACGCGTTTCGTTCAACGCCAGTGAAGCGACAAACTTAACTTTGCCGTCGTGTTTAACGTCGCCGCCACTTTATTACTTGCACGATAAGGTCGGGTTTTCCTAAACGGTTCGGTTTGTCTATTGTTCCTTTAACGTGGTAAAAAGTACTTTGTCGGTTTGTTTCAAGGAAAATAGTTACGCATATCGTATGTCTGGGCCATAAGGTTCGTAATTGCTATTATTTGCAATTATGCAACAGGATAAACTGCATCTTATCTTTGGCATCGATATACTTACTTTGTAGCCTTTGAAATAAGGTCCGTTATTGAAGTCGTAAAATTTCCGTTATCTATTGCTCGGGAATTCTTGGCGAAAGATTTTTTTTTTTAAGATCCTGTGACCGATGTCTTATTTACTCGCTCACTAACTTTTCGTAAGCACGGAGTGTTTTTCGAAATTAAATTACAAATTTGTTCAAACTTACTTATCTTGTGCTATATTTGTGGTTTACAGTGTTTTTCAATTGTTCGAGAGTGAGATGAGGTGAGTGTTGTTTAATTTTAATTACTTTTCGTGTTTTAGAGTTCGATGTGATGCAAACGTAGGTAGGTAGACATTTTGTTATTTGAATTGCAAGTTATTATTTAGATTTAGATATGTAAAACTAATCTTGAAGTGCAATAATTTCAATTACTTTTCGTGTTTTAAATTAGGTACTTATAATGGGTCGCGCTTCGGTGAAAATAGACTTTTTTTTTCGTAAATATGGTTTGGTCTTGGTGTCTATTTACTTATGAGTTATTATTTAATAGTACCACGGCTGTTGCTACATTGCCGAAATCTCGAGGTAAATAAACAAAACTATATACCGCTACCTGTTGACACACAGAAAATGTTACGCATATCGTATGTCTGGGGCATAAGGTTCTATTTGTAAGATTGTTGTAGTATGTAGGGAGTAATTTTATTTAATTTCGGCCAATATACAGAGTTATTATATAGAGTTTGTGTTTTTAAAGATGTACTTCCTATGTTGTAAAGTGGTTTAAGGTGAATGTTGCTTACTTTCTTTCCGTATTTTAAAAATCGATGTATTAGGTACAAATCTGTAATGGCGTCGCGCGCTTCAATGACAATGCCAGCCCTTTTTTTGGATGTGTGTTGTTTACAACTTTTGGTGTTTATATGTAAGTAAGTATGTAGACAATTTTTACCCGTCTAAGCTTAAAAGAGGTGATGTTAGACTTCCTATTATAATTATCTACTTAATGCCAGATGTTTTATGGTAGGTATCTTAAAACACTATCTATTATTTTTATGTTCCACCGCGATTTTTCGAGGCGCGATTTGCTTGCGCGTTTCGTTCAACGCCAGTGTTATGTGGCGTGATCTTTTCTACCTACTATAGGTATCACCGACAGCATTTAGAAAATAGTTCTGTCTATCACAGGAAGTATGAACTTAACTTTGGCATCGATATGCACTTTATGACTTGCTTAATAAGGTCGGTTTGTTTCTTTTAGGACCACGGCAATTGCTACGTTGTCGAAATCTCGAGGATATTTAGACACACAGAAAATAGTTATATATGTCTGGGCCATAAGGTTCGGAATCGCTCAGCCATTTCGTGAGCGCCTAACGAACCAAAATAATAAAAAAATCATCCTATTATTATGAGTAATAAAGGTAGGTATGTAAACAGTTCGCACCGAACAAAAGGATACTGCATCTTAACTTTGGCATCGATATACCTACTTTATGGCCTCTAAAATAAGGTCGGTTTTTTAATGGTTCGATTTGTCTATTGTTCCTATGGCGTGCTAAAATTATTGTTAAATCGATGTAATAGGTAGGTTCGTAATTATATCAAATTTTTTAACTTTTGCCACTTGAATTCATAATAGAACCACGGCTAAAATAAACTGTTCGCCGTTACCTTTTCGACACATAGAATACAGGCGGTTACATCACAATATCGTATGTCTGGGCCATAAGGGTCGGAATCGCTCAGCCATTTTGTGGTGTTCTTAAAATAAATAAATACAATTATATTTTTTTGTAATATTCGTCCCATACATAAATACATACATGCATACACACATGAATACAATAAAGTCGTTAAATTTCCGTTTTCCCAGTTTGTGTGATCGACGGTTAAAATACCTACCTATTTATTGCTCGAGAATTTTCGGAGAGTTACAATCAGTGTATATAAGTAGCCAGCCCTGAAGTTTTAGCTGGCGATCTACAGTTTTTGAAAGTCTCAGTTTTGGCAAGTTTAATTGAAAGGTTTCACAGTTTTTACAGTTTTGAGCTAATCTTCAGTTTTTATCTTATTATATTGAATTGACTTAGCGAAAAAAAATTACAACTTCTTTGTTATAGGTAATTAAATGTCCTCCTAAGTAGAAAAGTGTGAATTATGATTAGAAAAATAAATTTCAACCGGTTAGTTTTAGGTTAGGTTATGTTTGAACATAGACAACTTGCGCGAGCCGAGCGAGCGAAGCGAGCGTGCCGCGGCAGCGGCCGGCGAAGCGCCAGAAAGAAAATTAAAGATGTTACGAGGGGCTGCACACCCCGTAGGCCTACAATGATAGTAGATTCACTCATCAATTATGCTAACTTATACTCTCACATCTCACCGGATGGGATTTTTTTCTCGGGAAATTACTTATCCTTAATTTTGTTTTTAAGTTATTTTTTGATGGAATTAGTCTTAGGGTGCCTGCCGGTCATAAAATTAATCATAAGCATCATCATCATCATCATCATCATCAGCCTTAAGTCAACTGTATTGCGATTCTTTACCTATTTATTCTACAGCTTTCTTCAAAATTAAATAAATAACCTCGCTACAAATAACCCCTCGCTACAAACCCCCCCTCGCGGGCCGCTTGCGGCCCGCGCACCACCCAAAATACTAGTTATACTATATAAAGTTAAATTACCACTCACTGACTGACTGACTGACATAAATAGAAGTCATATACGGGGATATGGGGGGGGGAAAGCGAGTATACCACGATATCGGGATGGGTTCAGAGGGCCCAGGAAAAATCTGAAATCACCAGGAAACCAGGTCTTCGCGATGGGACCCCATGGTATCTCGACAACGGTGAAACATAAGGCGGTCGCTCTCGAACTGAATCTTCCCAAAACCCTGGGAACTTTCAGGGGGGATGAAAAAAAACACACCCCCCGAAGAAAAAAACGTCCCCGCCATACAAACTTGGACCTCTCGTATTTCGAAAACGGCTCGAGATGGACGGGGGGTGCTCGACCGAATGTCATAGGGAACCGCGAGATCTTTCAGGGGAAAGCGGCCTCGAGGGCCTCCGGAGGCCTTTTTCGGCCTCGAAATTTCAAACGGGTCCTAGAGGTCTGAAATTTTGGCTCCGGGGGTTTATGGGACCTCTGATTGTAAATATGTAAAAATTTTTTGAAAGTTTCTTTTTTTTAATATAGCTGTCATACAATGTGATTTTCGGGTCGGACTGTAGGGGCGAAACGGTGGTACTCCGGCGGCCCCGGAGCCGCCCCCGCGAGGCCGAAGGCCGAGCGGGTAGCTGGCGAGGCCGGAGGCCGAGCGTACGGAGGCGAGGCCGAAGGCCGAGCCGCCCACTTCGAGGCCGAAGGCCGAGAAGTGCGGCAACTCGCTACGTACGATATTTTGCCAGAATCGAAATCCCCCCGGCGAGGCCGGAGGCCGAGCCACACACTTGCGAGGCCGAAGGCCGAGCGTACGGAGGCGAGGCCGAAGGCCGAGCGTCACACTTTGAGGCCGAAGGCCGAGAAGTGTGCCAACTCGCTAGGTATGGAGCTCACGACAGAGGTAAACCGACATACCTGCGAGGCCGGAGGCCGAGCTACGAAACCGCGAGGCCGAAGGCCGAGCTCTGAACCGGCGAGGCCGAAGGCCGAGCTTCAAACCGGCGAGGCCGAAGGCCGAGCTTCGACCCCGCGAGGCCGAAGGCCGAGCTTTGAAGGTGCGAGGCCGCAGGCCGAGTTACACACTTGCGAGGCCGGAGGCCGAGCTCCGAACCGCGAGGCCGAAGGCCGAGCTTCAAACCGGCGAGGCCGAAGGCCGAGCTTCGACCCCGCGAGGCCGAAGGCCGAGCTTCGAAGGTGCGAGGCCGAAGGCCGAGCTACCGACTCGCGAAGCCGCAGGCTGAGCCCCACACTTCGAGGCCGAAGGCCGAGAAGTGTGGCAATCACGAGACACTTAAGTCGTAATCATCATCATAATCAGCCGACATTCAACTGCCTCGCGTTTCCTTACCTTTCGTTCAATTTGAATTTCGTTTGAAAAGTTAATGTAAGCAACGAGAGTTTAGCTCACGGAAAAGCCAAACTCATCATCATAATCAGCCCATACCCAACCGAATGCCATTCCTGCCCCGTTTATCCTACTGCTTTGTTATTTTTTAAAAGTTACAAGTCAAAAGCAAAGCCCCGCCCCTCCCCCCCATGACGACCTCCCCGCGGGCCGCATGCGGCCCGCGCACCCACGCAAATACTAGTTATACTTATATAAAGTTAAATTACCACTCACTGACTCACTGACATAAATAGAAGTCATATACGGAGATATGGGGGGGGGAATATGAGTATAGGGTCATACAGGGATGGGTTCAGAGGGCCCAGGAAAAATCCGAAATCACCAGGAAACCAGGTCTTCGCGATGGGACCCCATGGTATCTCGACAACGGTGAAACATAAGGCGGTCGCTCTCGAACTGAATCTTCCCAAAACCCTGGGAACTTTCAGGGGGGATGAAAAAAAACACACCCCCCGAAGAAAAAAACGTCCCCGCCCTACAAACTTGGACCTCTCATATTTCGAAAACGGCTCGAGATGGACGGGGGGTGCTCGACCGAATGTCATAGGGAACCGCGAGATCTTTCAGGGGAAAGCGGCCTCGAGGGCCTCCGGAGGCCTTTTTTGGCCTCGAAATTTCAAACGGGTCCTAGAGGTCTGAAATTTTGGCTCCGGGGGTTTATGGGACCTCTGATTGTAAATATGTAAAAATTTTTTGAAAGTTTTTTTTTTTTAATATAGCTGTCATACAACGTGATTCGAGGGTCGGACTGTAGGGGCGAAACGGTGGTACTCCGGCGGCCCCGGAGCCGCCCCCGCGAGGCCGAAGGCCGAGCAGGTAGCTGGCGAGGCCGGAGGCCGAGCGTACGGAGGCGAGGCCGAAGGCCGAGCCGCCCACTTCGAGGCCGAAGGCCGAGAAGTGCGGCAACTCGCTACGTACGATATTTTGCCAGAATCGAAATCCTCCCGGCGAGGCCGGAGGCCGAGCCACACACTTGCGAGGCCGAAGGCCGAGCGTACGAAGGCGAGGCCGAAGGCCGAGCGTCACACTTTGAGGCCGAAGGCCGAGAAGTGTGCCAACTCGCTAGGTATGGAGCTCACGACAGAGGTAAAGCGACATACCTGCGAGGCCGGAGGCCGAGCTACGAAACCGCGAGGCCGAAGGCCGAGCTCTGAACCGGTGAGGCCGAAGGCCGAGCTTCAAACCGGCGAGGCCGAAGGCCGAGCTTCGACCCCGCGAGGCCGAAGGCCGAGCTTTGAAGGTGCGAGGCCGCAGGCCGAGTTACACACTGGCGAGGCCGGAGGCCGAGCTCCGAACCGCGAGGCCGAAGGCCGAGCTTCAAACCGGCGAGGCCGAAGGCCGAGCTTCGACCCCCGCGAGGCCGAAGGCCGAGCTTCGAAGGTGCGAGGCCGAAGGCCGAGCTACCGACTCGCGAAGCCGCAGGCTGAGCCCCACACTTCGAGGCCGAAGGCCGAGAAGTGTGGCAATCACGAGACACCCAAGTCGTAATCATCATCATAATCAGCCGATATTCAACTGCCTCGCGTTCCCTTACCTTTCGTTCAATTTGAATTTCGTTTGATAAGTTCAACTGAGCGACAAGAGTTTAGCTCACGGAAAAGCCAAAATCATCATCATAATCAGCCACGACCCAACCGAATGCCATTCCTGCCCCGTTTATCCAACTGCTTTGTTATTTTTTAAAAGTTACAAGTCGAAAGCAAAGCCCCGCCCCTCCCCACCATGACGACCTCCCCGCGGGCCGCATGCGGCCCGCGCACCCACGCAAATACTAGTTATACTATATAAAGTTAAATTACCACTGACTCACTTAGATAAATAGAAGTCATACAAGGGGGCACGGGGGGGGGAAAGCGACTATACCACGATATGGGGATGGGTTCAGAGGGCCCAGGAAAAATCTGAAATCACCAGGAAACCAGGTCTTCGCGATGGGACCCCATGGTATCTCGACAACGGTGAAACATAAGGCGGTCGCTCTCGAACTGAATCTTCCCAAAACCCTGGGAACTTTCAGGGGGGATAAAAAAAAACACACCCCCCGAAGAAAAAAACGTCCCCGCCATACAAACTTGGACCTCTCGTATTTCGAAAACGGCTCGAGACGGACGGGGGGTGCTCGACCGAATGTCATAGGGAACCGCGAGATCTTTCAGGGGAAAGCGGCCTCGAGGGCCTCCGGAGGCCTTTTTTGGCCTCAAAATTTCAAACGGGTCCTAGAGGTCTGAAATTTTGGCTCCGGGGGTTTATGGGACCTCTGATTGTAAATATGTAAAAATTTTTTTAAAGTTTCTTTTTTTTAATATAGCTGTCATACAATGTGATTTTCGGGTCGGACTGTAGGGGCGAAACGGTGGTACTGCGGCGGCCCCGGAGCCGCCCCCGCGAGGCCGAAGGCCGAGCAGGTAGCTGGCGAGGCCGGAGGCCGAGCGTACGGAGGCGAGGCCGAAGGCCGAGCCGCCCACTTCGAGGCCGAAGGCCGAGAAGTGCGGCAACTCGCTACGTACGATATTTTGCCAGAATCGAAATCCTCCCGGCGAGGCCGGAGGCCGAGCCACACACTTGCGAGGCCGAAGGCCGAGCGTACGGAGGCGAGGCCGAAGGCCGAGCGTCACACTTTGAGGCCGAAGGCCGAGAAGTGTGCCAATTCGCTAGGTATGGAGCTCACGACAGAGGTAAAGCGACATACCTGCGAGGCCGGAGGCCGAGACACGAAACCGCGAGGCCAAAGGCCGACCTACGACCCCGCGAGGCCGAAGGCCGAGCTACGACCCCGCGAGGCCGAAGGCCGAGCTTCGACCCCGCGAGGCCGAAGGCCGAGCTTTGAAGGTGCGAGGCCGCAGGCCGAGTTACACACTTGCGAGGCCGGAGGCCGAGCTCCGAACCGCGAGGCCGAAGGCCGAGCTTCAAACCAGCGAGGCGAGGCCGAAGGCCGAGCCGCCCACTTCGAGGCCGAAGGCCGAGAAGTGCGGCAACTCGCTACGTACGATATTTTGCCAGAATCGAAATCCTCCCGGCGAGGCCGGAGGCCGAGCCACACACTTGCGAGGCCGAAGGCCGAGCGTACGGAGGCGAGGCCGAAGGCCGAGCGTCACACTTTGAGGCCGAAGGCCGAGAAGTGTGCCAATTCGCTAGGTATGGAGCTCACGACAGAGGTAAAGCGACATACCTGCGAGGCCGGAGGCCGAGACACGAAACCGCGAGGCCAAAGGCCGACCTACGACCCCGCGAGGCCGAAGGCCGAGCTACGACCCCGCGAGGCCGAAGGCCGAGCTTCGACCCCGCGAGGCCGAAGGCCGAGCTTTGAAGGTGCGAGGCCGCAGGCCGAGTTACACACTTGCGAGGCCGGAGGCCGAGCTCCGAACCGCGAGGCCGAAGGCCGAGCTTCAAACCAGCGAGGCCGAAGGCCGAGCTTCGACCCCGCGAGGCCGAAGGCCGAGCTTCGAAGGTGCGAGGCCGAAGGCCGAGCTACCGACTCGCGAAGCCGCAGGCTGAGCCCCACACTTCGAGGCCGAAGGCCGAGAAGTGTGGCAATCACGAGACACCCAAGTCGTAATCATCATCATAATCAGCCGACATTCAACTGCCTCGCGTTTCCTTACCTTTCGTTCAATTTGAATTTCGTTTGAAAAGTTAATGTCAGCAACGAGAGTTTAGCTCACGGAAAAGCCAAACTCATCATCATAATCAGCCCATACCCAACCGAATGCCATTCCTGCCCCGTTTATCCTACTGCTTTGTTATTTTTTTAAAGTTACAAGTCAAAAGCAAAACCCCGCCCCTCCCCCCCATGACGACCTCCCCGCGGGCCGCATGCGGCCCGCGCACCCACGCAAATACTAGTTATATTATATAAAGTTAAATTACCACTCACTGACTGACTGACTGACTGACATAAATAGAAGTCATATACGGGGATATGGGGGGGGGAAAGCGAGTATACCACGATATGGGGATGGGTTCAGAGGGCCCAGGAAAAATCTGAAATCACCAGGAAACCAGGTCTTCGCGATGGGACCCCATGAGATCTCGGAAAGGGTGATAGCTAAGGGGGTCGCTCTCGAACTGAATGTTCCCAAAACCCTGGGAACTTTCAGGGGGGATGAAAAAAAACACACCCCCCGAAGAAAAAAACGTCCCCGCCATACAAACTTGGACCTCTCATATTTCGAAAACGGCTCGAGATGGACGGGGGGTGCTCGACCGAATGTCATAGGGAACCGCGAGATCTTCCAGGGGAAAGCGGCCTCGAGGGCCTCCGGAGGCCTTTTTTGGCCTCGAAATTTCAAACGGGTCCTAGAGGTCTGAAATTTTGGCTCCGGGGGTTTATGGGACCTCTGATTGTAAATTTGTAAAAATTTTTTTAAAGTTTCTTTTTTTTAATATAGCTGTCATACAACGTGATTTGCGGGTCGGACTGTAGGGGCGAAACGGTGGTACTCCGGCGGCCCCGGAGCCGCCCCCGCGAGGCCGAAGGCCGAGCGGGTAGCTGGCGAGGCCGGAGGCCGAGCGTACGGAGGCGAGGCCGAAGGCCGAGCCGCCCACTTCGAGGCCGAAGGCCGAGAAGTGCGGCAACTCGCTACGTACGATATTTTGCCAGAATCGAAATCCTCCCGGCGAGGCCGGAGGCCGAGCCACACACTTGCGAGGCCGAAGGCCGAGCGTACGGAGGCGAGGCCGAAGGCCGAGCGTCACACTTTGAGGCCGAAGGCCGAGAAGTGTGCCAACTCGCTAGGTATGGAGCTCACGACAGAGGTAAAGCGACATACCTGCGAGGCCGGAGGCCGAGCTACGAAACCGCGAGGCCGAAGGCCGAGCTCTGAACCGGCGAGGCCGAAGGCCGAGCTTCAAACCGGCGAGGCCGAAGGCCGAGCTTCGACCCCGCGAGGCCGAAGGCCGAGCTTCGAAGGTGCGAGGCCGGAGGCCGAGCTCCGAACCGCGAGGCCGAAGGCCGAGCTTCCAACCGGCGAGGCCGAAGGCCGAGCTTCAAACCGGCGAGGCCGAAGGCCGAGCTTCGACCCCGCGAGGCCGAAGGCCGAGCTTCGAAGGTGCGAGGCCGAAGGCCGAGCTACCGACTCGCGAAGCCGCAGGCTGAGCCCCACACTTCGAGGCCGAAGGCCGAGAAGTGTGGCAATCACGAGACACCCAAGTCGTAATCATCATCATAATCAGCCGATATTCAACTGCCTCGCGTTTCCTTACCTTTCGTTCAATTTGAATTTCGTTTGTTAAGTTCAACTAAGCGACAAGAGTTTAGCTCACGGAAAAGCCAAACTCATCATCATAATCAGCCCATACCCAACCGAATGCCATTCCTGCCCCGTTTATCCTACTGCTTTGTTATTTTTTAAAAGTTACAAGTCGAAAGCAAAGCCCCGCCCCTCCCCACCATGACCACCTCCCCGCGGGCCGCATGCGGCCCGCGCACCCACGCAAATACTAGTTATATTATATAAAGTTAAATTACCACTCACTGACTGACTCACTTAGATAAATAGAAGTCATATACGGAGATATGGGGGGGGGAAAAAGAGTATAGACTCGTACAGGGATGAGTTCAGAGGGCCCAGGAAAAATCCGAAATCACCAGGAAACCAGGTCTTCGCGATGGGACCCCATGGTATCTCGACAACGGTGAAACCTAAGGCGGTCGCTCTCGAACTGAATCTTCCCAAAACCCTGGGAACTTTCAGGGGGGATGAAAAAAAACACACCCCCCGAAGAAAAAAACGTCCCCGCCATACAAACTTGGACCTCTCGTATTTCGAAAACGGCTAGAGATGGACGGGGGGTGCTCGACCGAATGTCATAGGGAACCGCGAGATCTTTCAGGGGAAAGTGGCCTCGAGGGCCTCCGGAGGCCTTTTTTGGCCTCGAAATTTCAAACGGGACCTAGAGGTCTGAAATTTTGGCTCCGGGGGTTTATGGGACCTCTGATTGTAAATATGTAAAAAATTTTTTAAAGTTTCTTTTTTTTAATATAGCTGTCATACAATGTGATTTTCGGGTCGGACTGTAGGGGCGAAACGGTGGTACTCCGGCGGCCCCGGAGCCGCCCCCGCGAGGCCGAAGGCCGAGCGGGTAGCTGGCGAGGCCGGAGGCCGAGCGTACGGAGGCGAGGCCGAAGGCCGAGCCGCCCACTTCGAGGCCGAAGGCCGAGAAGTGCGGCAACTCGCTACGTACGATATTTTGCCAGAATCGAAAACCTCCCGGCGAGGCCGGAGGCCGAGCCACACACTTGCGAGGCCGAAGGCCGAGCGTACGGAGGCGAGGCCGAAGGCCGAGCGTCACACTTTGAGGCCGAAGGCCGAGAAGTGTGCCAACTCGCTAGGTATGGAGCTCACGACAGAGGTAAAGTGACATACCTGCGAGGCCGGAGGCCGAGCTACGAAACCGCGAGGCCGAAGGCCGAGCTCTGAACCGGCGAGGCCGAAGGCCGAGCTTCAAACCGGCGAGGCCGAAGGCCGAGCTTCGACCCCGCGAGGCCGAAGGCCGAGCTTTGAAGGTGCGAGGCCGCAGGCCGAGCTACACACTCGCGAGGCCGGAGGCCGAGCCACGAAGCCGCGAGGCCGAAGGCCGAGTTTCAAACCGGCGAGGCCGAAGGCCGAGCTTCGACCCCGCGAGGCCGAAGGCCGAGCTTCGAAGGTGCGAGGCCGAAGGCCGAGCTACCGACTCGCGAAGCCGCAGGCTGAGCCCCACACTTCGAGGCCGAAGGCCGAGAAGTGTGGCAATCACGAGACACCCAAGTCGTAATCATCATCATAATCAGCCGACATTCAACTGCCTCGCGATTCCTTACCTTTCGTTCAATTTGAATTTCGTTTGAAAAGTTAATGTAAGCAACGAGAGTTTAGCTCACGGAAAAGCCAAACTCATCATCATAATCAGCCACGACCCAACCGAATGCCATTCCTGCCCCGTTTATCCTACTGCTTTGTTATTTTTTAAAAGTTTAAAGTCGAACTTCAACTCCCGCCCCTCCCCCCCATGACGACCTCCCCGCGGGCCGCATGCGGCCCGCGCACCCACGCAAATACTAGTTATACTATATAAAGTTAAATTACCACTCACTGACTGACTGACTGACTGACTGACTGACTGACATAAATAGAAGTCATATACGGGGATATGGGGGGGGGGAAAGCGAGTATACCACGATATGGGGATGGGTTCAGAGGGCCCAGGAAAAATCTGAAATCACCAGGAAACCAGGTCTTCGCGATGGGACCCCATGGTATCTCGACAACGGTGAAACATAAGGCGGTCGCTCTCGAACTGAATCTTCCCAAAACCCTGGGAACTTTCAGGGGGGATGAAAAAAAACACACCCCCCGAAGAAAAAAACGTCCCCGCCATACAAACTTGGACCTCTCGTATTTCGAAAACGGCTCGAGATGGACGGGGGGTGCTCGACCGAATGTCATAGGGAACCGCGAGATCTTCCAGGGGAAAGCGGCCTCGAGGGCCTCCGGAGGCCTTTTTTGGCCTCGAAATTTCAAACGGGTCCTAGAGGTCTGAAATTTTGGCTCCGGGGGTTTATGGGACCTCTGATTGTAAATATGTAAAAAATTTTTTAAAGTTTCTTTTTTTTAATATAGCTGTCATACAATGTGATTTTCGGGTCGGACTGTAGGGGCGAAACGGTGGTACTCCGGCGGCCCCGGAGCCGCCCCCGCGAGGCCGAAGGCCGAGCAGGTAGCTGGCGAGGCCGGAGGCCGAGCGTACGGAGGCGAGGCCGAAGGCCGAGCCGCCCACTTCGAGGCCGAAGGCCGAGAAGTGCGGCAACTCGCTACGTACGATATTTTGCCAGAATCGAAATTCTCCCGGCGAGGCCGGAGGCCGAGCCACACACTTGCGAGGCCGAAGGCCGAGCGTACGGAGGCGAGGCCGAAGGCCGAGCGTCACACTTTGAGGCCGAAGGCCGAGAAGTGTGCCAACTCGCTAGGTATGGAGCTCACGACAGAGGTAAAGCGACATACCTGCGAGGCCGGAGGCCGAGTTACGAAACCGCGAGGCCGAAGGCCGAGCTCTGAACCGGCGAGGCCGAAGGCCGAGCTTCAAACCGGCGAGGCCGAAGGCCGAGCTTCGACCCCGCGAGGCCGAAGGCCGAGCTTTGAAGGTGCGAGGCCGCAGGCCGAGTTACACACTTGCGAGGCCGGAGGCCGAGCTCCGAACCGCGAGGCCGAAGGCCGAGCTTCAAACCGGCGAGGCCGAAGGCCGAGCTTCGACCCCGCGAGGCCGAAGGCCGAGCTTCGAAGGTGCGAGGCCGAAGGCCGAGCTACCGACTCGCGAAGCCGCAGGCTGAGCCCCACACTTCGAGGCCGAAGGCCGAGAAGTGTGGCAATCACGAGACACCCAAGTCGTAATCATCATCATAATCAGCCGACATTCAACTGCCTCGCGTTTCCTTACCTTTCGTTCAATTTGAATTTCGTTTGAAAAGTTAATGTAAGCAACGAGAGTTTAGCTCACGGAAAAGCCAAACTCATCATCATAATCAGCCCATACCCAACCGAATGCCATTCCTGCCCCGTTTATCCTACTGCTTTGTTATTTTTTAAAAAGTTACAAGTCGAACGTCAAGCCCCGCCCCTCCCCACCATGACGACCTCCCCGCGGGCCGCATGCGGCCCGCGCACCCACGCAAATACTAGTTATTATATTATATAAAGTTAAATTACCACTCACTGACTGACTGACTTAGATAAATAGAAGTCATATAAGGGGATATGGGGGGGGGAAAAAGAGTATAGACCCGTACAGGGATGAGTTCAGAGGGCCCAGGAAAAATCCGAAATCACCAGGAAACCAGGTCTTCGCGATGGGACCCCATGGTATCTCGACAACGGTGAAACATAAGGCGGTCGCTCTCGAACTGAATCTTCCCAAAACCCTGGGAACTTTCAGGGGGGATGAAAAAAAACACACCCCCCGAAGAAAAAAACGTCCCCGCCATACAAACTTGGACCTCTCGTATTTCGAAAACGGCTCGAGATGGACGGGGGGTGCTCGACCGAATGTCATAGGGAACCGCGAGATCTTTCAGGGGAAAGCGGCCTCGAAGGCCTCCGGAGGCCTTTTTCGGCCTCGAAATTTCAAACGGGTCCTAGAGGTCTGAAATTTTGGCTCCGGGGGTTTATGGGACCTCTGATTGTAAATATGTAAAAATTTTTTGAAAGTTTCTTTTTTTTAATATAGCTGTCATACAATGTGATTTCGGGTCGGACTGTAGGGGCGAAACGGTGGTACTTCGGCGGCCCCGGAGTCACCCCCGCGAGGCCGAAGGCCGAGCAGGTAGCCGGCGAGGCCGGAGGCCGAGCGTACGGAGGCGAGGCCGAAGGCCGAGCCGCCCACTTCGAGGCCGAAGGCCGAGAAGTGCGGCAACTCGCTACGTACGATATTTTGCCAGAACCGAAATCCTCCCGGCGAGGCCGGAGGCCGAGCTACACACTTGCGAGGCCGAAGGCCGAGCGTACGGAGGCGAGGCCGAAGGCCGAGCGTCACACTTTGAGGCCAAAGGCCGAGAAGTGTGCCAACTCGCTAGGTATGGAGCTCACGACAGAGGTAAAGCGACATACCTGCGAGGCCGGAGACCGAGCTACGAAACCGCGAGGCCGAAGGCCGAGCTCTGAACCGGTGAGGCCGAAGGCCGAGCTTCAAACCGGCGAGGCCGAAGGCCGAGCTTCGACCCCGCGAGGCCGAAGGCCGAGCTTTGAAGGTGCGAGGCCGCAGGCCGAGTTACACACTCGCGAGGCCGGAGGCCGAGCTCCGAACCGCGAGGCCGAAGGCCGAGCTTCAAACCGGCGAGGCCGAAGGCCGAGCTTCGACCCCGCGAGGCCGAAGGCCGAGCTTCGAAAGTGCGAGGCCGAAGGCCGAGCTACCGACTCGCGAAGCCGCAGGCTGAGCCCCACACTTCGAGGCCGAAGGCCGAGAAGTGTGGCAATCACGAGACACCCAAGTCGTAATCATCATCATAATCAGCCGATATTCAACTGCCTCGCGTTTCCTTACCTTTCGTTCAATTTGAATTTCGTTTGATAAGTTCAACTGAGCGACAAGAGTTTAGCTCACGGAAAAGCCAAACTCATCATCATAATCAGCCACGACCCAACCGAATGCCGTTCCTGCCCCGTTTATCCTACTGCTTTGTTATTTTTTAAAAGTTACAAGTCAAAAGCAAAGCCCCGCCCCTCCCCACCATGACGACCTCCCCGCGGGCCGCATGCGGCCCGCGCACCCACGCAAATACTAGTTATACTATATAAAGTTAAATTACCACTCACTGACTGACTGACTGACTGACTCACTTAGATAAATAGAAGTCATATACGGGGATATGGGGGGGGGAAAAGGAGTATAGGGTCATACAGGGATGAGTTCAGAGGGCCCAGGAAAAATCTGAAATCACCAGGAAACCAGGTCTTCGCGATGGGATCCCATGGTATCTCGGAAACGGTGATACCTAAGGGGGTCGCTCTCGAACTAAATGTTCCCAAAACCCTGGGAACTTTCAGGGGGGATGAAAAAAAACACACCCCCCAAAGAAAAAAACGTCCCCGCCATACAAACTTGGACCTCTCGTATTTCGAAAACGGCTCGAGATGGAGGGGGGGTGCTCGACCGAATGTCATAGGGAACCGCGAGATCTTTCAGGGGAAAGTGGCCTCGAGGGCCTCCGGAGGCCTTTTTTGGCCTCGAAATTTCAAACGGGTCCTAGAGGTCTGAAATTTTGGCTCCGGGGGTTTATGGGACCTCTGATTGTAAATATGTAAAAATTTTTTGAAAGTTTCTTTTTTTTAATATAGCTGTCATACAATGTGATTTCGGGTCGGACTGTAGGGGCGAAACGGTGGTACTTCGGCGGCCCCGGAGTCACCCCCGCGAGGCCGAAGGCCGAGCAGGTTGCCGGCGAGGCCGGAGGCCGAGCGTACAGAGGCGAGGCCGAAGGCCGAGCCGCCCACTTCGAGGCCGAAGGCCGAGAAGTGCGGCAATCACGAGACACCCAAGTCGTAATCATCATCATAATCAGCCGATATTCAACTGCCTCGCGTTTCCTTACCTTTCGTTCAATTTGAATTTCGTTTGTTAAGTTCAACTAAGCGACCAGAGTTTAGCTCACGGAAAAGCCAAACTCATCATCATAATCAGCCCATACCCAACCGAATGCCATTCCTGCCCCGTTTATCCTACTGCTTTGTTATTTTTTAAAAGTTTAAAGTCGAACATCAAGCCCCGCCCCTCCCCACCATGACGACCTCCCCGCGGGCCGCATGCGGCCCGCGCACCCACGCAAATACTAGTTATATTATATAAAGTTAAATTACCACTGACTGACTGACTGACTGACATAAATAGAAGTCATATACGGGGATATGGGGGGGGGAAAGCGAGTATACCACGATATGGGGATGGGTTCAGAGGGCCCAGGAAAAATCTGAAATCACCAGGAAACCAGGTCTTCGCGATGGGACCCCATGAGATCTCGGAAAGGGTGATAGCTAAGGGGGTCGCTCTCGAACTGAATGTTCCCAAAACCCTGGGAACTTTCAGGGGGGATGAAAAAAAACACACCCCCCGAAGAAAAAAACGTCCCCGCCATACAAACTTGGACCTCTCGTATTTCGAAAACGGCTCGAGATGGACGGGGGGTGCTCGACCGAATGTCATAGGGAACCGCGAGATCTTTCAGGGGAAAGCGGCCTCGAAGGCCTCCGGAGGCCTTTTTTTGCCTCGAAATTTCAAACGGGTCCTAGAGGTCTGAAATTTTGGCTCCGGGGGTTTATGGGACCTCTGATTGTAAATATGTAAAAATTTTTTGAAAGTTTCTTTTTTTTAATATAGCTGTCATACAACGTGATTTGCGGGTCGGACTGTAGGGGCGAAACGGTGGTACTTCGGTGGGCCTGGAGTCACCCCCGCAAGGCCGAAGGCCGAGCAGGTAGCTGGCGAGGCCGGAGGCCGAGCGTACGGAGGCGAGGCCGAAGGCCGAGCCGCCCACTTCGAGGCCGAAGGCCGAGAAGTGCGGCAACTCGCTACGTATGATATTTTGCCAGAATCTAAATCCTCCCGGCGAGGCCGGAGGCCGAGCCACACACTCGCGAGGCCGAAGGCCGAGCGTACGGAGGCGAGGCCGAAGGCCGAGCGTCACACTTTGAGGCCGAAGGCCGAGAAGTGTGCCAACTCGCTAAGTATGGAGCTCACGACAGAGGTAAAGCGACATACCTGCGAGGCCGGAGGCCGAGCTACGAAACCGCGAGGCCGAAGGCCGAGCTCTGAACCCGCGAGGCCGAAGGCCGAGCTTCGAACCGGCGAGGCCGAAGGCCGAGCTTCGACCCCGCGAGGCCGAAGGCCGAGCTTTGGAGGTGCGAGGCCGCAGGCCGAGCTACACACTTGCGAGGCCGAAGGCCGAGGCTCGAAACCGCGAGGCCGAAGGCCGAGCTCTGAATCGGCGAGGCCGAAGGCCGAGCTTCAGACCGGCGAGGCCGAAGGCCGAGTTTCGAAGGTGCGAGGCCGAAGGCCGAGCTACCGACTCGCGAAGCCGCAGGCTGAGCCCCACACTTCGAGGCCGAAGGCCGAGAAGTGTGGCAATCACGAGACACCCAAGTCGTAATCATCATCATAATCAGCCGACATTCAACTGCCTCGCGTTTCCTTACCTTTCGTTCAATTTGAATTTCGTTTGTTAAGTTCAACGAAGCGACAAGAGTTTAGCTCACGGAAAAGCCAAACTCATCATCATAATCAGCCCATACCCAACCGAATGCCATTCCTGCCCCGTTTATCCTACTGCTTTGTTATTTTTCAAAAGTTACAAGTCAAAAGCAAAGCCCCGCCCCTCCCCACCATGACGACCTCCCCGCGGGCCGCATGCGGCCCGCGCACCCACGCAAATACTAGTCTACGAATATAAAAGTTGATAATTTGGAGTTGATAAATGGAATATTAATAATGATTTAAACGTAGAGTAAAATATACATTTAAAACAATCAGGTGCGGCAAACAAGCATGTGATCTGTCTGATGATTTACAAAATCATCATCTGCGCACACGTGTAATTTTTTTTTTCATGTGCGCGAAAGCTTTGAGAAATGAGACAGTGGTAGTTCCCCGGGTCACGGTACTGGATATCTATTGATGTTTCCCCGCATTGTTCCGTGAGGTTTCGCATCCCAAGGCATTTCGGGAGCTCCTCCAGAGATCTGCTTCCTTGAGATCGTTTGAAGATAATAACTCGCAACTAAATGTTATTGTGAACAGTTTAATTTGGCTGGTTAATTAATGTTCAATGTCCAAGGTTTACTGGAATTACATTGAGCATTGACATTTTTTTATAAAGCGTCGTTTAGCCCCAAACTAAGTAAAGCTACGAACGAGCTACTATGGGAACGAGATAGCTGATAGAATACTCGTACTTATATTTTTTTGTTGTTAGTATATGTAGTTACTTATAATATACTAGCGGACGCCTCACGGTTTCACCCGCGTAGTTTCCGTTTCCGTGGGAATACAGGGATAAAAAGTAGCCTATCTCACCCGGAGATAGTGTAGCTTCCCAACTGTGAAATAATTTTTGAAATCAGTCCAGTGGTTTAGGAGGATATTCAATACAAACAAACAAACAATCAAATCTTTCCTCTTTATAAATAGTATAGATAGATAAACTAACACTCAACATTGCTCTGAAACGTTCAAAATAACGTATGACAATTTGTAGCGATGATAGCTCAGTGGTTAGCACGGTAGGTTCGCATGCCGAAGGGCGTGGGTTCAAACCCCAACAATGAGCTTGAGCTGCCGGTGAAGGAAAACATAGTGAGGAAACCATAGCATGGTGGTAGGGTACTTTCTTGTACTCTGTGGCTAGCTAACACCCTCAAGTCGGTGAAAACGGTCAAAACGGTGTGTTCCGGCAGCCTCACTTGAGAGCCAGTTCCATTCCAGACTAGGTGTGCTTTACCATCTTCGACCACACCTTCACTTAACATCAGGTGAGCTGTGGTCAAACACCTAGCCTGTCAACAATTAAAAAAGAAAAAATACTGTTATTATCACACAGTAATACGATTTTATCAGAACGCACACAAAACTACAACAAAGCTCGCACTCCCAACTAAATTTCTATTTCAAACACTCAATATTTTTTTATTGTTATTATTCAGAGATAAACTGCATTGTGTCCTTGCTAATTTAATTTTATTATAACTTAGGCCGGTTATTTGGTCGCGAACAAAAGCTCTTACTTTGGAAATACCCCCGTCCCTGTCCCCAGATGGCAATCAGTATACAACTTCAAAATTACACAAGCCCTCATATTATCATCGTTGTACCAATATTCATACCGACGAACAGATAATCTTACAGAAAAGTAACTCTCTGATATCCTTTACATTCCAGGCTAGGTGTGCTTTACCATCATCGACCACACCGTCACTTAACATCAGGTGAGCTGTGATCAAACACCAAGCCTGTCAGCTATAAAAAAAAAAACATATTTTGGTTAAGTTATTTTTTTCGATTGTATCTACAACATACATTTTAAATACATAAGTTTAATAAAAAACTCTCTCGCGCACGAAGGGTACCGTACCATTATCTATAGAACGGTACGAATCAAAACAAGTTTGTTGTATGGGAGCCCCCCTTAAACATTTATTTTATTTTATTTTTAGTATTTGTTGTTATAGCGGCATTAGAAATACATCATCTGTGAAAATTTCAACTGTCTAGCTATCACTGTTCTTGAGATACAGCCTGGTGACAGACGGACGGACGGACGGACAGCGAAGTCTTTTTTTTTTTTTTTTATAGTAGATAGGCTTGCGTTTGACCGCCATCCCGCCTGATGTTAAGCGAAGATGCGGTCTACGGTGGAGCACGCTCGCCTAGAAGAAACCGATTCACTCGCGACTTGAAGGTACCCAGACTATATTCATTGGGGAACACCCAAAGTCTCAGTAATAGGGTCCCGTTTTTACCCTTTGGGTACGGAACACTAAAAACGAAAACTATCTAAAGTTGTAATAAAGTGAAATGAAATTTATTTGACAATTACGTACTAAGTATCGTTCGGAAGTAACATTCATAGAGAATCATTGTTACCCATGCCAACAATTAATCTGTGTTATGGCATAACAATACCCTTCGCTGAACATGGGAAGCACGACGTAAAAAAGAGATTAATAAAGCTTAGGAAATCTAGATGTAAATTTTAAAAAAGTGTGTAAGTACCACCACCAGTTAATTAGTTTCCGTAGTACAAGGTTTGCTTAGTTTGGAGCAAGACGACGCTGTGTGTAATATCCTACATTAGGGTATAGGGGTAAGGTACAGAGAGTTTTGAGCTATGTCTTTAAATAAATAAATATCGCAGGACATTACACACAGCGCCATCTGACCCCAAGCAAAAGTTGTACTATGGAAGTCAGACAACTGATAGAATACTTAAATACTGTTTCTTTTGTAAATGCGTACTTATAATACACACAGTACACCCAGACACAGAACAAACATTTGTTTATACCACAAAGTTGATCCTAAGTGGGAATCGAACCCACGCCCTTCAGCTTTTGAAGCAGACATTTTAAAAGATAATGAGACGAACGAGACGCTTTCCTGATGGTAAGAGATAACGCACGTCCATGACCATTGCAGCGATACACAGAACTTTGAGTAATAAAACAAAGTCCAGCGCATCGCTGCTTTGGTGCTCATTACTTTGAGAATTTCGATGGTTAGTCTCAACAGCCCAGTAATTTCGCTAGCTTCAGTACCCTTCAAACCGGAACACAGTAATGTTTGCACACTACTGCTTGGCGGCAGAATATCTGGTACTGCGGTGGTACCTACCTAGATGACATCCAGCTAAGGAGATCTACCACCAAGTGTAGATGACATTCTACCTATGAACCAACAGGGCTGTCAAAGCTCTGTAAGCATTTTCTACTCTTTGCCGGTAGCACAAGATTGTCAGATGTTGATGCCCGTCCTTCGTCCCCACGTTTACAATAAGTCCCCGAGCGCGCAGTAATCGTGTCAACGAAGTACAATTACGAGAACTTATCAAGGTGGGCCCGTGACAACCCTGGCATTATACGACGGCGGTCCCGGCCGCGTATAGAGAGGCTACCGGCAGGGTTGGATTCGGGTACGTTGAAAAATATAGTACAAGACCATCAAAATAGTAGTACGCCGATAGTACACTTTTTTTAAATCTTACATTGTTTAAAAAAAAGCTATTAATCAATAAAATAGATAGTTAAAATGAACATGTTTATACAAAATTTACTCCTGTTCTAAATTATCTAAGTTCTTGACTATTATTTTCTTCAGCCTTAGCATGTAATCATAAAAACATCTCTTCTAAACTGCGAGTATACGAAAGAATTAAATCGGTACAGTTGCCACTTTTGCTGCATTTTTTTTTCTTAGATTTTGGCGTCGCACCCCAAGCATTTGCCAGTGGCAAGTTACAATTTTAAGACAAAATGCGAAGCCAAAATCAAAAAAGATGAAGAAGGAGTATTGTTTGACAGCTTACCACAATGTGCTGTGGTAAGCTGTTTTTACAGATGATTTGGCTATGAACTTGTGTCATATATACCTATTTTGGTATTTTCTAAGTGAAGTAACGAAATTATAGTATTTTTCCGTACTATCCTTAGGTATGGATATTATCTAGTACGGAGCATGAAATAGTAGTACAAATACTATAATTATAGTACGAAATCCAACGCTGGCTACCGGCAAGGGCGTCGCCAGCTTATGACTAAGGGGGGAGGGGGGCAATGGGGCAATATTCTGGAGGATAAAAAATATGAACGCCGAGCGCATGAAGCGTTACACTTTGGAAGTCTTTGCCTCGATGACGCTTGTAATACGAACGGTTCTAATATCAAAAAGAAATGCAAGGCACACACACACACACACACACACACACAGCATACCTACCTACATATTTTTACACTGCTTAATGGCCTTGCGTTTTGGCAAATCTGATATAGACGCGATGAAAATGGCGGCGATTTTAAAAACGGATGTCAAAATCTTAATGTTATTCTGAATATTTCAATACTTTCTACAATATACATTAAACCTTGTGAATTTATTTACGTTTTGTCATGCGATGCGGAATTTATTAATAGGTAAGGAAGTCAATTGCTCGCAGTTTGGTCGCTTTGCGGCTAGCTACATTTGATCTCTAGAGGGGGGCACCTGCCCCCCCTTGGCGACGCCCTTGGCTACCGGCATTTTAAGGACGCATAGGAATTTTAATAAAATTCAGAAATAAAAAGGTTAAGCATAACTTAAATATACAGCAGAAAATAATAAAATAAATATCGTAGAACTATACACACAGCGCCATCTGGCACTAAACTAAGCAGAGCTTGTGTATTGGAAGTCAGATAACTAATAGAATAGAATAGATAAACAAAATCATAGAAATTTAACAAAAAATTAATAAATAAAAATGTCAAATTGCTATCTTAGGGTTCTCCTGTAACATACCAACGCCTGTTTCACTCTAACTCAGTGGCTCAACCAAACAATGGGTGTCACGACACACACACAAAGAGACGAGGAAACGCACCACAAACACCTCGGGGACATATCGGTACAATTGGAGGTGCGAAGCGGCATAACAGCTGAGTTATTATCGTCCGTGTTAAAACAGGGTTGCCACATCGGCTTCAGGATATGTAAGACATTTATCCTCCAGGCGGCGAAACTTGACTAGGTATTCACAAATTAACACCGATGGTAAGCTTTTTTAAGGTTCCGTACCCAAAGGGTAAAACGGGACCCTATTACTGAGATTCCGCTGTCCGTCCGTCTGTCTGCCAGTCCGTCTGTCACCAGGCTGTATCTCATGAACCGTGATAGTTAGAATTGAACGTTATTAATGAACTAAAACGTCTGTTAAGCGGAAATAAACTAAATACCTAGAATATTCAAAATGAAAAAAAAAAATGTAATCAAAGTTGACAAAGGTCACGGACCCCAGTGTCTGTGGAGCGTATAATTATAAATAAAAAAATATATATGTATATTCAAAATAAACTTCCGCAAAGTAACGCCTGAATCAATCAATTATCTAGGTACATAATTTGCTGCTCAAGAAGTTGTAACCTTATAAATACAATCTTAGTAGCTATCGAGAGTAGATATTCTCATAAACAAGCGTGCTCCATCGTAAGAGAAAAAAAAGATAGCTATAAGTCGCAAACCTACCTCAACTCAGCATAATGCCTACTATATACAACCGGTGTATTTATATACGAATCTGAAAATTATTAATAACTTCAATAGTACTCAACTGTTAAACAACCCTAACGTTTGAAGAGCGTTATATTCGTCAAATTACAAACGCGCTGCACACATCTAGAATTCACCTGTCAACACGCACTCACACTTACCGTCTTTCTACCGTGGATGACAGTGACGAAGCTCAGACAATTCGTCTAAACTTAACTATACCAGAGATGAAATCACGCAAAATCTCGAGAGGATCTGGAGATCGTCTAGGTACCACCGCAGCACCAGACATTCTGCCGCCAAGCAGTGATGTTAACATTGTTCCAGTTTGAAGGGTACTCTCTGCAGCTAGTGAAATTACAGAGCTGTTGAGTTGATGAAAAAATATCATCGAATGTCTCAAAATAATAAGCGCCAAAACAGCGAAGGATATATTATCTCACTTGGTATAGTTCTGCTTTGAGTTGAGGGGCTTGAGTTCGATTCCCACTTAGGACATAACTATATTCGTCACGCAAATGTTTTATGCTATAAACATTTGTATTCCTGGAAGTTCTATATGAATGTATGTATGAAAAAAGCATTTTGAGTTTCAGACTAGATGGCGCTATTAACCATTATTATTTTTTTAGGTTATTTTTTTACAAATTGCAACACGACCGAACAAAGTCTTACTAAAGCCTCTTTCTGTATGCTTCCGCCCACTTATACATTAAAAACGAAAGACAAAACCTTACTTTAAATTTAGTAAAAAAGTATTTTTATGAAGCTGAGTTACTGTCCTATATTGAATACTTCCCAAGATTCACATTAGCGAGACAATGTCCCGGGGCGGAGTGACAAACACACACACACACACACACATAAACATACACAGACACTCGGAATGTATTTAATATAACACTTATGCATTCGAGACCGTAATACTTGGGCAGTATAAACAGAAACACGTCGCAGATACTTAAGAATTTTAGCAGACAATATCTCCGGTAATAAGCACTAGTACGTATATACAGGTTGAATAAAAAAGTGGATTATTAATATACTAGCGAACGCCTCGCGGTTTCTCCTGCGTAGTTCCCGTTCCCGTGGGAATACAGGGATAAAAAGTAGCCTATGTCACCCGGTGATAGTGTAGATTCCCAACGGTGAAAGAATTTTTGAAATAAGTTAAATAAATAAATAAAAATATAACGTTTCAAGATGACGATCACTGACGTGCCCACTTGTGCGGCCAGAAATTTATGAAAATTATCTTGAATTAACAACAAATAGGCAAAGATAAGGCTAAAGCTAAACTGAACTAAAATATCGGCGTCTGTAATGAGCAGCGGGCGATGTCCTGACGTCACGCACCGCCATTAATTCAAGTTGTTTTCCATTTAGGCTAATTACGAACGGCCAACTTTGCCCGGCCAATGGGATTGTTCCGTTGCTTTTAATTTGGAACGGTGTACTTTAAGTAGTGACATCTATTAGCGTTTAGTGTTTCGTTAAAAATATTTATTCGTGTAGATGTATTAAAAATAAAATATATAATAGGTAATGATATCTTTTACATTTTAATTGAATTACGATAAAGTTATATATGGAAAAAATACGCAAAATATAAAGCACTAGCGGACAGTTCGCGGTTTCACCCTTGTAGTTCGCGTTCCCGTGGGAATACAGGGATAAAAAGTATCCGGGGATAGTGTAGCTTACCAACAGTGAAAGAATTTTTGAAATCGGTCCAGTAGTTTCGGAGCCTATTCAATACAAACAAACAATCAAATCTTTCCTCTTTATAATAGTATAGATAGATAGATATTGATATATAGATATTAAGAATAGCTGAATGTCCAGTACACTGTGCGGTAGAGCGATGTGGCCTTTTTTATGGTTGACTGGCAAGTGTGTGACCACAGCTCTCCTGTCGTTAAGTAATGGTGTGGTCGAAGATGGTAAACACACCTAGCCTGGAACGGAACTAAAGCGCGGCTTTCGGAACACACCGTTAGGTGTTTGACGACAGATTTTTAACTAGAGCTAGTCGCAAGTCTCATAAAATGTAATAAGAAGTTTTCTCAGAAAAGGTTAACAGAACTTTGTACTGCAAATATATAAATATATTATCAGCTAATGGCCCAAGTAACAGCCGGAAGCGACATATTATACGGCACAGTCCCGCTAGGCGGCTAGTCATCCAAGTAGAACAATAGGTCACTCCCGGGACGTAGGTGTCGAGTTGGCCACGTAATTGTGTTGAATAATAAACATACGTTTCAAAGTTTGTTTAAGTATCACGACGAGAGTAGGACGACCGAAACACAGCATCGGCAGAAAACCCCGAGGAAAACCAAGTGTTATTAAAGACGGGAACCTGAAGGTGATACAATACTTACTATAAAAATTGCTAGAAAACTAACCAAGTGTCAAATGGAATTGCGTGCTGCTTTATACCAAAAAAAATATTGTTCTTAGTAAAATAAACAAAAATCGTAGAACATTACATTACAACACAGCGCCATCTGACCCCAAACTAAGCAAAGTTCGTACTATGAAAGTCAGATAACTTATAGAAAATACTACAGAACATACATAGACCTACACAGAACAAACATTTGTATATACCACAAAATTTTTGTCCTGGGTGGGAATCGAACCCGTGCCCTATAGCTCTTAAAGCAGTATGCTACCAATGAGCCAACAGGGCTGTCACAATTTAAATTGTGGAAAAAGAGAGTGAAATACGTAAGTAGAGATGGAAAATGAGGGAGTGGAGTGGAGAAGGAAACCATACTACTCCCGCCCCACCTAGCGTTTTTTTTTTTTTTTTTTATGGTTGACAGGCTAGTTGTTTGACCACAGCTCACCTGATGTTAAGTGAAGGCGTGGTCGAAGATGGTAAAGCACACCTAGCCTGGAATGGAACTGGCTCTCAAGTGAGGCTGCCGGAACACACCGTTAGATGCTTGGCGGCAGATTTTCAACTTGGTGAGGGTGGTAGCTAGCCAGCCGAGTACTAGAAAGTACCCTACCACCATGCGTAGCGTTATTTAGAGCTGGAAAACGAAGTAGTCGTACTAATAGGGCAGTGTCAGAAGTTTGAATATGATTCCAACCATAATTATAAAAACAATCACAGTGACTGGGATATCTATGCCACTTTTCACTTATATAAAACAAACACTGAATATACATTTTCTTTCGAATAATTTGTCGTTTCGAATCAATAGATCAAGTTAAATTTACTCTACCGTAACATAGTTTATTAACTAAACAATAAACGTCAAATAAATCTGAACTCCTTTTAAATACTCCCATCTGTCAAAGAAAATAGCTTCAACTTTGGGATTTAGCCCAAACCGTGTTAGAATCTAGCAAATTGAACAAAGTTTTACGTTATATTAGTTGGGAACTAAATGCAATAAATTTATTTTTTATGGATTATTAAATAGTGAAATGAACAGCAATTATCTTTAGTATACAATTTAGTATACCAATAAAATAATTGCTGATAGGTAATTGTTGGTTATACCTTTGTGTTTATTTGCTTTACCATCTTCGACCAAACCTTCACTTAAAATCAGATGAGCTGTGGTCAAACACCTAGCTAATCCACCATAAAAAAAAAAAATCGACTAGTCTTTGAAATATGAAACTATCGCTATCTGTTATTAAGTGTATACGCCCTGAACGTAAATGTACTGAACGTGATCTTTAGTACACGCTTTTTATAAACTGTAAATAAATCATACTAAAATGCTTTGATCGTGACCAGGTCAGTAACAAGCTGTCTGTCACGGTAACCCATAAAATAATAAACTTAAAAAAAAAAAATACGAATAGGCTTGCGTTTGACCGCCATCTCGCCTGATGTTAAGCGAAGACGCGGTCTACGGTGGAGCACGCTTGCCTGGAAGAAACAGATTTAACGGCGACTTGAAGGCACCCAGATTGTATCTATCGGGGAACACCCACTTAGGCAGCGAATTAATAAAAATGTTTAATGTTTTTAGTATATTTACATTGCAGTGTTACTGTCATTCAAAACATGCCTTACTGGAATCGATTTCTTCATAGACAAGCGTGCTTCATCGAAGACCGCATCTTCGCTTAATATCAGGTGAGATGGTGGTCAAAGGTAAACCCGTTTGAAATCGAATAAAAATGGTAGCTAGATTTACCGGTAGATAAGATTTTTTTTAAAGATTACACTTTACTATTTAATCAATTCTTCAATCAAGGAACAACGGTTTAATATAGATATTTTCTTTTAATTATGTTCAACAACAGATTAATGTTTGAAAGATTGCTCTAAACTAACAGCTCAGTTGGAGAGAGTCGATCTATTTTCGTTCAGTAAACAAGAGCCATTTATAATCTGTCAAAACATAGTTGCGAGGAGCGAACTCCGGAGTTGACACGTTTCATCCATCGTCAACTCACTCCAGATATTGATGAATGGAACTTTCCTGCTTGAGCATTATTTCAAACTTGAGTTTGTAAAGAACAAGGCGGCGATTTTATGATTTAGTCTGCTTCGCCACTGGTTGCGTCTCTAAAGACAGCAAGCGATTCGATCACAAGTCAATAAATAAATATCGTAGGACATTACAAGATGATAGACCACAGCTCATTTGATGTTAAGTGACAGTGTGCTCGCACACCTCGCCTGAAATCAAACTGGCTCTCAAATGCGGCTGCCGGAAGAAGCCGTTATGTGCTTGGATAGATTTTCAACTTGATTGTGGTAGCTAGCCAGTCGAGTATTAGAAAGTATCCTACGATAACATGGTTTCCTCATGATGTTTTCCTTTATCGGCAGCTCAAGCTCATTGTTAGGGTTTGAGTCCACGTCTTTCGGCGTGTAAACCGACCGTGTTAACCACCGCATAAGTGTTTGTTTTAGCATCGCTTCAAAAATACTAAACCAAAGTTGGTTTAGCCAGTTGGGAGGTACGATTTCGCACACATAGAAGCTAAATACCCAGGGGTATTGGCATTATTGACATCGGAGGTTAAATTAAAAAAGAATACTTGACACGGTACAAAAACAAATTTCCACCAAATATTATTCAAGGTAAATTTACGCAAAGTAACGCCCGATTGCATCACGAAAACAAATCAAAACTTATATCTACCATATATAAGCACGAAATGGAGATAACGATGACGTATATGTATGTACACTAACTGATTGAAAAATAATATGTAAATATCTTAAGACATTTCACTCAGCGCCATCTAGCCACAAACTAAGCAAATCTTTGACAAAGGGAACCATATAAATACATACTTATCATACATACAGAACACCCAGACACAGGACAAACATTTATCTCACTAATATTATAAATGTTAAAGTTTGGATGGATGTTTGTTACTCTTTCACGCAAAAACTACTGAGAGGATTTGGATGAAATTTGGTATAGAGGTAGCTGAGACTCTGGAATAGCACATAGGCTACTTTTTATCCCGAAAACATGTAGCGGGAACACCGTGGGACGCAGCTAGTCGTCACATAAATGTTTGTCCTGGTGAGAATCGAACTCACGCCGTATAGCCCTAGAAGCAGACATCCTACCAAATGAGCTGACAGGGCAGTCAAATTATACAGGGCAATTGTAGCAATAACAACTCATTAATTATGTAGAAAAGTCAGCAACGCTTCAAAATGCTTCCCTTAGTTTATAATTGGGAAACAAATTAACAAGAACGGTGATTTCGCCTCGAGCCGACATGAAATTTATTAGACAAGCTGATTTCAATCAGCTGCCAAGAGCACGCTAATAGTACAATTAATGGTTTTCTTTAAATACGAATTAAACTCCTGGTATATTAAAAACAAGGAACTAAAAACACTAACTTGCCTCGGGGAAAGTAAAGATCAATAAAAATGCCCACAGATCGCGCAGCAGATTTTACTAACAAATTTGCTAAATTGGCAATTTTCCCAATTTTCGGGATTTTAATATAAAAAAAAAAGAAATCTAGAAAATGACATTATTTCTTATTTAATTCTTATAACTTTGGAAACTTATTTCCACACCACCTGATGAGGCAAATGGCGGTTTAAGTGAATTAACGTTTTTAGTCGTAGGCAGAGGCGGCCTTAGGGGTGGCAAGCAGGGCAACCGCCCGGGGCCTCGCTCTTGCAGGGGCCTCGCGTCCTCGTAGAAAAAGTCTTTACCATATATGTATGTTTATCCCGCACCTCGCACTCAACAAAACCCCCCCTGAACGCACGGATTCATTTTATTAGTGCAAGCATGTTACGGCCACTCGAGCACTCGAACTAATTTTTTAGTGAAACGGACTTAAAGAAAAAGGGCCTCACAATGATCTGTCACCCCGGGCCTCGCAACAGTTAAGGCCGCCGCTGGTCGTAGGATTAAACGTTGAGGTATTATATTAAAAAAAAACAACAAAATTTATCAGCTTTCATCCAAGATGGCGGCCTGAGCGACCACTCCTAGAGATCACAAACATGGATTTTTCATCAGAGTACAAACCTAAATGACATATTTAAAAATTGTTACTACAATATCTTATATAGGGTAAAAAATTTCATTGACTGGACTATTAGTATACCATCGAGGCTTTATTGTCTCAAGTCCTATTATGACTTGGCGTCGCAGTATTTCCGGTGGATACCTACCAGTGACAGCGGTACTTTTCCTGGAAAGGCCCGGCGGTGAATCATTGCGAGTACTGCACTATGGACTTTCAATACAATACAATAACTCTTTATATACCTGACACATACAATATATAATAAAATACAATACAATAAATACATACAATATATGATTATTTTTTTTGTATAAACTACAGAGGCTCACCGGAAGACCAGCGCTGGTCATAAGCGCGCTGCGCTGGCTAAGTGGTATATGGTCATACCACCCAGCATTATGCTGAGATGAGCCACTATTTTGTAACTTTTGTCTGTATCTGTTTGTTTGTTTTTGTGCTTGTTAGAGAATTAAACCTTTTTCTTTTTTTCAATAATCAAGTAGGGGTATATACTTTGTACCCTCGTGGAATTTAACAAAAAGTTTGTTCAGTCTGCGCATTATAAAAAGTATAACTACTAAAATGGTCTACTAACGCGTAACGCGTATTGCGTCTTCCACCACAGAAGCACGGGAATATAAAAGCCATATATCACCATTTACAGAATATTACCAGGGCATAATCGGTATTACCAGTCATAGTTCAACGAAATTCCATCCGGCAGAAGGCTTCGTGAATCAATTAAGCCGCATATAGGGAATGTTCCCGCTCATAAAGGATCCTATTGTTCATTTCGGCTCCAAACGCACGTACTAGTCGACAGGCTCGAATTAAGGCTGATCTTGAATAGGGCACAGCCTGTGAGGACTTTTAGCTTGTTTTCCTAATCCGAATTCGTAAGAAGAGTATGGCAGTCTTAAAATAATAACTACAAAAAAGAATAATAACAACAGTTCAAAACAAAAGGTAAACATGAGACACAGGAAGAGAGGTAAAGAAAACAAGAAGAGAGAGTAAGAGTAAACAGGTTCCTTCTAGGTAAGCGTGTTCCATCCTAGATCACATCGGTGCTTCACGCCAGGCAGGATGTGGTCAAACGCAAACCTATTAAATGTAAAAAAAAGTTACGATTTAATATTAAAGGTTAACGGACCTTCTTTAACAGCGCTGTTTAGATAAAGAAACTTCATTTAATGTTTTAATTTTAAGCTGTTTTTTTAAAGTAAAACCTGAACCAGCATGTAGATAACTTTTTTTTGCTAAATAGGCTTGCGTTTGACCGCCAATTCGCCTGATGTTAAGCGAAGATACGGTCTATGTTAGCACACATACATAGAAGAAACCGATTCACAAAAAAATAATGACAATTACGAAAAACGCAACAGAAGTAGGGAAATTACTCACCAACTACCGACCCGCCCCGGCTTCGCACGGGTGCAATGTAGATACTAATGTTGTGCATATGCATGTAATATACACATAAACTTTCCTCCTGAATCACTATCTATTGATGGAAACCGCATTAAAATCCGTTGCGTAGTTTAAAAGATCTAAGCGTACAGACGGCGCGCACGAAGCGACTTTGTTTTATATTATGTAAAAAAGAGACGGGAAATGTATAGTCGTTTAAAATTCCTAATAATCATTTTGGTTAACACCTCTACAGTAAATATTGTTTTGTTACGGAAACTTTTTTAAGATTTATGTGTGGCTGCCCCTATCGTCCTACCCTTGCTACATCTCTGCTCACGAAACCTACGTATCTACAGAATACTGATGAGTGGAGGAAAAAACTCTTTATTCATGTTTTTATTCCATCACCAGACGATATTGAAGATAATGTCTTCGGAGAGATTTCGTTTCGATTATTGTATTATTTTGAAATCTGTTATTTGTGCATATATTTATTTGGTGGTAGATCTCCTCAGTAGGTAGGTACCACCGCAGTACCAGATACTCTGCCGCTACGCAGTAGTGTGTAAACATTACTGTGTTCCGGTTTGAAGGGTACTGCAGCTAGCGCTATATTCGCACTGAATTGTAACATAATAAATACATTAGCAATTATTACGTAATTAAATATCTGTACTGTACACATTTATACATGTAATTGCTTATTTTGTGTTGTTATCAGTGAATTCCAGTTATCCTAAAATCCCATTACTTTCCATAAGTCTATTAAGGTATGCTACAGGAGGTTTTCATCTCTATGGCCATATATTTCTTCTAATCACAAAAAGTGTGTCTAAGCTTAGATCAGATAATGATTATTACCATTAGTATTGAAATAGTATTAAACACTTCAACTATATAAAATCATAAGGTTATTTTAAATGAACTTGTTACTAAATTATCTTATCTTACAAGTAACTAGCGGACGCCTCGCGGTTTCACCCGCATAGTTCCCGTTCCCGTGGGAATACAGAAATAATAAGTACTATGTAAGCCTATGTCACCTGGGGATAGTGTAGCTTCCCAACGGGGAAAGATTTTTTTAAATCGGTCCAGTAGTTTCGGAGCCTATTCAATACAAATAAAAAAACAAACAAATCTTTATAATAATATAGATTGTAAGATTTTTTTCGTGTTTGATCACATTCTGCCTGATGTTAATCAACGATGTGGTCTACGATGGAGCACGTATACCGAGAAGGAGCCATTTATTGGATAAAAACCGCGTTAAACATATTTGATTAAACTTCAAAATAGAAGGCTCCACGTTGCCTTTTAGAAGTGATCTTACTTTGATTTACCACTCGTCTACCTTTCCCACCTAAACAAACCAAATAAGTACCAACAAACCAACCAAGTACCAAGCACGTTCAAAGTAACCCGTCCATTTGACTGATAGGCGTTAATTAGCACCCCGATCGCTTGTTGTTCCAATTTACTTGGCGACATCAAAGACGACCGATTTGGGAACGTTCGCTGAGCCGATGTGCGCGACGGAATGCAAAATAGGTTTACTTAAGCTTCGCAACCTGAATCACTGTAGAGAAATTACAAGGTCTAATATCGTAATGTAGAACATACCTAGGCTATGTTAATATACTCGTTGGTGATTTTAATTTTATAAATCACAGCTTGAGCGTCTGCATATTGTTGGTGTGCGAATTGTTTGATGGGACGCTAATATGAAGGAAACGAATAGATTAAAGAATTAGATTTTTCCAATAACATCCTAACGAGCTTATTGAAAGAAAGAAAGAAAAATATTTTATTGAACATTTTTTAATGATTTTCTTTATTAGCAGCGATCTGTGTCTACTGCTGTCCCCTTAGCACGTACCGTGGATAAAATTGTCTTCCCCAATTACAAAGAAAGAATATGAATACGTCTATTCTGTTTTCGCGAGTGCTTGGCGTCCTGAACACAGCCCTCTGCCGATGTACAGGGTAACAGGGTTTTTTCTAGGTAAGCGTGCTTCATCTTGGACTGCATCTTGCTTAACATCAGGCAGGGTGTAGTCAAACGCGAACCTATTATGTATAAAAAAAAAAAAATGTACGCTACCCATCATCGAATGTGTCTGTCGGTCTTTTACTTTTATAGTCACTTCATCGTGCCACGGGCGTCATAAACGCTTCGTAAAAAGCTATGCCATTTCTCTGATAGATCGCATTCGAGGATCAACTACATATGTATATGTCAAGACCAGCTGCGCCCCGCGGTCTTACCCCCTACATGTTTTCGGGATAAAGGGTTTCAGTTACTTCCATACCAAATTTCATCCGAATCCGTTCAGTAGTTTTTGCGTGAAATAGTAACAAACACACTCACAAACGTTCGCATTTATAATATTAGTAGCATGTATTACGATACCTAAATGTTACGGTGTTACGATTTTTAGGTTAAAGTCGCATTGGTCCTAGCCGTTGCAGTTCCTATTTAAATAAATTTATTGAAGTTACAACAAGTCCACAATATTAAAAAAACTAAATAATAAGTTTGTAACTCAAATTCATCCTGTTATAATATGACGCGGCTCTTGCTTACAATGAGCTTGAGCTGCCGGTGAAGGAAAACATCGTGAGGAAACCATAGCATGGTGGTAGGGTACTTTCTAGTACTCGGCTGGCTAGCTACCACCCTCGAGTTGAAAATCTGCCGCCAAGCATCTAACGATGTGTTCCGGCAGCCTCACTTGAGAGCCAGTTCCATTACAGACTAGGTGTGCTTTACCATCTTCGACCACACCTTCACTTAACATCAGATGAGCTGTGGTCAAACACCTAGACTGTCAACCATTAAAAAAAAAAAGCATCGGAAGATTTCCACCATTTGTCATGCGACTCTCGTCCTCATTTCATTTTGATGCTTCCAAACTGAATAAATGAATGAACTGAAACGATTCCTTTATGTTAATAATTGCGTAAATACGAACACTTTTGTCGGATCCCGAGAGATTTCAAAGTTTCGCTTTTCATTGAATGGAATAAACAAAGAAAGCGGGAGTCATAAAGCTTCAAATGCCCTCAAATCTTCCGTAGATTTAATTTGTATAAGATAATGATGGCAGAATTAAAGGGGTACGTTTATTTTGTAACGGTTTATTTTGTAATGCTGCCCCATCATCTCGAGTCACAAACAGATTATATAATAGGAAATTCTAAAAATAGAAGTCTACCGCTAGCTTAGAGCTAGATTGCTGTGGGTAGGTGCGATAAAGACGTTAAACTACACTAGTTATTTGCCACCCAATTGTGTATCTTAATAATACTGATCAAATAGGTTTTATGTGTCATGTCAAAATATCCTAAAACGTTTTACACAGCACCATCTAGCCCCAAACTAAGCAAAGCTTGTACTATGGGAACCAGACAACCGATATCATATTCAAAATACCCAGATACAGAATAAACATTTATGCTCATCACACAAATGGTTGTTTTGAGCGGGGATCGATCCGACGTCCTACAGCTGTTGAAACTGACATACTATACCAGTAAATTGCCTGTTGACTTGCGTTTTTTTTTTACTTCAAACGGTACTACTATTAGGGTTTTAGTTTTTTTAATTTATTAACATTTTTTTTCCTTGTTCCAAAAAAAAACAAGAACTCTATAAATTGTTTTAACAAGAAAACATACAAATAAAGTATCATAAAGATTGTATCCACGATACATAACTAAACGGATAAATATGTATACCATCATCCAACTAGAGAAGGTTGTGGTTTGGCTCGATCAAGTGTGTAGGTACTTTAAGTACCAAGCACCTGCTTATTTCAACATTATAACGTAACTAAAATAAAGCAAACGCACTTATTCGCTACTGTTTTAAATAATAATACTTGTTTATTTGGCCTGTCGGGATAATGGACCGAATGTTAATATATTTTCAAACGGCTTGTCGGTTTGTTTGACAGTTTTTAACGTCGCATCATAAAAATGATGATTTATTTATGTCTAACTATAATCATGCTTCGTTTTCGAGTAACATAATTTTACATAATTATAGCTAGAAACAAAGCTATTTAATTAATAACTGTAATAATATATTTCATCTTCTTTGTCGAGTTGATGTTTCATTTTTTTTATTACATATTTAACCTCCCAAAATTTAGCCATTGCAACACCGCGGGAGGTGGGCTCTTGGAGGTCTTCCATGGTGCAGGAGTCCGGACAGCGAGAGCACGAAAGAAGGTGCTGCATGGTTAGCGCAGGAGCCCACTATACCGTTTCGGCGTCCGAGTATCCCTACATGGCCATATCGCTCCTGCAGCAGCCCACTTGGGTCCCAAGTCGATTTAACGACTAATAGTATGTATAAGAATACGATACTGTCATGACATTGTGATCGTCGCAAAAATATTTTAAATAAATCGTGATAAAAAAAAAAGCAGCAAGTGAATGCCATACGAGGTGTCAAGTATAGTGTGCGTCACTCGACACGGTTTCCCATCACCATATCGCTGGCACCCAGGTTATTGATCCTTTGTTGTTAATATTCGACGCGCGCGCCGCGACCGACGAGTGCGTCCGTTCGGCGCGACGCTCCTGGACGTGGCTTTGGATGTGAGAGCTGGAGCTCTAACTAATCTCAAATTCTCACTCAGTCTTACTCAGTAGCCCTCGTGACTTAACCTGACTAAGTATACTCAAACGGTCACCGAAGTTAAGCTAAGGACGATGCCAGGTCAGTTTTCGGATAGGTATCGTTTTTTACCGGCAGATTTTCAGTTTGAGAGCGGTAGCTAGTCAGCCTAATACTAGAAAATAGGTAGCCTATCACCATGTTATGGTTTTCTAATGACGTTTTCTTTCACTGGCAGCTCAAGCTTATTCGACATTGCCAGACGATGTCTGATTTACTTTTTAATCGTGGAAGCCGTGGTGGACTAATTGAAAAAAATGGACGCCTTACAATAGTGTCGCGTGGGAAGCCAATGTGTTTCTTGAAATTAATTTTGAAATTTACCTACACCTAGGGAAATATCTTGATGAAAACTGTGAGAGGAGAAAATTCATTGACAAATTTGAATCTGTTAACCAGCACAAAACAAAGTGAGGCGGAATATCGTCAAATTGCCTTTCGAAAATATTAAAATATACCTATGCCTAACCGATTAAGGATCTGTAATTTTTCTCTTGCTTTCGTGAAAGTTTATACCTAATGCTAAGTACATACATAAATAAAATAAATGTTAACAAGGTTGTATACGATTTATGAAATAGAACAATACCAAAATAATATGTTTAGTCGAATTAGAAACGCGTCTTATTTGTAAAAGGCGAGCGTCACAGATTGATCTCACGTAACTACGCGTAGGTAGATCTTTCTACGCGAAGTAAACACCAATACGATGGGGGTACCAACATGTTGTTGACGCAGCAATTCATACGATTTACATTTACTGACTTGGAAATAACAGTTTATTTTAGCACTGTTATCATCACAAGATATGTGACTGAATAGTCGATAATTCAATATCGATGGACCGAAATTTGTACGTTCATATACGTATATATCTCTCGTAGGCAACTTACGGCTATCTGATTGCTTATTCTTATTCTTATTCGAAGTGGGGGCGATGAGTCCTGCACTGACGTCTCGCTTGGGGTGTATTGTGCATTTCCCCCTGCCAGCGTCTACCCGAGCCAACCCAGCTCCATGAAATATCGGAGCGAGGCTCTGGGCCGCTGGCATAGTAGCTCCAGTGAGTTGGGTGGAAAGTTCAACGACGATGACATGAATGATGGCGAAGCAGCTTCATGCAGCCTAGTAGCAATTCTAGTGCCCTCTGTGGCTTTGCAATGCAAAAGCACATGCTCTACAGTTTCATTCTCTTGCAAGCAGTCACGGCATAGCGGACTATCCGTGGCTCCTAATTTAAAGAGGTGACTATTTAATTTGCAATGACCGGTTATGAGGCCTACTATGAGACGAAGGTCCTGTCGTTGCAGCTTCAATAGATTGTTAGTGATCTTAGTATCTATAGTATCTGATTGCTATAGTACAAGCTTTGTTTAGCTAGATGGCGCTCCGTGAAATGTTCTACTATATTTATTATTATGAATAATGCTAACATAATTATTACTAGCGACTCGCCCCGACTTCGCACGAGTGCAATGTATATAAGCCTATACACCTTAAATAATTCTGTCTATTGTTGGAAACCGCATTAAAATCCGTTGCGTAGTTTCAAAGATCTAAGTGTACAGGATGGCGGGAAACGACTTTGTTTTATACCATTTAGATATAGAGAGCAATTTCTAAAATCGTGAAAAAATATCAGCTGTCCAACAGAAAAATGTGATCAACACAAAGAAATATATTTGTATAACAGCTGACAGCGATTTCAGGGTCGGTGCCATTGTGAAAGTTGTTGACAGTGGTGTGTATAATGAACTCCATTCGTAGCACTGACGTTCCGCGTAACCCGTAATGTCAATAAAAGAGAACGTGGTCGGTGTTCCATTTTCGAACAATATGGCCACCGTTGAACCGGGATCATAGGCAGCTTACACCAGTTAGCAAAATAATTAATGCCTAGATAATACCCATCATTAAACAGGATTATACAGTGGGATGTTTCACTGGATTTTGCGACTTTTTTTTTTGCTATTCGTGAGGAAAAAAATTTCTTAACCTCGCTAAGTACATTTATTTTTTACGATAAGAAGTAATGAGGTGTTTTTAGTTTTGATAAGAGATAATGCTCATATATGCCCATTGCAGCGTTACTCAGAACTGTTGAGTAACAAAACAAAGTGCTTCAGCGCTTAGGTAACTTAGCTCACAATACACTGTAATGTTTACATACTACTGCTTGGCGGCAGAATATCTGATACTGCTGTGACACCTACCTAGACGACAGCAGGCTTAGGAGATCTACCATCCAGTAAAAAATATAGAGCAAGCTTTGGGTGTATTAAACTATACCCTCTACATACGTATAATCTTTTTTGAGATCCGGGAAACTTACCTGAAACAAAAAAAAACATATCATAAGAATAATGAATTAAATTTATTAGTTTGTCTGAAGTGTATAAGGTAATTTAGTTATACTAGTTTAAAGCTTTGTTTCTTTTATGGTCTAAAATTTATGATATCCTTAGTATGGGGTATGGACTATTAGGCAAGTTGTCTGCTTGTTTAAAATAATGAAAATGTGAATTTTTCAAAATACTGACAGATTAAATAAATAAATAAATATTGTAGGACTATACACACAGCGCCATCTGGCCCCAAACTAAGCAGAGCTTGTGTGATGGAAGTCAGACAACTGATAGAATACATAAATACTTTTTTTTTCATGAATGATCGATCTACGCACATCTGAAACCGCTGGGTCTAGAAGCATGAAATTTTGCACCAATGTTCCTTAGGTGACGGAAGAAAAGATTTTTAGAAATTCCACTCCACTAAGAAAGGATTTTTTAAAATTCCACCCTAAGGGTGGGGTTGGATTATGGTTATGAAACTTCGTTATTTTTGACACATTAGTATCTATATTGCACCCGGAGCCGAGGCGGGTCGCTAGTTTACAAATGTGCACAGATGTATTTATTGCACGCGTACTACTTCACGTGGGATGAAACATCATAATAAAAATGTTACATCAAACAGAATCTAATGTAAAAATGCTGTCTTTTCATTTTTTATATGATTTGTAGTCGCAATCAAAACAACTTACATACATAATTCACTTTTTTTACTCGTATTTAAATTTGTCAAATGTGTATTTTATATTTACACGATTGGTTTGCGTTCATTTATTTACATGAGATAAATAATGTCTATTTACAAAAAAACTACCATTTTGCGTCAATTTTTTTAATTAACAAATAGAAATGTGAAAATTAACAACCATAGGTTACTAAAATGTATTTTATTATCAGTCTTAAGCGTCCTTCAAGTAGGCAGAGACCTCTCTTTTAGCTTGGCTATGGTAATTTAAAATTTACCACTAACGTCTAAGCGATGCCACGCTTAGACGTTACAGAAAAAATAGAAGAGAAGAGAAGAGTGATAGTATATTTTTTATTTTTTATATGAAAGTAATGAGAGGAACGAGACGCTCCCCTGGTAAGAGATAACGCATGCCCATGACCATTGCAATACACAGAACTCTGAGTAGCAAAATAAAGTCCAGGGCATCGCTGCATTGGCGCTCGTTAGTTTGATGGTTAGTCTCAATAGCCCTGAATTTCATTAGCTGCTCTACCTTTCAAACCAGAACACAGTAATGTTAGTAAACTACTGCTTGGCGGCAAACTATCTGGTTCTACAGAGATACCTACCTAAACGACTCCTGCAATGGAGATCTACCACCAAGAAACTACCCATACTGTGGTTTTTCCATACTAATGTTGCCTGGAAGTGATCGCTCTCAGTGATATGGTCGCTAGTTGTAGCATTATTGTTAAGCTGTTTATTTTATTGTATGTCTGATTTGCGTCAAATTATTATCTTATATAAGGGAAATGTGATGCTGCTAAGAATAACATTTGAGTAGTAAAACCAGTGGATCGTATACGATAAGTGAAATCTAAAGCGATACCGTTTTATGCAGTCTTACTGCGCATGTGTTGGTGTTAGCTAAAATAAACTAAACTAATAATAAATCAAGAAAACAGCGCACCACTCGCACATTGTACCACTAGGGCGAGCTTTCGTCTACGATGTTTTTGTTATAAGAGAATTGTTTTTGTTTGAGATATATTTCTTTAATACATCCTGAATAGTGTTCTGGATCTAAATCGACCCTTTTTCTGTAAACTAATAAACAAATACCGGTAGTCAATAGTCACAAATTGGCTTAAAAAAAACACATTCTTTAGTCACATTTGAATAAGATACAACCACCATATTAATTAAGGTAGTTCGATTTCCATACAAATATTTTTTGCTGTTGGTATAGACAAATGGAGCATAATTTTACAGTGAAATCACAGCTACTCGCATTTATTTTGGTCTTTATTTGCGGTAAATCACAATTGCTTGAATAAAACAGTAGATTATGCTATTAATCATAAATTAATAAATTAGATTTTATTATCTTTTTACATATATAAACTTCTAAGGCAGGATACCATAGTTAGTAGATCGATTGCTTCAAAATCTTACGTGGTACATAAAAAACAGTCCTTACTTTTATACTAGTAAATAAACAAACATTACAATTAAGCAGAACTTTTCGGAGTGAGAATTGTCAACTGATTGTTCCGGAGCTGAGCATATAGCCTTCACTAGTTGCGGCCATAGAAACAGCTGATATTTAACTAGGATATCGTATAATCGCTTAGCAAAATATCATCCATCGGCAAGTGAACCGACCCCACTAACCACTGAGCTATCATCGATACAAATAATCTTTCAACTGAGTACCACGAAATATCACATATTATTATACTCCTATATTAAATTCTACGGTACAGTCAGTTGAATTTCAGATACTACAAATAGTGAGATATAAAGAATGAAATTAAAAATTAGCAACAAACTTTTGGTGCTAAATGATTTGTTTTCACAATTAGGACCGGTCATGTCAAATGGTTACACTGATAAATAATTGTTATAATAAAACATGCCATTTCTAGTAGTAAATAGCCTCATAAACGGCAAGAGCATGCCGACAGCCGCATAAGCATTAAATCTTACGCAAAGACATTTTAATAGCTATTTTTGTAGATGCGCATCTGAATCTATGAAAATAAAATAAAATTTATGTCACATAAATGCGTGAATATTTTAACTGTAACTAACATTCCGATATAAAATTAGTACTCTAGGCTTTTTCTAGAGCATCTGTATCTTCCATAGTGAGCAGTATATCTCAGAGTATCGTTTCTCTCTAGTGTACTTCACAATGAGTGTGAAAAGGCGAAAAAATATTAATAAAAAAACTAACATCACAACAGAAAAAACAAATCTAATCACGAGTATTTTATTCCGCGTATTTCATGGCCCAACACTTTGCATTAAGTTTTGGCTCCAACTTTTAACCACTTTTACAAATGTATCACATTTCTACTGTTTTATAAATAACTCTACCGTTTCTGAATGTAAGTATTTTTGACGTTTTTCTAATACGTTTCCGTAGTTATTTGTGGTATATGGCAACATCAAAGAGGACACTGTGAAATTGAATAATGAAAGACAGTATCCATCATCGCACCTCTAAATTAGCGCGTTAATGATTCAACACGTAGTTTTGTAATACATTATGAATTGTTTTAAAATGACTGTTTATAAAAGTTTTTTCATATTTTTCAAACTATGTAAGTCATTTGTATACTTGTATATATTCAGATAGATGTAAGTCATCTAGCTGAAAGTATCGATGGCAGCTAAATATTTAGCGCGTTTAAATTTTTCGCTTTAGGGTTCAAATACAAACAATGTAGTTAAAATGTGAAAACAGAAAACATTGTGAGAACAGTAAAGTTTGGGATTACTATTACGATTGCTCTGTTAGCTTATTTGGTATTTTCTAATGATGTATCTGTTTGTTGTTAATAATAAGTAATTTTAATATAACTTAAATTGCTAAGTAGAGTATAATCGAAGAATACGTCTATTAACATTTTTCTTACTGTCTCTATTTAGGGGAAGACACTTTGTTCATGTGTTCTATAAAATGTATGTAACTTCACACACTAACTCAAAAGGATTCCCATCTAAATCAAACATTTATGTGGCGAACATAAATGCATGTTCCGTGTATAAGTTTTTAAAATATGTGCAAATGTATGTACTAACAACAAAAAACTACTTTATCATTTACAAGTTTTGTTTTGTTTGAGCCTAGTTTGAATGAATATACAAAACACATCATAGGTAGTATCATATCAAATTTCATTTGGTAGTAATAGAAAAATTGGCAGTGTAGATGAGATACCTTAAATACCTAATAAGTTTTCGACCCTGGAACAAGATGAATCCGCACCCCGCATGCCGATACTAACAAAGGTTAAGGTTTTTTAATAGAAATTCCGACAATGAAACAGGTAGTTTGCCTGATGGTAAACTCATCGTCCGTCGCTTATAACATTGAAATTTCAGAAGCTTAGAATTCAAATTGATGTTTATTTATACGTCAATCATAAATCTGATTAAAAATTGATAGCATAGCTCCGTGATTAGCGCAGTCGGTTACGCGCCAAAGGTCGTAGGTTCACACCCCAATAATAATGAGAAAAACTTTCTAGTACTCGATTAGCTAGCTACCCTCAAGTTGAAAATCTGCCGCAAAGAACATAAAGTGTGTTCTGGCAGCTATACTTGAAAGCCAGCTCCATTATAGGTCAGATGTGTTCACACTCTTTGACCACACCATCACTGAAAATCAAGTGAGCTGTAGTCAAACACATAGCCTGCCAAATTAAATAAAAAAGCAAAGAACATAAAGTGTGTTCTGGCAGCTATACTTGAAAGCCAGCTCCATTATAGGTCAGATGTGTTCACACTCTTTGACCACACTATCACTGAAAATCAAGTGAGCTGTAGTCAAACATATAGCCTGCCAAATTAAATAAAAAAGTTTAAATAGACAGTTTCTATAACAGTTACCTAGAAGTCGTTCCAAACGTTTACAAATTCACGCCTGATCGAAATCCCGATCATTCGATCAGATAAACAACGTGGTAGCTCATCCTAGGCCAAGAGCTGTACCTACTGCCTGGTTCTCGTAACATAAAACACACACATCAAGTTTTTTAAATTGGTCAAACATCTGCTAAGTGACGATGTGGTCGAAGATGGAAGATACACCTAGCCTGGCATGAAACTCAAGTGAGACTGTCGGACAATAAATAAATCATAAATTTATTATGATACACAACAACAACCACAATACATAATTATATAACTCTTGTGATTTAATAAAGTATGGCTGAAACAGGTTTTTTTTGTTAATGATTTATTTCAATCTTATTAAGGTATATATAATTATATTATATATATTATGTATTCTAGCTATGCTTCGCGGTATTACCCGCTACATTTACAAAAGTAGCTAATCACCTAGCAGTATAAAATATACTTTACGACCTATTCTCATACCTACCAAATATTCTAAAAAATGATAAAATAGTTCATAAAATAGGTCGTACTGTTTCGAATGAATGCGATAACAAACACCGTGACACGAGATTTTCATATATATAAATAATCACAAAGCATTGTCTTTGCTTGGTGTGATGAGTGAGTTGTCTTTTTTTTTTTAATGGTTGACAGGCCAGGTGTTTGACCACAGCTCACCTGATGTTAAGTGAAGGTGTGGTCGAAGATGGTAAAGCACACCTAGCCTGGAATGGAACTGGCTCTCAAGTGAGGCTGCCGGAACACACCGTTAGATGCTTGGCGGCAGATTTTCAACTTGAGGGTGGTAGCTAGCCAGCCGAGTACTAGAAAGTACCCTACCACCATGCTATGGTTTCCTCACGATGTTTTCCTTCACCGGCAGCTCAAGCTCATTGTTGGGGTTTGAACCCACGCCCTTCGGCATGCGAACCTACCGCGCTAACCACTGAGCTATCATTGCTACAAAAAAATAAAATTGCTGTCTGTGTGGGTGTAGATAGCTAGGTGTATGATGCACGTGTTTCTTTTCGTTCATTGTAAAAATATTCTTGAATCTATATTTTTTAATTAACCTAATTTCAAACCACCTTATCTAAACTGCCCGCGTATCTCCTCTCACCTGACACACATTGCCCGAATTTCTATCGGCTGCCAAACCCGGCGAGTGACAGCGACGTGTCAGTTTGACAAGACAGCGACGACGATACACCGGGCATGTGACGTGAGCTTGCATAGCAGTGCAATGTGCAATAGTCTTTGATAATGCGGTAAAACATATTATTGGCAGTTGTAAATGCAAACCGCAATTTTTTTTTCTTAGTTTACGTACCTTCTCCTCCTCAAATCCTTGAAAGTTTTACTGCTAGACCGCCAGCTCTTATAACATACATTTTGAAAGTTCTTTCCTCTTGGGAGGATTATTCCGTCGCACATCATGAATTTTCCAGTCGCAAATATTTTAAAATGATCAAGTTAAGAATACGAGGCAGTAGAAAATATATTTTTAAGATAAGATATTGCCTTATTTTTTACGCCATAAATAAATATTGATAACAGAAGCTAATGACAGCAACAACTGGCGGCTTTATCGTTTAAAGCGATCTATTGCAGGCAACCTTAGTATAACGTAAAAGATTTGTGGTAAAATAAAAAGACGAGGGACAATCAGAAGTTACTTAAAAAAAGTAGTTATTAAAAAAAGATATACATAATATATATGCGTTTAAATAATATGTATATATATTTTAACCGCATTATTCCTATTAACTAAGCAATAATTCGCTATATTTACTGGCTAAGTATTTGACCACGGCTTACGCGATATACATTTATGACAGTGTGATCGACGATGGTAAACACATCTAGCCTGGAATAGAAACTGATTTTACGTGATATTTCTAGACACACTGTTAAACCAGGACAGATGAGCATTAAAAATAAGGGATCGAAGCAGAGCCGAGTCACACATAACGCGGCTTACTGAATGCACTGTTACTATTTTTCATATCACTTTTCGAGAACAAAACTTATTGGCAAAATGCAGTCAATGAACAAATAAGTTAAGAAAAAACATCGCTAAGAAAAATTGATTTGCAGGCTTTTGCAAGAAAGCATTAGCAGCCAGTCAATCAAGAAGCTATAGAATTAACTTGTTTACAGTGAAAATTGAGGGTCTAACTTCACTGGTCGTTTACTGGCGTAGATACAAGATCCGCCCTGATTACCCGGACCTTGACCGCGGGACCTTGAGCTACGCTTTTACACAAACCGACGATAATGACTCAAACGCTATTCAGCAATACACCTATTTTGACATAGATTATGTGAACCTCATTATTTTGTATTACAAAGTAGCGTAATAGAAAAAGACTGACGGTTTTCTTAGAAGTTTGTAGAAATACCACAATGCTTTCACACTCAGCCCGATCAGAGCTTGCTTTGCTTGTCTTGGGCTGAGTGGCGTGTCTCGGGAGAGGCTTATGTCCAGCAGTGAACTACAAAAGGCTGACGATGATGATGATGATGATGATGCTTTCACAAGGTCACAAGTTTCACGCATATTAAAATTCTATCCTATTTATACTTGGTGGCAGTTCTACACAGGTGTTACTGAATAAAAATCATTTTCTTTCTTAGAAGGAGGTCGTCTAGGTGGTTACCACTGCAGTACTAGATATTCTGCCGATAAGCAGCAGTGTGTAAACATTTTTGTGCTCCGGTTTGAAGGGTAAATGACCAGACAGTCCACTGGTTGTCCTACTGGTGGACTCGCAATTCGCGACAGGAAACCCTGTACAAGAATTATGACGAACAATAAAATTAGTGGCATTTCATTTCGCAACTCAACACTACGATAGATAATAATGTTCGCGCTTCTTGATTTATTTAACGACGTGCTTGTAATGTAAACTAAGACTGTATTAGAACAGTAGGGAAGCTTCGAAATAGATCTAGAATTTCGCGGACTAAGCGGAACGTGAGAAAACAGGCCCAGAATCCAGCTTAAAGAGGCTAATTGGGTGTCAGGCTTTCCCCAGATATAAGTATTTACTTTACCTAGAAAATACGGGTTCGTCCCTAAAAATAATATGTACTAGACATGACACAAGTTATCAAAGTTACTACTAGTCTGACTTGGTAGTAGTTTTTTATGTAAATGTAATGAGACGAACGAAACGCTTTCCTGATGGTAAGAGATAACGCATGTCCATGACCATTGCATCAATACACAGAACTTTGAGTTGCAAAACAAAGTACAAGGCGTCGCTGCTTTGGCGCTCATTACTTTGAGACTTTCGATGGTTATTCTCAACAGCCCTGTGATTTCGCTAGCTGCAGTACCCTTCAAACCGGAGCACAGTAATGTTTACTTGGCGGTAGAATATCTGGTACTGCGGTGGTACCCACCTAGACGACTTCCCAGCTAAGGAAATCTGCCACCAAGTAAAAAGTAGATCTCCTTAGGTCGTTTTGCTACTCAAAGTTATGTGTATCTCTGCAATGGTCATAGACAGGCGTAATCTCTTACCGAAAGTTAAAATGAAAATAAAAAATGTTGCTTACAGAAAATTTTCTACCCGCGACGTGAAAATAAATTCACCTACTTTCCGATATTATAACATAGCACGAGTCCATTAAAAGAACACATGTATTGTTTCTCCACCGTCCATTGTCTTTAAATACTTAAAAAAATAACATAACATGAGGCATAGGTCATTAGTAGCTGGCACTTTCGGGCGGCCAATTTTCGCTGAGCCGACTACGCTCTAGAGATCGGTGTTCCATCAGATCTTGTTATCGTGGTCGGATATATAAATAGTGATGTCAGTTATCGTGCTAGAGGGGTTCTGTTCCCGAATGCCAATGCAGGAGTGATGGCGGCCGTTCGACGTCAATCTTCGCGCGCGGACTCGGGAGCGCGAATTTGCGGACTCGCTTTTATTTTTGCAACGTTATATTGTTACCACAGACTATGTTGTAATGTTGATTGTCAATAAAATGAACAGATACTTCAAAGCACCTGGAATTATCACCTGAGTAACAATTAGTTGATATGGAAACTGAAGTGGTTTTGACATAATTTTATTGCTTGTAGCTAAAATTGGACAGTACGACATTATCACACGTGAATTTTAATTTAAAAAACCCATTTTTTTTTAATTCAAAATAGGTTCGCGTTTGACCACACTTCGCTATTCTCGTTTCATTAAAACAAAAAACCCGTCGATTTATTAGGTTTTTTTTTAACTTCTTTGGCATGAACACTAAAGAATAGATCTATTTATGAATGTGTGTTTATAGGACAGTGGTTGAATATTAATAAATATTCAGATCCAGTCCATATCCAATTCAGGTATTATTCATGAAATAGTTAAAGAAATTCAAAATATCAATTAAAAAAAATATTTAATACTTACACTGACATACTATTACTACACACACTACACTGTGCGGCAGCACTTTTTTTGTCAACAACAATAAAATAGAAATAAATAAATTTAAAATGTCAAAAACAATAAAAAAACTAACTAAACATTGAAAAAATAATAAAACTAAGTTTATCTATCTATACTATTATATAGAGGAAAGATTTGTTTGTTTCTTTGTATTGAATAGGCTCCTAAACTACTGAGCCGATTTCAAAAATTCTTTTACCGTTGGGAAGCTACACTATCTACGGGTGACATAGGCTACTTTTTATCCCTGTATTCCCACGGGAACGGGAACTACGTTGGTGAAACCGAAACCGCGAGGCGTCCGCTTGTAATGAATATAGTCTGAAATGGAAACTAGTCCACAATTCAGACTGTCTAAACCACACTACTATCTAGAGTACTAGAGATTACCCTATCACACTGTTTTCCTTCACCAGCAGCTCAAGCTCATATTATGGGAACCCTTGTACCTTCGGCCACAGAACTAGACTGCATCCTGAAATACATGACTTTTTGAAAGCACAGATCACGTTGAAAATTCCTCTCGAGCCGAAGGTGTAGATTACGCAGCAGTTACGAAGCGTAGATTACGTAGCAGTCAATAGAGCCAGATTGCCAAGGTGGGCGTGTTCGCCAGACGTTGATTGATACGGTACAATGCTCGCGTATTCCGTTGATATCATTATCTGTTTGATGGACTAGACGAACGTGGAATTGTTGAATCTAGAATACGAATAACGTCCTTTTCTGCAGATTAAAGCGATTTGACCTAAGCCGGCCTATATGATTTTCGTAGCGATGATAGCTCAGTGGTTAGCGCGGTAGGTTCGCATGCCGAAGGGCGTGGGTTCAAACCCCAACAATGAGCTTGAGCTGCCGGTGAAGGAAAACATCGTGAGGAAACCATAGCATGGTGGTAGGGTACTTTGTAGTACTCGGCTGGCTAGCTACCACCCTCAAGTTGAAAATCTGCCGCCAAGCATCTAACGGTGTGTTCCGGCAGCCTCACTTGAGAGCCAGTTCCATTCCAGGCTAGGTGTGCTTTACCATCTTCGACCACACCTTCACTTAACATCAGGTGAGCTGTGGTCAAACAACTAGCCTGTCAACCATTAAAAAAAAAAAAAATGATATAAGAGGGACAAGTTAATCTCTTGAAAGAAAGGATTTCCGCCAATTTTTTTTCATGTAAACGTAATAAGGTGAACGGGACACTCTCCTTATAGTAATAGTTAATTGCGCCACAAGAAGTATTGCCCGCGCATTGTTTAGCGATGATAGCGCTGTGGTTAGCACGAGAGCGTGGGTTCAAACCCCAATAATGAGCTTGAGCTGCCGGTGAAAAAAAAACATCGTGGGGAAACCATAACACGATGGTAGGGTATTTTTAAGTACTCGACTGGCTAGCTACCACCCGCAAATTGGAAATCTGCCGTCAAGCACCCAACTGTTTGCTCCGGTAGCCTCATTTGAGAGACTATTCCAGGCTAGATTTGCTTTGCCAGCTTCGAACATACTCCACACTCAACAAGTGAGCTGCAGTCCTAGATTATCAACAATAAAAAAAACTGCCCTCCCTTCTAATAGAATATGAGTTGTCCCAATTGTCTTAATACCTATATCCGATGCCGACGGGCCGGTTACTCGTATCTCGATTAAAATAGTCAATCACTCGTCACACTGCGTGGGGTATTAACACGCTCTTGACAATACGTTAATGAGCTTTACTCCTGTACTTAAAGAAGACTAGAACTTCTCTCTAGCTGCTTAGGTTGCGAATTCACTGTTGTACTTTAGAATTTTTAGTTGTATTAAAAAAGTAATAAATTTTTGTGTACATAGTACTAAAATCAGTGTTCATGATTAGGCATTATTATAAATACCAATTTCTTGTTACGCAGCCGATCAATGAGAAATATTGCATACACTTCGTTAAGGGTAAAAATACATCTTTGACCACACCTTCACTTAACATCAGGTGAGCTGTGGTCAAACACCTTGCTTATCAAACATAAAAAACAATTTTAAATTAAATTTTATTACGGCTTAATTGGAATTTTTGATTTTTAATATGTCACGGACAATTTTTGGGAAAACGTCATTCGAAATATTTTCTTGGTGTAGGTTTTTAGTATAGTAGGTACCAAGCCAATAATAATGACGGTGTGTTTGAAAATGCCTAGCCTGGAATGTTACTGGCTCTCAAGTCCGGATAACACGGCTAGGTGATTGGCGACAGAACTTTTTCATGTTTTCCCAAGATCTCCGTTCAGGGTTTCATTGATTCTTGTTTTATTAATTTCCGTTATCAAGATCGTTTATCTCCATGAAAGTATTTTCTGAGGTAATTCTTTCCCGAGTTCGCGTATAATCAGGTGATTTCCCTAATGTCTGGGAGTTTACTCGAGCACTTAACCTAAATTTCTTGATGCGACAAAATACATTTTTCGTTATGCTAAACCGGACATTTTTTGAGTTTCCACGCGAATCCTCGAGTAGAACCTCATTTTTCGCAGCATAAAAATTCATAATTTTAAAGTGGATAAAAAAAATTGCATACGATATTAACCGTATGAATATTTCGGTTACAGTTTTTGTTATACCTGTCTATACCAATTAGTTTTTAGAAATAGAAAAACTACAAATACCAACTTGCTATAAATTGCTAGCTCGCGTTACACGAGAAATATAATCCAGATCTCGTGTAAATAACTTTGTGGGCGCTTTTTTTTGACAGCCCCGTTGGCTCTTTGGTATATCTGCCTTGAGAGCTGTAGGGTGTGGGTTCGATTCCCACTCAGGGCAAACATTTTGTGAATAAACAAATGTTTGTTCTGTGTCTGGGTGTTCTGTATGTATTATAAGTATGTATTTACAAAAAAAAAAGTATTTATGTATTCTATCAGTTATCTGACTTCCATCACACAAGCTCTGCTTAGTTTGGGGCCAGATGGCGCTGTGTGTATAGTCCTACGATATTTATTTATTTTAGACTGTATTTTAGTTGGCTTATTAATGCGAGTGTAGATAACAACGACTAAGAACATTTTAAAACTTCTTTATACGATTTTTTTGGACCACAAGCTACATTTTTCACCACAATTCATAAGTTAAGCAACGGAAGGTGGTAAATACATCTGACCTGCAAAGGCAAGACCTTTAAAAAACATTACCTATAAAACACTTGCAACTATTACTATGCCACTATTCAAAAAGCCATTAAACCTTCACGCGTTGTAAAAACACACAAATGTGAAAATCTTAATGAAATTCTACCAATTTAAAATAGTATTCCTACAAGCAAATATTCACTCTAACCCCATAAAAATAAAAGTGATACCACGAGCAACACGATTTGGACGATAAAAAATATATCTAAATGTTACTCTACCACGTTATAAAAAATATTTTACAAGCGATTTTGATCTCTATATAGGTTGTTATAGAAGTATCATCATAAGCATGTTGTTGAAGGATAATCCGATCCGACACCGCGACGACACGTGACGTAAGAGAGCGTCATGACGGATTACATCTGCGTGCTGAAAGCGGGGGGAGAGGGGCAGGGAGGGAGCCGAAACTAAGCTATACAGCATGTTGTGTATTGTAAGCGGCTTAAAATAAAATATGTGGTATTTTACGCGAGCATAGGAATTTAAGCCAAATCTCTTGAGGAAGTTTATGAAATTACTTTTGTTGAGGAATGTGGATACCTGTTTAATAAGTAATGACTTAGAAATTAAAAACTATCAGGATTGAAACTGGCGTTATAATATAGGTATGCTGTAGCTACTGATCTACACCAGTTTCTGATTTTTTCTTAAACTCTTGAAATACGAGCATAAAAGTGATATTCTGTTACCTTATTTGGTAGAATATTTGCTTCTAGAGCTATACGGCGTGGGTTCAATTCCCTAGGTCTAGGTGTTCGTATTATAAAAAAAAAGTATACACGTATACCATCAGTTATCTGGTTCCCATAGTACAAACTTTGCTTAGTTTGGAGTTAGATGGCGCTGAGTGAAATGACCTACGATATGTTATATATTGTACATTCATAGTAATTCTAATGTATTGACATATACCTCTATTAATTTAAAATTTAAACCATTTGCGTTTATATGAAATAATGAATTATTATACCAAAACAATACAATATCATGTTCTTTTTAAGCAAAGTTATTTCACACAATAAAATTGTTGTAAAGAAATTACTACTACGAAGGGTCATAAACGAACAACCTGTAGCTACGAATGTATTGATGTAATACGTACCTATTATGTGGAGTTATATGTTTGCGACAGCAGTACTTAGATATGTAGTTTTCTTAGATGACAAAACCCTAGATATAAATATAAAAAAAGTTTAATGAACAAGATATTAATGCTAAATACATTTAGCCCTGTCTAATTTTAACTATACTTTTCTATAAAGCAGTAAAGCTACATAATATGAATATCTAATTCATTGGCCATTCATTCATTATCTAAGACAGCCCTGTTGGCTCATTGGTAGCATGTCTGCTTCAAGAGCTGTGGGGCGTGGGTTCGATTCCCACCCAGGACAAGCATTTTGTGATATAAAAAAAAAAACCAAATGTTTGTTCTGTGTCTGGGTGTACTCTATGTATTATAAGTATATATTTACAAAAAAAAAAAATATTTAAGTATTCTATCAGTTATCTGACTCAAATAGTACAAGCTTTCCTTAGTTTGGGGTCAGATGGCGCTGTGTGTAATGTCCTACGATATTTATTATTTATTATTTATTTATTATTACTATTTTTGCCAGATAAAGTGTGTTCCATCAGCAAAAAAATTAAATAAAAGAAAAACTTTCTATTGTGAACACCAAAGATTGTATAAAGTAATTAAAAAATAAAACAATAATAACATAACAAGTAAAACAATGTAAGTAAGCAGTAGTTTCTATTTACTGCCCCTAAGGCGCACTGTCTCAGTTTTCATACATTTTCTATAGAATATGTATTATACAATTTTCGATAGCACAATCTTGCTACTTTTCGAGTGTTTTTATAACAAAACTGTTGTATTACTTCGAAATATAAACTTGAAACAGTTTGTGAAACATAATCTATTTTTCGTTCAGTGCATTTCCATAACAGAACAGAATCATCCAAAATATCGATCCGCAAACACTGGCCATAAATAAAACTTTCATACTTTTTGCTCGTAAAAAAATGGATAGAGAGCTGACCGTGATTCATGGTGTTAACCCTGATGGCACACTCTCGGCGACACAGCGTGAGATTAAGATTTTATATATTTATATATTTATAGTACAACGTATCAAGCAACTAACCAAAAACGAGATGGTCCAAACGGATATCTAACACAAGAACTTAGAGCAGGTAATCAAACTCTCCTGTTATCGGAGTCGGAGTCAATATCGAGTTTTGAAAATTAATATGTAAGTATTGTTTTTACGATAAATTACGCTTTTTACACCATTGACTATGTTAGCTATCCCGTCCATCTAAAAATTACTTGGAATAAAACCTACTTTAAGCGATAAATCCATCGTTGTACAGTCGCATACTAAATGTAACATTTTTGGACAAGTTTTTGATTTTGTTTAGTGTTTAATCTTAGGGTGTAGTAAGTCAAAAGGACTTGTTGCACTACTCATCATTATGAATAACTTTCCCTGTGGGAAATCGTGAAAAAGTTTATAGTAGGAAAAGATTATTGACCATAAGGGTCAACAATGGTAATGGTTATGGTATCTCTCTTCTTGTCGCATACAATTTATAGTTGTTGGGTTCTTGGTTATGTAAATATACGGTCAATTTTCTTCGAGATTTAGAAAACATTCCCCTGCATTGTTTATACTCACTAAATCATTTATTTATTTTTAATGTAATTTTGTGGTGTGTCAATGAAGTATTATGATTATTTAATTGTCAAACAAGTCATAGTCAAGCTAATCCCAAAATCATTAGAAAATAAATACAATACGTTACGATATTTCACATTGGCGCCAAACTAGTGTGACAAGCATTTGAATTAGATACTCGATGAAATATTATATACTCGTGGAGCATAATAACTCGAGTAATAAACCATAAAATTAAACCCTTTACTTCTCTAAGAGTCTCTGGTTTTTCCGAGAGTGTACATGCAGACAGAGGTTATAATTCACGCAACCGGGTACCCTGCGGGGTAGGCAAGGGGTAAAATGGGGGTAAAAGTGGCGTTATTGCCAATATTAAGCCTCAAGAGGCCTCTGTGTGTGTTGGAGGATATAAGTAGGTATGTATATCTGAGTATGTAGTATCTAGTAATATTACAGAATTATCTTTTACAACACTACAAAAATATGTAATTCCAAATCTAGTAAGTTATTTGTAGCATAGACAATACAAATATTACATTTTTTTGTTGACAGGCTAGGTGTTTCATCACAGCTCAGTAAGTGACGGTGTGGTTGAAGATGGTAAAGCACACCTAGCCTGGAATGGAACACTCAAGTGAGGCTGCCGGGACACACCGTTAGATGCTTAGCGGCAGATATTCAACTTGAGAGTAGTAGCTAACCAACCGAGTACTAGAAAATACTCTACCACCATGCTATGGTTTCCTGACAATGTTTTCCTTCCTTACATCATCCCGAGTGATAATGGCTATAAATAAAAAAAAACATTTATTAAAGGGAAATCCTGATTTTTATTAAAAATCTGCTTAATTAATTATGTCATTGGTGTAGAATCTCATTGCAACTGTTATTCGTCAACTAGCTACTAAAAGCATTTTTAAAGGATTTGTGGTTTTTGGAAATTCATCGTTAGACAGTATAAGTAGAAGATATTCTTGGTTCGAGTAACGCTTCTTCGATACAGTCACACTGTGCATTAGCTGATACAAAAAAAAGCTACACAAAAAAAGTGTAAAAATAACAGACACGGTGAACATCCGGTGAATTCAGATTCGAGCGGAATAAAAAACGGACGGGCCCCCGGAATAGATTTAAGGACATTAATGTAAATATGCGCATAATATCTCGTGATAAGATCGGTTCATTTGATTTCATGATTGCCGGGGTAGGACCGAGGTAGAAGCACAAAAAAATAATTGTAAACGTCTGTTTTTGTTGCTATATCATTTTTAATGTACGGCCTAGAATCTGAATAGCTGGGAAGAATGGAGAGAAGGAATTAATTGTATTGAAATACACTAGAAGAATGATTTTATTTATTGTACTTGTAGTACAAGCTCTTAGATTTCTTGTATGTGTTATATTTTTTCTGGTTTTAAGAGTTCTGATTTACACGATAAAGTGCTTCTATCTATTTATCAATATTTTTCCTTGTGTTGATATACTGCTACTGAATTGTGCTATTTTTGTAGGGATAATAGCTCAGTCGTTAGCGCGGCTGGTTCACACGCTGCAGGGGTCGCTTCAAACCCCAACAATGAACTGCTGGTGAAAGAAAACATAGTCAGGAAACTATAGTATGGTGATAGGGTACTTTCAAGTACTCGTCTAGCTAGCCACCACCACCAAGCCAACCACCAAGTAGAAAATCTGCCGCTAAGCACCTAACGGTGTAATTCCGGCAGGGCCAGTTCCATTCCAGGTCAGGTGTGTTCACCATCTTCGATCACAACGTCAATTTACATCACGTGAGCTGTGGTCAAACACTTAGCTTGTCAATTATTAAAAAGAACACGGTCAACTTATTGCTTGCACTTTCGCGAAGATTATTATAGGTATAGTACAAAATGTTTTCTTTTGCGGCAGCAACGCGTATTGCACCAGCTAGTAAATTATAAACCATTGACAAACCACTGTTCTAAACTATCGTACCTAGTTGTTTGTTACAGTGGTATGTGTATTTATAAAAAAAAGTAAACATTAAAATCAATACATTGTTAATCGAACCATGGTAAACAAAACAATATTTAATTAAATTTGCGAGCGCGGATTTTGAATTTTAACAATTCAGCCGGAGAGTTAATCGCTCGGGAATCCACATTAAAGTTATTAGCTACATTTATATCCGGAATTCATATTGGATTTCCGCATGAATAGTAATTATTTCCTAAGCGTGAATGTGAATTGTTCTCATTGTAGACAGTAATTTGACAGCCTGATGATTGTGTTTGTTGCTATGCTATTAAGTGACATATTCTAATATCTGACTTCTGTCCATGAATTCTCCCCGAAAATGTACCATTTGAAATGGTGTATTTTTTTATTTTTTTTAATGCTTGACAGGCTAGTTGTTTGACCACAGCTCACCTGATGTTAAGTGACGGTGTGGTCGAAGATGGTAAAGCACACCTAGCCTGGAATGGAACTGGCTCTCAAGTGAGGCTGCCGGAACACACCGTTAGATGCTTGGCGGCAGATTTTCAACTTGAGGGTGGTAGCTAGCCAGCCGAGTACTAGAAAGTACCCTACCACCATGCTATGGTTTCCTCACGATGTTTTCCTTCACCGGCAGCTCAAGCTCATTGTTGGGGTTTGAACCCACGCCCTTCGGCATGCGAACCTACCGCGCTAACCACTGAGCTATCATCGCTACAAAGTATACATATGAATGTCGCAGAACGTTCGACACAGCGCCATCTATCCCCAAACTAAGCAAAGCTTGTACTATGGAAACTAGATAGCTGATAAAATACTTATATATGTTAGTAAGTCTGCTTCAAGAGCTGAAGGGCGTGGGTTCGATTCCCACCCAGGATAAACATTTTGTGGTATAAACAAAATGTTTGTTCTGTGTTTGGGTGTTCTGTATTTATAATGTATAATTTACAAAAAAAAAAAGTAATTAAGGATTTTATCAGCTATCTGACTTCCATAGTACAAGCTTTGTTCAGTTTGGGGTCAGATGGCGCTTTTAAATGATTCTTTTTTCCCTTCAAATGATGTATCTCATTGTTATTACAATCTAGCCTAGTTGAGACTAATAAGTAATTTTAATATAGCTTAAACTGCTAAGTAGAGTATATAGATAATTAAAGATTTATTTTTATGACAATAAAGAATATCTATCTATCTATCATCTATCTTGGAAGGCATTGAGGAGAGTAGTGTGCATGACAATATTTAATTACTGTTTCTGTACAAAACAATATAAAATGACAGCCCTGTTGGTTCATTGGTAGTGTGTCTGCTTCGAGAGCTGAAGGGCGTGGGTTCGATTCCCACTCAGGACTAACATTTGTGTGACTAACATCGATGTTTGTTCTGTGTCTGGGTGTACTGTATGCATTATAAGTATGTATTTACAAAAAAAAAAAGTATTTAAGTATTCTATCAGTTATCTGTCTTCCATAGCACACGCTCTGCTTAGTTTGGGGTCAGATGGCGCTGTGTGTAATGTCCTGCGATATTTATTAAAAAAAAAAAATCATAAAACCAATATTTCAACAATTCAATTGTTCGCGCTCTTTAACCTCACCTTATTGCTCAGAACACTACTCACCCGAAACTGAAGGTTATATTGCAAAACAAGCGACGATTCATACTTATCACCATTGCTTGTCAAACAAAGACAATGCATTTTAACTTAGGGACAAAACAAGCAATGTAAGTTATGCTAACAATTAGTCCGACATCGATGTGTACTTCTTGAGCATTGATGTACGATTTGTAAGGAGAAGGAAAATGGGCGTAGGTACTCAGTTTTTTTTTATGGTTGACAGGCTAGCTGTTTGTCCAAAACTCACATGATGTTAAGTGAAGGTGTAGTCGAAGATGGTAAAGCACACCTAGCCTGGAATGGAACTGGCTCTCAAGTGAGGCTGCCGGAACACACTGTTAGATGCTTGGCGCACGCACTGAGTGGCAGCAAAATAGGTACCTTACTAACTGAACTGCTAGTAGGTACTGGCCATCGAGAATCCAAAATTATTTTAATTGTAAATTGAAATGGTTTTTATTAAACAGCGACGCAAAAACGACAGTGTGTTATAAGTTTGATGTGTGTGTGTGTTTACGACAGATTTGTGTATTTTGTGTACGACAGATTTTCAACTAGAGGGTGGTAGCTAGCCAGCCGAGTACTAGAAAGTAAGTAAGTTAAAAACAAAAATCAAAGAATGCGCAAGTACAATAGACGCCTTAGTGAAATAAGTAGCAGGGGTGATGGTTGCGTGTGCGCAGACCTTCTGAATCTATTAGCGCAGCCTTGCCAAGTAACGGCGCACGACAGTGTACCAGTTTGTGTAGATACGATCTATACTAACATAGTTGGCTCCTTATTATTTATGCTAATGTTATTTGAGTAATAAAATTAAGTGTTAATTTTATTGTTAATCTTCTGTTTCGAAACGATGTGCAACAGGACCCCACAGTCGGGCCCGTGCCATCTACATAATTACGTGTAAGAACAACATTTAGTTAATTGTTTTTTTTTTATAATAGGTAGACTTGCCTTTGCCCGCCATCCCGCCTGATGTTAAGCAAAGATGTTGTCTACGGTGGAGCACGCTTGCCTAGAAGAAACCGACATCCCTGTTGGTTCATTGGTAGTGAGTCCGCTTCGAGAGCTGAAGGGCGTGGGTTCGATTCCCACTCAGGACTAACATTTGTGTGACTAACATCGATGTTTGTTCTGTGTCTGGGTGTACTGTATGTATGTATGTATTATAAGTATGTATGTATTCTATCAGTTATCTGTCTTCCATAGCACAAGCTCTGCTTAGTTTGGGGTCAGATGGCGCTGTGTGTAATTTCCTATGATATGATATGATATGATTCACTCGCGACTTGAAGGAACCTACACTATATTCATTGGGGAACACCCACATTTGCAGTCTTTGCGATTTTAGCGTAGCGATGATAGCTCAGTGCTTATGGCGGTAGGTTTGCATGCCGAAGGGCGTGGGTTCAAACTCCAACAATGAGCTTGAGCTGCCGGCGAAGGAAAACATCGTGAGAAAACCATAGCATGGTGGTAGGGTACTTTAGTACTCGGCTGGCTAGCTACCACCCTCAAGTTGAAAATTCAGTAGATTATGCTAATAATCTACTGTTTTATTTAAGCAATTGTGATTTACCGCAAATAAAGACCAAAATAAATGCCAGTAGCTGTGATTTCACCGTAAAATTAAGCTCCATTTGTCCAGAAATGGCAAAACTTTATTTGTATGGAAATCAAATTTCTGGGTACTGCCGCAATTATCTCTTACCATCAGGAGAGCTATTCCTTCGTAATACTTTTACATTAAAAAAATACAGTGTAGGTATTTATTTCGAAATTGTTTGTAACAAATTAAAATTAGTAGTCATAGCAGCTATTGCAAATGTAGTCATTAATTTTAAAGGCATACTAGACTGTAGACGATGTCATTATTTAAGATTTACTAAATTATAGGGCCGTAGAGAAACACTAAGCTCTCTATTACTAAAGTTAACAATTCAAGTTAGAACAATATCTTAGTAATTATAATTAAACTATGCGTAATAATTTTAACTTAATAGCTTATTCTGTAAGTAATTACCTAAATACACGCCAGGTGGAGTTAAGTAATGGTTATGCCTTACTTGAATTCGGTCTTGAGTCAAAATCACAAAAATGAGGATATGCCCATCTTGATGCTAGGGTTCTTCAGTACTAGTTGGCATGCTAGTTCAGCTCACCTGATGTTAAGTGTCGGTGTGGTTGAAAATTACCAAACACATCAAGCATACTTAACACGATAAGTATATTGATATATGACTTTTGAAGGTCGCTCCTTCTGTGCAGCCTCACTGACTCGTTATTCTTTCAACCGTTTTTTTTAACTCTGATGTTAAAAGACGGTGTGATCAAAGATGGTGAAGCATACCTAGCCTTGAATGGAGCTGGCTCACAAGTGAGGCTACCGGAACACATCGTTAGATGCTTGGCGGCAGATTTTCAACTTGAGGGTGGTAGCTAGCCAGCCGAGTACTATAAAGTATTTGCATGGTGGTAGGGTACTTTCTAGTACTCGGCTGGCTAACTACCACCCTCAAGTTGAAAATCTGCCGCCAAGCATCTAACGGTGTGTTCCGGCAGCCTCACTTGAGAGCCAGTTCCATTCCAGGCTAGGTGTGCTTTACCATCTTCGACCACACCTTCACTTAACATCATGTGAGCTGTGGTCAAACACCTGGCCTGTCAACCATTAAAAAAAAAAAAGTATCCTACTACCATGCTATGGTTTCCTCACTATGTTTTCCTTCATCGGCAGCTCAAGCTCAGTGTTGGGGGTTGAACCTACGCTCTTCGGCGTGTGTACCGACCGCGCTAACCACTGAGCTATCTCTACAAAACACATCGCTCTACAAACAAAACGCAGCGACATTGTTGTGCGACTAAGTGACTGGACAGAAATATACATGTACCTACTTGTGCTCAATACTGAGTTAACACCATTAAGAATGCTCCGTTAGTCCTGTCCTTATGTAGTATGTAAGTCAATGATCTCTAGACAGATGTTTTATAAGTACATATTAATTTCTATTAGGAATTAGATTAAGTACCTAGATTACACTTAGATATTTTGCTTAATTAGAATTGGCTCGAACAATCGATTTGGAGTAACAGAATAAAGTACCATTCTAATAAATTTTTCTTGGAACATTATTGTTATTGTTAAATGAAATTACGTGTAGTAACCGTACAAGTCGTTTAAAACTAGTTTATTTTGTAACCTGCCCCATCGCTGGGCGTGGGCCTATATTCTTTTCGAGATGGATAAAGCCACCACGCTGGCCAAGTCGCGAGTGAATCGGTTTCTTCGCTTAACATCAGGCGAGATGGCGGTCAAACGCAAGCCTATCCATCACTAAAAAAAATGTGTGTGTTGGCAGGCATCACACAAAAAAAGAACACAAATAATATAATTATCCCTGGCAAGTCATTAAATTATACAGCACAATTAACCGTATAATAAAAATGAAGGTTAACAAAATTAATTAAATAAATAACGTTAAAACCATTGTCATTCAAAGAATTTACAAATAAAATGTGTATTTACCTGGAAAAACACTGTCATGTAAACATGTAATCCCGTAAAATAAAAATGTCTTAAAACCACGTCAGTTTCAAAGTAGGGATTTTTGTAAAAGAAAAAATTGTAGTAATACAAATCGTTCAACGCAACAAACTGTGGTAATGAGTTTTGGCGGGAACGCGGGAAGAGTCGTGTCGCTTCGTTGTATTTTTTTCCAAAACTAGTGTTTTGTCGAGTGTTTATGCATAAAAATGGTGGTGTTTTATTCATAAAGTGCCGAATTACAAGCGCGAGTGTGGGAAAATGATATAATGTGGTGAAACATGAGTTTTCGTGTTGCTTCCAAAACTCCATCGAAGCTTTGTAGTAAAGTTGCCACTACTTTACTAAAGCATGACTGGAATTAACTGACACGAACTGGACTTGACAAAGACGACTTTGACTAAAACTAGCTACGATGGCACTTATTTAACTTTTGAAACTTGAAAATATATAATTACTTGACACTGGCAAATGCTAAAACGCGACGCCAAAACAAAAGAAAAAAAAAAAAAACTGTGGTAATACTATTACAACACACTTTAATGGCTGCTATGGAATAAATCTACAAAGTTTATCAACCGAAAGTATGTGCACAGTGCCAACATGAGCCTCTAATAACCATAACGTATGAACCATAGACACGGAAGACAATCTACCTCGCAATCGCTTGCATAGAGTAACGCGACCGCAGTCTCTGCTGGACGGAGCAGAACACAGAGTCATCAATAACAAGTTATAGTGTGACCACGTTCGTACAACAAATTCAATTTTTCAAATATCGAACGTTTAAAAATACCTTCTTTTTAACCGATTTAAAAAGAGGACGGTTATGAAATTGACATTTTATGACAATTTTTGTGGAGCGGTGCTTATATGTTGTGTAAGTACTTTGGATTAATTTAAACTGAACAGTCACGGCAGCATAATGATTATTTAGGTATCTTTTAATTGTAATTAATTGATACCTTGTATACATTACAACAAGAAAAGATTATGATTCCCATCGAAAAATCAGCCAAACACAGAGAGAGGTTATTAAAAAATGATTACAGACAAAATAAAAAATGGTATTTCAAATGGCTATGGCTATTATTATAATATAATTATATATAATGATAAGAAAGATGAGAGATGTGTGTGTGTGTGTGTGTGTGATGTGATGTGATGTGTATTTGAGAATATTACGATTTTTAGGCTTATTAATAAAAACCAAAATATGATCGCTGATAAATCGAACAGACCTTGAGAAAGGCTTTAACAATTTTTTTTTAATATACGTGCTACTTTAAGTGTGGTGCATATAAATGCGTAGCCGAAGACCGAACGCTACCGCACTGGGTACGAATTAAAATATAAAAAAAATACTTACAGAAAGGCGACCAACAACTGGCGACCAGTTAACATGTCTCTCTTTTAACATCTAGGAAACTTACCTGAAACAAGAAATTCGATAATATGAATAAAATATACGAGTACATAGTTATATAACTAAATAATGTACTTAAGCTATACATAAAAGGAAGTCCGATAGATGTTGCTATGACATTTAGCATTAGCGTCAAAATTATCTCGATTTTTTTATTTTTTTTAATGTTGACAGGTTAGGCGTTTTGACCACAGTTCACCAGATGTTAAGTGAAGATGTGGTCGAAGATGGTAAAGCAACCCTAGCTAGAATGGAACTGGCTCTCAAGTGAGGCTGCCGGAACACACCGTTAGATGCTTGGCGGCAGATTTTTAACTTGAGAGTTTTAACTAGCCGATTTGGGTTACTTCGGCCAAAGAGTCTCAGAGAATACTATCAGTGTAGTCAAAGTGTTCCACAGAGTATCTAATAGTGAATCCACACGCGAACAATGTATTACGCGGGAATCGTATATTTCACCTAAGAAATGTGATACACGAAATTGGTGGTTTCTTTTACTGGCGCATCCACGGGGAAGTTGGAAGATTAACTGCAGTCATCATGGAGCGCGTTTTGTTCGGGAAGTTTTGCCCGTGGTTACCATGACTTACGGCAGTTAGCGGGTAATGTCAGGATGCTTTAAGCGTTGGGGGGATATAAACGTACGTATACAATGCATATATAATACTAGCAGGCCGGCCCGGCTTCGCACGGGTAAACAATGCCTATGTTACTCAGTGATCATGTAGCATTCTAATGATGAAAGAATTATTCAGATCGGCCCAGTTTTGGAGCCTATTCAATACAAACAAACAAAATACTTGGTGGTAGATTTCCTTAGCAGGAAGTCGTATAGGTAGGTACCACCGCAGTACCAGATATTCTGCCACCAAGCAGTAGTGTGTAAACATTACTGTGTTCCGGTTCGAAGGGTACTGCAACTAGCGAAATTACAGGGCTGTTAAGACTAACCATCGAAAGTCTCAAAGTAATGAGCGCCAAAGCAGCGATGCCCCGGGCTTTGTTTTGATAATTGAATTAATTGATTATACTCAAAGTTCTGTGTATTGCTACAATGGTTATGGACATACGTTATCTCTAACCATCAGGAGAGCGCATCGTTCGTCTCATTAATTTTGCATTTAAAAAAAAATCAAAGCTTTCCTCTTTATAATTAGTGCAGATGTAGTATCAATAAAGTACATATCCGTCTCTATATTGTTATTTACTAATAGAAAAAATATAGGAAATACAGTGGTAGGTTTCCCCGAGTACAAAATTAATATTTTTATTCGTTATCTACAAAGACAAAAAATTATACTGATCAATTATACTGTCAAATAACAATTAAAATACAACAAAAGTTAAGTACCTATATAAAGCTATTTTTAACAGACTTCAAAAAGGAGGAAGTTCTCAATTTGTCGGTATCTTTTTTTTATAGTATGTTCTCGAAGTTGATTACTCAAAGACACCTGGACCGATTTGATTTCTTTTTTGTTTAAAGCTATATTTGACAGCTATAGTTTTGTAGCCAGCTCTGCTTCGAGAGCTGAAGGGCGTGGGTTCGATTCCCACTCAGGACTAACATTTATGTGACTAACATCGATGTTTGTTCTGTGTCTAGGTGTATGTATGTATTATAAGTATGTATTTACAAAAAAAAAAAGTATTTAAGTATTCTATCAGTTATCTGTCTTCTATAGCACAAGCTCTGCTTAGTTTGGGCTGTGTGTAATGTCCTATGATATTAAAATATTAAAAAAATATTAAATATACATCCCTTAGAAATTTTATGTATCATTGAAATTGTTTGAATGCCGATAGCGATTTTTTTTTAATTTAAATAAAGAAAGAAAATCTTTCTTTCTTTTTGATTAGATTGAATTTCTGTTTGTATATACCTAATTATACAAACTATCATTTATGTAGGGTAACGCTAATTAAATAAATATTAAGTCAGTATTAAGAGCATAGCCATCTCTTGACCCTTGATGACACCATGTTTTTTTTAATGTGCTACAAACTGTAATCCTAACCTCCTCGCGAGGTTAGCTGACTCAATCCTAAGTCTTACATTTTCATGGTGGTATCGATCTCGCAATTCGAAGTGACCTACTTTGTAAAGTGACAATCGATTATGCGGCAATGCACCCTGCACGCGATATTCCAACTTATCAACTTATTGGTATCTTTGTTACTTTTTTATCGACTCGAATCGAAACGATTGAAAAACTTTATAGCGTTTGCAAAAAGTCGTTCAATGTCTTACATCATTTTTCAGCGGTATCATTTGAAATATTTTATAAAAACTTTATAACCAGGTCAGTAATTTATATTTTATTATTTTACTTACTATAGCTAAACTATTATTTATCTATACTATTATAAAGAGGAAAGATTTGTTTGTAATGAATAGGCTCCGAAACTACTGGACCGATTTCAAAAATTCTTTCACCGTTGGAAAGCTATGCTATTCCCGGATGACATATGGTATATATATATTTTTATCCCTGTATTCTCACCGGAACGGGATCTACGCGGGTGAAACCGCGAGGCGTCCGCTAGTATTTTATAATACAGCGTAAAAGTTTGTTAGTTTCAACGCGCTAATATCTAGAACTGTCAGTCGGATTTGAAAACGTATTTTTACATTTGATAGATTATTTCTTGATTATTCTGAGCAAAAAAGTGACTTTAGATTTAAGTATAGCATACACACATGATGAGGGCAGCCTCAAACTTTAACTTTATTCCCTTATCAAGAGTTAATTTAACTGTAGCGAATTCGTGCCTGTTCAGTTTGCTTCTTATGTCGAAGATTATGCAGGGTTATGAACTTGCGGTGTACATTCCGAAAGGGGGTCTTTGCACAAAATAGTTTTTGCTATGGGCACAATTATGAAAATGTGAATTATTTTTTTAACTAATGCCCATAGTAAAAGTTAAATGTAATGATGAGTTTTTTTTTCATGTAAAAAGTAATGAGATGAACGAGACGCTCTCCTGATGGTAAGAGATAACGCCTGTCCATGACCATTGCAGCGATACACAGAACTTTGAGTAGCAAAACAAAGTCCAGGGCATCACTGCTTTGGCGCTCATTACTTGGAGACTTTCGATGGTTAGTCTCAACAGCCCAGTACTATATAATTATGTATGAGTATAATGAAGCCCTTTCCGCTTATTATACCCCAAGCTTATAACCCTGTATACAGAATTTTTTATTGAGTTTCATCGCGTTTGGGTCCCTTTAGTTCGATTGATTGAGTTTGGGCTGGGTTATTTGTGTTGTGTACATTTAGAATGGGGTACCTGTATTATACTTTAAACTTAGTTTTATAATTATTTCTTAGTACTTTAGTGGAGAGTTTTGGCGTCCGTAAATCAGTTTAATTACTAATACGAGCACCAGTCCGCCCCACAGATAAAATAAATATGTTGTAACATGGTAAATTTTTTTGTATTTTTAATTTAAGACCATATAAATTTTTGAATTTGGACTTAAATGCGCAATAGGCAGTATCTGTAATTTTCAATTGGAATCGACCCAGTTTCCGATCGGAGACATTACTGCGATCGATCGCGCGATCGGTGCAGCGATGCACGCGATCATCCGACATTCTGGATATTGATAGACTCCATTATCCGGTCCGATTGACTCGTTCCTTTACTGGGAAGCAGCATAAAGTTTATATTGGAAAAAGGTTCCAAAGCTATTGCGATCTTACGACATATTTTTGAACGAAAATATTTTAATCAGTTAAACAGTATTGAATTTATTCTGGTGGTAATATTTTTATATATTTTTCTACTTTTGATATGGCATATACATATAATCTTTTATTAATATAAGTTATTCTTCTTGTTTGATTTTGGCGTCGCATTTTGTGCATTTGCCAGTGTCAAGTGTTTTGATTATTTCAAGTTAGATTAGTTAAAAATTAGTCAAAGTCCAGTCTTGGTCAAGTCCAGTCCACGTTAGTGAAATCCAGTCATGTCAGTCATTTCGTTAAGTAGTGGCAAAAGCTTCCATGGAGTTTTGGAAACAACACTAAATATCATGTTTCACCACATTATAACATTTTCCCACACTGGCGCATGTAATTTACTAGGTACTTTATGAATAAAACACCGCTATTTTTATCCATAAACACTCGAAAAAAAACACCAGTTTTGGAAAAATAACAATGGGGCGAAATAAAAACTCTTTCCGCGTTCCCGCCAAAACTCCGTTTTTTAATCAGACAGACATAATATATGTTTCTAAGATAAAATTTCTTGTATTCTTTTTTAAAATTTCGCGACTTGAAAACACATGTTTATCACCGGGGCTTAATCGCGTAAAAAATACTATGAATTTAGTTTTGTTTGTTTACCTCGACGTTTGAAATAAACAAAACTAGTTTCTTTGAATAATATGTACTGTATCTCTTTTAAACATAGATGATAACTGTTTTGACCATGACTTGTTCCATAGCTCTGGTCTCAACAGTAAACTATGTAAATATAAATATTCCAATAGAGCGTAAGTACGGTAAAGTAGTATATTGTGCTGGCGGAAGGCTGTATGACCTAGGGCTTACAAACTATGCCAAGGAGGATGTTCTAAGTCGTGCAAACTAAATAGATATTCATATTTGTATCGGTATTTTCAATAAACATGTTTTGTACGTCGACGGTATTACTAATGTAAACATATGTTTTTACTGATAGTCTTTATTGGTTTGTTAAATAGTTTGTTGAATTTTATTTTAGATAGTTTTTTTATATAAAGAGCGGCAAATAAGCAGACGGTTCGTTTGATCGTAAGTGTTGTCGATGTGTTGCTAACCCAGATACATATAATATTATCCCTAAAATTTTAATTCAAAATTTATTTAAATTGGAAAATGGAATTTGAATTTTATTGTATTGGTAACATTTTTTTCTCTTTGATTATGATTAAAAAAAAAATAATTAAGTCCTTCCTCTTTAAGTAATACTTAAATACTTTTATTACTCTTTAAATGATTTCCCGCAGTTACGGTTAAAGCAAGTAACACTTGAAAAATATTAATTTCTTGAATATATAATTATCATTTCTAATTTAATCACAAAAGTACCTATCCAACCTAATTTTAGTACCTAGGTAAGCGAAAAATTGTCTATTAAGGATAAACATGGCTTTCAGAACTAACTTGCCTGTTGGTAAGCAACGATGTGGTTGAAGATGCAGCATGCAAACCAAGTCAATACCTACTTACCTAGTTCGATTTGATCACTAGCCTTTCATCGACAAATCTTATCGACCGTATCCCATTCCTAGTCCCCCGCAACGTACGACACATATACCTGAATACGTGCTTTGTTTATTAGCACGATCTATGGCGCTCACCTGTGGCGCTACCACGCTAACTCGTCCAATTATCGCCTGTGAAACTACTTCACGACGGATGGCGTGACTTGAAACGGATAACACGGAAAGCTTGACTTGAAGGAGAAACGTCGGCAAACTGGCATATTTTTGAGCATGAAAGAGTGTAAAGAAAGGCCCTTTAAAGTATGCTAAATGAAAAAATGAGAGAGCGAGAGTTCTCTAATTGTCAGTTGTTATCAACAACGCCTTTAGATTGGTGATGCAGCTGCCACGCTGGTGTAGTGCCTCGGGGATGTTTGCGGATGCGCGGATTGATTCCCTCCCGGCCATCATGCGCAAGCGTGTCGCGTCCCTGATGAGCCGCGTGCGGGGCAGTTCCAATACCTACCTGCAGTTGTTCGCCTGACGGATGGACCTGGATTGCTTCATAATGCAACACTGGACAAAGATGCATATTGAGCATTCCGGATCCAAGCCTAAGTTTAGGTTATATTCCTTTTGTTTATTTTGGCATAATTATTTTTAATGTTAATTTTGACATTTGTATTTGTATTTATTTTGTAATTTTAATGTTATTCTATGGAAATGCTCTGAAATGAATATATATAATAACAATTCAAGGATATTATTATTCAAGACTTTCAATGTTGTCACTCGAAAACTTGTACTTGCATGTTAATTGGATTTCATCACACGTGCTTTGGCGTGTGATCGGATCGCGCAGACTACTAAGCTGTAGCGATGATAGCTCAGTGGTTATGGCGGTCGGTGAACACACCGAAGGGTGTGGGGTCAAACCACAACAATGAGCTTGAGCCGATGAAGGAAAACATGGTAAAACCATAGCATTGTGGTAGAGTATTTACTAGTACTCGTAGGTTGGAAATCTGTTATCAAAGCACCTAACAGTGTCCCGTTAGGATCACTTGAAAGCCAGTTCTATTCCAGGCTAGATGTGTTTTCCATCTTCGACCGTACCGTCACTTAGCATTAGGTGAGATTTAATCTAACCTAGCCTGTTAACTATAAAAAAAAACGTATATTTGCATAACGCTTGCTCACATTGATATAGATGATACGATGATAGATTTTGCACAAATAACATATCGCTACAGGACAAGTAGAAGAACGGCACATTATCATCCGTCCCAGTATTCGTAAGCAACAATTCGGCTCTACTTTCTTCATGCCTAAACAGCACATGATTGAAACTCATTACCATCTCAGTTTTTCATATGAACTACTATTTGGGTATTTTCAAGGCTAGACTGAATAGTTTTTCCAGATCACCGTGCGACATAATCGGCCGTAACGTTGCGTTCTATCAGGCGATTTGGTGGCCATATATCTATTTTATATATGTTAAAAACTAGCGACCCGCTCCAGCTTCGTACTGGAGCAATGCAGATACTAATGTGGTTCATACGCATGTATTATACAATAAACTTTCTTCTCGAATTAAAACAGTAGATTATGCTAATAATCTACTGTTTTATTCAATTGTGGTTTACCGCAAATAAAGACCAAAATAAATGCCAGTAGCTGTGATTTCACTGTAAAATTATGTTCCATTTGTCCATAAATGCTTCTCTATGAGGGATATTTTTGAACAACACTTACGTTTAACTTTTTGATAAACGATAAATGGCAAAAATTTATTTGTTCCATACAAATAAATTTTTGATAAATTTAAATCGAACCACCTTAAGATTCGTTGCGTAGTTTAAAATATCTATCGACTATGTACAATAAGAATGACCGACGGGCGTTTGGCGTCTCAATGACATAAGCCCACGTATCGCGACCATGGCCATCGCGACGGAAATCAATAGACATCGTTTACTCGACTGGTTAACAATACAACACTAAACTGATTTAGCACAAAATACCAACTCTGTATTTGTAAATCCGCAAATTGAAGTTGCTTGTGGGTTTTCCTGTAAAGTGGGATACTTGCTTCCTCAAACGTACAAAATAAATACAGTACACAATACTATATATATTATACATGTAATTAAACGAATTTTTCTCTGCATAGTATTTTGTAGCGATGATAGCTCAGTGGTTAGCGCGATCGGTTCGCATGCCGAAGGGCGTGGGTTCAAACCCTAACAATGAGCTTGAGCTGCCGCTGTAGAAAAACATCGTGAGGAAACCATAGCACTACTACTACTTACTAGGTAGGGTACTTTCTAGTACTCGGCTGACTAGCACCACCCTCAAGTTGAAAATCTGTCGCTAAGCATCTAACGGTGTGTTCCGGCAGCCTCACTTGAGACCAGTTCCATTCCAGGCTAGGTGTGCTTTACCATCTTCGACCACACCTTCACTTAACATCAGATCAGATCAAAATAATAATAATAATAATAACAACTGTATTTTTACACTACAGTGACCTAAACTAAGTCAAAGCTAGACGGAGTTTGGAACTATTCAAGGCGCTGCCAGTGGAAGAATGCAGATTCGGGGACAAATAGTTCCGCCCCCAGATTTCGTTCAGGACGCTCCGCTGAAAGTTCGAGAGTTATGTGTACAAGTTTTTGAGAGAATGCCTGCGACGACTTTAACTTTGTCGTGCTCCGACCAAAAACTTAATATTGGAATATTTTTCTAGAATATAATGAAAACTGTCCTTTATTCGTATAAAAATAAAAAATAAAGTTATAGTTAAGGTTATGTAATTGATTTCGTCGTTTTTATCTCAATAAACAATAAACAACAATATGTCGTCTAAATAGACACCGCATACAATATTATTTGTAATAAGTTTTTTTCAATACTCATATTGTTAAATGAGTTAAGAACAATATAACATTTAATCTTATCTTTTTTTTTATCTGACTTCACACAAGCTCTGCTTAGTTTGAGCCAGATGGCGCTGTGTGTATAGTCCTACCGTATTTAAAAAAAATTAAAAAAACTTACTTTATTTAATCATAAGTGTTAACCACAAAAAAGTCAAAAGTATAAAAAAGTCAAGATGAAAATCTACCGCCAAACACATAACGGTGTGTTCCAGCAGACTCATTCGAGAGCCAGTTCCATTCTAGGCGAGGTACGATTTATTTGATCACAATTCAATTGACATCAGCTATCGGGAGCTATGGTCAATATTATTTTGTTACTTTGACATCGATTAAATTTGCTATTATTATTATTTACCGTTTTATTTAAGCAATTGTGATTTGCCGCAAATAAATACCAAAATAAATGCCAGTAGCTGTGATTTCACTGTAAAATTTTGCTTCATCACTACATAGTATAAAACAAAGTCGCTATTTTTGTCCGTCTGTTTGTCTGTATGCTTAAATCTTTAAAATTACGCAACGGATTTTGATGCGGTTTTTTGTAATAGGTAGAGTGATTCAAGAGGAAGGTTTTTATGTATAATAAACATCTATTAAATAATGGAGAAATACTGTTATTTTCAGGGTTTCTAATGTGGTGTCGTAAATTCTAACATTTCTTGCCGCTTACATTGCGTACGCAGGGTTAACCTTACAGGATTTATAAAAATAATGTACTAAGTATTGTACACCTTGAAAAGGTCTACAGAAAAGTCCGCGATGGTATATGTCTATCTCTTATCGATATCCCACAAAACCATTTTTTGTCATTTACTTTTTACGGCAAATAATAGCTAATTTTCGAAGCGATTTTAAGCACTACAGCATTATTCCTTATTTAATTAAATACTATAAATAGATTGTTGATTTAACATAGATTTATATGGCCTTTTACAGCACATAATTTCTTTGAGTATTTTCGAAGATATTACAGATTTAAAAATACATTGCGTAGCGTTTGCGGCGGTACCTATCGGCCGGCAGCCGCCGACCGCAGCGCGACGCGACGTGTTCCTATAAATAGCGCGTCGGAGGCCGCACTTCTCGCTATAATAATTTGAATTTGGAAGCGATTGGACGTGGTTTTCGGAGCTCTCTAGCAAGGTTAATAACATGACTATGTAAATATTGACTATCAAAAAGTGATGTGGTGCATCCTATTTTGATAAATAAACATATTGATTTTTTTCGAATTTTGCACCCGTGCGAAGCCGGGGCGGGTCGCTAGTTTGTCAATAAATGGCAAAAAACTATTTGTATGGAAATCGAACCACCTTAACGCCAGAAGCACTGCCCTACTTTACAGACGTTTTGAGTCCATATATACAAAATTCAATCCCACGTGTACAAATAAGCGAAATCGTTGTAGTGGTAATGCAATAAAATGTGAACGTCTGTGTTGTAGTAGGAATATAAACAAGTGCAGTTTAAAGTATCGCAGTAAGCATTAGATGATTATGTAGCGATTATAGCTCAGTGGTTAGCGCGGTAGGTTCGCATGCCGAAGGGCGTGGGTTCAAACCCCAACAATGAGCTCGAGCTGCCGGTGAAGGAAAACATCGTGAGGAAACCATAGCATGGTGGTAGGGTACTTTCTAGTACTCGGCTGGCTAGCTACCACCCTCAAGTTGAAAATCTGCCGCCAAGCATCTAACGGTGTGTTCCGGCAGCCACACTTGAGAGCCAGTTCCATTCCAGGCTAGGTGTGCTTTACCATCTTCGACCACACCTTCACTTAACTGTGGAGCAACAGGTGAGCTGTGGTCAAACACCTAGCCTGTCAAGCATAAAAAAAAGAAGATTCTTATTCTTGACAGGCTAAGTAGTAAGTAATAGTAACTGAGCAAGCATTATATGCGCACACGGAGTCCGCTTCGAACGCTTAAATTCTGTACCGGAATCGGTCGATATTAAATTGTGCCTCCCATAGGGACACAAAAGAATATAGGGTCACCACAAAAATGTGAAAATATCATTGCATTGAAAATCTGGGTGTCTTCAAATCGCGAGTGAACCGCAACTTCTTTTTTTTAATGGTTGACAGGCTAGGTGTTTTTACCACAGCTCACCTGATGTTAAGTGATGTTGTGGTCGAAAGCAAAGCACACCTAGCCTGAAATGGAACTGGCTTTCAAGTATGGCTGCCGGAACACACCGTTAGGTGCTTGGCCGCAGATTTCCAACTTGAGGATGGCAGCTAGCCAGCCGAGTACTAGAAAGTACCCTACCACCATGCTATGGTTTCCTCACGATGTTTTCCTTCACCGGTAGCTCGAGCTCATTGCTGGGGTTTGAACCCACGCCCTTCGGCATGCGAACCTACCGCGCTAACCACTGAGCTATGATCGTTACAAACTACAGCTAACTAAAGCTACAATCGCTTCTTCTACTTGGTGGTAGATTTCCTTAGCAAGAGGTCGATTAGATAGGTCAGGTTGGCCTGTTGGTTATTGGTAGTATGTCTGCTTCAAGGGCGTGGGTTCGATTCCCACCCAGGGTAAACATTTTGTGGTATAAACAAAATGTTTGTTCTGTTTATTATAAGTGAGTATTTACAAAAAAAAAAGTATTTAAGTATTCTATCAGCTATCTGACTTCCTTAGTACAAGTTTTGCTTAGTTTGGGGTCAGATTGCGCTGTGTATGATATCTTACGATATTTATTTAATTTAGGTACTTATTTTTGTCAACTGTACATCTTGCTTTCCAGCATATTTTTTTTAATAAAAACTTGTTTAATTGTATGATTCTTTGCAGAAGGGTATTCGCTTTAGGTGGATAGATCATATACTATAAAATTTTGCCCATTAACTTGTAGTAAGACAAAAACTCTTAAGTGACAACCCTAGCTTGGCCAGACTTGTGCCAACAGTGTCACGGAAGGAGTACTCGGAGCAGATAAGGCACATCTAACGTCTAAAGCAGAGACCACACGCGCGGAGCCGCGCGTTGCATACTTGAGTGCTGTACTTAGCTTTATCGCAGGTAGACTAAACTGTGGATAAGCTCTAACAGCGCCTGTTGATAAGGTTTAAGTACAATAAATACCTTTATGACGTCACGGGTTCAGAAAACTTACACATATCTTCATGGTAAGATCAGTATTTTTTTTTAATTTGAAAATTTATTTTAATACTTTTATGATACTGGATATATAGACGATAGGTTCGATAAGTCAAATATAGTGTGTAAACATTACTGTATTCCAGTTTGAAGGGTACTGCAGTTAGCGAAATTATAGGGCTGTTGAGACTAACCATCGATTGTCTCAAAGTAATGAGCGCCAAAAGCAGCGATGTCCTGGTCTTTGTTTTGTTACTTAAAGTTATGGGTACCGCTGCAATGGTCATGGACATGCGTTATTTCTTGCCACCAAGACAGCGTACCGTTCGTCTCATTATTTTAAATTTTTTTTTTAATTGTTAAACAATTAAATGCACGAAATTTAAGCGTAGAAGTAACATGAAAACAAATATTTACGTATCAATTATTTAAAAATTTATAGCACTAATATTTCTTCCTTGACAAAATAATATCCATAAACAGGTAAACGCATCACTGTTATGTGACTAGGAGGGAGTATTCCGGTAGCGATCGGATAACGAGCCGATTTCGAGCGACTGTCGCCGACACTCGACATCCACTGCCACAACCCGCAGCGCTTCGAGTGCCATTCGGAGGAACTAACTTTACGTGAAACAAATACATACCGTTATCATTATGCTTAGAAATTTAGAGTTGGATATCTTATCGTTTGGTTTTTTTATTATTTGTTTAATAAATAATGATTCATAGTCTTATACTTTATGATTATCATAAAAAAGAAAGATTAATAAAACTCAATTTTTTATACATGCCTAGAAGATACCGATTTATTTCGACTTGAAGACACTAATATTGTATCCACCGGGGAACACCCACTTTATACACTGTTTAGCGGTTCTTTTGTTATATTTATAATGTAAATTAGGTCATTATTAATGACTCACTATTATCTTATTATATAAATAACTAATCATAAAGTAACGCTTGTTTAACAGAAATACTCAACAGTTATTCTACGCTTCTATTTGAACACGTAAGGTGTAATCATGACTCGTTATTGAAATACATTCATGCAACCATGTTTTGTGTAACTTGGACATTAGTATGCGGTTCAAATAACACTGCGAGCCAGCTTAGATTCGGTTTCGATCCGATAGCAATCCAGTCTAGAAGCCGCGCTGTCCCGTCGTCTGTCACAACCACTCCAGCATCGCACTTCGGACCGGTTGGCAAGTGTCACTTGAAAGAATGGAAACTACACTTTGTTTTGCGATCTTTATTTACCGTTCTCTCTATTCTGATGCGTTGTAATGTCTATTCATCTATGTATATACGGTTACGTAAAAACTGAACAAGTTTGTAATAATGTTTTATTAACTGCTTGTTATTTTTGTGAGCAAAAAAAAACGTTCAGTATTGTTGACTGCGTCATTGAACATTGTAGTACAACAATAACAACAACAACAAAACAACATCAATACATAAGATAACAACATCAATATGTAAATACTACAATCAAAATAAAATATAGGACGTCTTTTAAATTGGCGTTTGTGTAATTTTAGCAGCATCATTATCGTCAGCCTATTGTAATTCATTAACTGTTGGATATGAGGTTCGTCTAAGATATATGTCCTATGTAAATTGATTGTGCATCCCCAAGGCGCCCTACGCTACGTTAACTCTACGAACACGTCTACCCCAGCAGTATCGGCTATTGTTATCAGTTCTGCATCAACCTCAGATATGTCCAATCCACTGCCACTTTAGCTTACTTATACGTTAAGATTTATAATCAGATATTAATAGAATCTGTAAACGTAGTGTAGGATGTCCTGACACTAGATGGAGTGACGGTATACGTAAGACAGCTGGCAGTAGCTGGAAGCGAAAAACCGGAGATGTGGAGTGTCTTGGGAGAAATCTATGCTCAGCAGTGGACTAGATATATAGATAGATATTCTAGATAAATAGAATAGATTTATGATAATGCATACTTGGTGGTAGATTTCTTTAGCAAGAGGTCGTCTAGGTAGGTACCACCGCAGTACAAGATACTCTGCCGCCAAGCAGTAGTGTGCAAACATTACTGTGTTCCGGTTTGAAGGGTACTGCAGCTAGCGAAATTACTGGGCTGTTGAGACTAACCATCTAGTCTCAAAGTAATGAGTGCCAAAGCAGCGATGCCCTGGACGTTGTTTTGTTACTCAAAGTTCTGTGTATCGCTGCAATGGTCATGGCCATGATATTGAATAGGCTCCAAAACTGCTGGACCGATTTCAAAAATTCTTGCACCGTTGGGAAGCTACACTATGCCCGGGTGACATAGGTGTAACTTTTTATCCCTGTATTCCCACGGGGACGGGAACTACGCGGGTGAAACCGCGAGGCATCGGCTAGTTATTATTAATTTAGTTAATACACTTTGCAGGTTATATCAATCAAACCTCCAAAATCCCTATTCCATATTGCATCAGCCCGCGTCAGTTGAGTGGGCCCAACTCACGGCGTCCGGCTCTTGTTCCGAAACTCAATTAAAAGTTGCCGGCTCGCACGGTCGCGCCGGCCCGGCTCGTTAGCAAGTTCCGGAATACACCCGTCACCAGCAACAAACCGGATTCCGGAAGGTGTTACACTTTACAGGTTAACGTTTTAATTTGAAATCGACGGAAGATACGTCTCTGGGAAGTAATATCTTTGTTCCTAATAATTTCAGCAAAAGTAAGGAAGTAAGTTCTTAGTACGATAATGTTACGTACACATATGGATGTGTTACTCTTTGTTGTTTGAAAGTTGTATGCTTATGTTTTGCTATGGAAAGTGACGTGGTTTTGACATATTTCTTTTTAATTTTTTAAGTGGCCTTGCGCGTGTCCTACTGGTCTTTGTCTCCATGAAAAAGACCACTGGATATTGTAGTATCCGATATAATTAAATAATTATGAGTAATCTCGTTTAAGTAAAACAAAAATAAGTTTATGTTATTAATTCCCCTATATGTAACGATTTTTGTTTATTTTTTTTTGGTTGACAGGCTAGGTGTCTGACCACAGCTCACCTGATGTTAAGTGAAGGTCGAAGATGGTAAAGCACACCTAGTTTTTCTTTAATCCTTTCCGTTCTAAGGTTGCTTAGAAGAGATTGCCTTTAGTGATAAGGTCGCCAGTTGTTACACCTATCAATTAAGTTTATTGTTTTCTTTTGTACTAATACATTTTTGGTGTACACAATTAAATGAATCAATAAATAAGTTGTTTTTTAAGCTGAATATTTGATGATGCAATTTATGCAATAGAAAGTAACAGAATGCTGCGGTGCAGTGAGCGATTTACGTATGTTCATTGTACATATACCTAGTAGTTATAGAAAAATTGTTTTCTAACAAAATTAAAGATATAACAATTGCTCTAGAATTCCACTATATAATGACTGTGGTTTGATTAATGAATAATTAATTAGAAATCAATTTTGAACGTAAACTCTAATTATTTAAGTAATTAGATTGCTACGCAATAGTAAAATAATAAATACAGAAGATATTTCAAAAACTCTAATGAAACGGTTTGAATCAACGTTTCTCCCGGGCACTCCATGGTAGATCGCAACTTTGCTTAATATCAGGCGAGGCGAAATCACAATAACATGAGTAAAACGGGAGAAACGGGGAAAAATCATAAATTCATAAATCATTAATAAATTTCATTTTTTACTAACAATCTACTGTTTTATTTAAGTAATTGTTATTTACCGCAAATAAAGACCAAAAAAAACCTGTGATTTCACTGTAAAATTATGCTCCATTTGTTCATAAATGGTAAAAATTTGTTTGTATGGAAATCGAACCACCTTAAGCTTATAAAATGTGTTCCGGAGTAAGAGAGGATTACGTTCAGCAGTGGACAGCGAAGGGTTGATTATGATGATGATGTGGCTAGATGGCGGTTAAACGTATTCAAGCGTATTCATTAATAAAAAAAGATAGCAAACATCCGTGATTTTGATTACATAGCTATTGCGTGGCACCCCACACACGCATTGTGTTACTTCGTGCGAGCGATATAGCAAATACAATCAGGCTTCTGTAATAAGCCGCTTTGATGATTCCATCCTTCCTCCCACACCGCGCGACTATCTCAAGAATCGACTCTGTTATACTTTTACGTATGCACTTCTATCAAATAACTTCTAGAAGTTTCGACGGCCTATTTGAGAGACCAATCTGGAGGGTCATGGTTTATATTTCACGTTATGCACCTCTGTCTTTTCTAAGTTATGTGTGTACTAGCGGCGCCCCGCGGTGTCACCCTCTAAATGTTTTCGGAATAAAAAGGTAAGCTATGTATTAATCCAGGGTGTCAGTTACCTACATACCAAATTTCATCAAAATCCATTTAGTAGTTTTTGCGTGAAAGAGTAACAAACATCTCTACATACAAATCTATCGCACGGGAACCATACATTTTACCGGGATAAAAAGTATCCTACGTGCTATCCAGACTATAATCTATCTCTGTGCCAAATTTCATCCAGATCCGTACAGCCGTTTTGACGTGATTGAGTAACAAACATCCATCCTTCCATGCAGTGACAATATGTGATAGAAAACTGGCGGAAGCGAAAAGCCGAAGACCGGCTGAGTGGCGCGTTTTGGAAGAGGCCTGTGAGCAGTGGTTTACGATAGGCTTATGATGATGATGATCATAATTTCCGAGTAAGTATTGATGCGGCCGTAAAGTGCAGTAATAGATTAATAGTCACGGCACAGACTGAAGGGAATAGATGCATCGGTGAACGTTTACCGATTCAATTCTAGTTCGTGTTCATTAGGGCTGTCAAAAGATTAACAATTTTTTCCTCACGACTGCAAACAAAAATTAATTTGCAAACAAAATTGCTTCGCAAAAAAGAAAGGTTATTTGTTTGACGTGTATGTACTAAACGTACGTACGTTTATACCCATATACATATTAATTTAATACATCAAAATATTCTTATTAAGGTGGTTCGATTTCCATACAAATAATTTTTTGCCATTTATGGACAAATGGATCATAATTTTACAGTGAAATTACAGCCACTGGCATTTATTTTGGTCTTTATTTGCGGCAAATCACAATTGCTTGAATAGAACAGTAGATTTTATTTGCAGAAAACCAAATTCATGAATGTATGATTTTCGAATATAACGGTAGATCATGCTAACAATCTACTGTTTTATTTAAAGATTTACCGCAAATAAAGACCAAAATAAATGCCAGTAGCTGTAATTTCACTGTAAAATTATGGTCCATTTGTTAGTAAATGGCAAAAAATTATTTGTATGGAAATCGAACCACCTTAATAGTATTAATTAAGAAAATAAAGCAATCTATATATTTAAAAGAAATTTTGTTGAAGATTAATGACATTGACATAGTGCAAACATATTTTTTATTAAATAGCCTTGCGTTTGACCACCATCTCACCTGAAGTTGAGTGACGTCACGGTCTAAGACGAAACTCACTAAATATTATTCACTCACGACTTGCAAGCCATCCAGATTTTTCTTAGAAAGATAGTAAACTTTATAAACAATTTAGTTAAAGAAGTTTATGTTAAAGTTTTGTGGCAAGTGGCCACATAGTTACCACCGTTAGCGATAACATTTACGGCCGCGGCAGTCGTAAACATTCCAACAAATTGACTTTCTATGAGCGTAAACGGTTCGAAAATGACTCTAACACTATAAAATTTACTGTTCAGTAAATGTAACTCGGGACTGAGACAATATTGTTTCCTCAAGATCTATGTTTTATAGACCCCTTTTGCTATAACTGTGTAATGGATTTTTGAACTCTAACGCTGTACAAATAAAGTTTTTTTGTACATGCCAAAGTCTAGAGAAAAAATACGATTGTTTGCCTCGTAATTTTGTATTACGAATTTATAAAAACACACATAAAATCAGAATGAATCTCTGAAGGCGATCTTTACTTTGTAAATTATTTCTACATATACATACATTTGTGATACAATGTAGGCGGCCGATCACGAATGAGCTGTACGACCGCCGAATGAATATAGTCTGGGTACCTTCAAGTCGCGAGTGAATCGGTTTCTTCTAGGCGAGCGTGCTCCACCGTAGACCGCATCTTCGCTTAAAATCAGGCGGGATGGCAGTCAAACGCAAGCCTATCTACTATAAAAAAAAAAAAAATATATCGTTTGCCCGCGCAATAAGGTTCGCAGTAGCGTAACTTTTTCGTGATCGCCTAAATTAAATGGCAGTAAGTGTTCACAGTACGGCTGCAGGATATATTGCTAGTCAAGTGTAATGACAGGTAGTGTTGTGACAGAGTGGTGGTCGAACGTGGCCCAGACCAGCACCGGACTAAGATGTCATGACCATGATGACGCAAGTATTCTATCAGTTATCTGATTCCCAAGCTTTGCTTAGTACTTAATGGCGATGAGTGAAATGTTGAACAATATTTTTGTATCGTGTTAAATATAACAAAACTGGTTGCTCCCCGCGGTGTTACCCGCTACATGTTTTCGGGATAAAAAGTAGCTTATGTGTTAATCCAGGGTCTTAACTACCTCCATACGAAATTTCATCCAAATCCGTTTTATAGTTTTTGCGTGAAAGAGTAACAAACATCCATCCATACATCCAAACATTAACATTTATAATATTAGTGGAATACAACAAATTGTTTTCGATTCGTCAAAGTGCTTTCAAAATGTGTCTCTAAATGCAAAACTTTTCGAAAAAACTATGTATTATTAAATATTTTTATGAAACATTAATAAACAATTTTATTCTTTAATCCTTTTCATGTAAACAGGCAGCCCTACCAGACATCATGTGTCGCGAATCACAGTTCAGGCATGCTCGAACATTTTCCGTGTAAGCGTTACCATGGCTCGTTTACCCGCTGCTATATTACAACTAAACGGTCACGAGCCAGAAATGCACTTTGAATTTATCGAGGCCCACGTACCGTTCGTTGGCGGAGTGGATGCAGGTAGGCGTTTGAATTGTGTCGCTTTGGAAATTAAAGCCGACTCGGGATCGCGAGATTAGCGTCGCTTTTGATGGACGGCGAATAAAAACGTCTAATAAACGTATTGGAAGAATGGTATATATTTATTTTGTTTGGTTGTTATTTATATAAAAAGTATTGAAACGAACGAAGCGCTCTTATGATGGCAAGATATCCATTGCAGCGATACACGAAACTTTGAGTAGCAAAACAAAGTCCACGGCATCGCTGCTTTAGCGCTCGTTGCTTTGAGTCATCCTATGGTTAGTCTCGAGCCCGGTTAGCTAGCTGCAGAACCTTTTAAACCAGAACATAGGGATGTTCACACACTACTGCTGTATTTGTCGTACCACATTTATTGTAATTAATCACCATCAACAGCATATCGTAGTGAGACAACGCAAAACGCAAAACGTTCCAAACGCTACTATATGTACGTGTTGACTCTGGAAAGGAATGGAACAAGCTGCCGGCTTTCTTGTTTTCTGATAGATATAATCTAGTTCAAAGTCAGAGAGAATGATTATCTTATAAGCTTCATCTTCGACCACATCATCGTTTACCATCAGGGGAGTTGGTGGTCAAACGCACAAAAAAAAACTTCTCCCATAACACGCCAACCAAAGGTTTTCGCTTTCAGCTACCTCGCCAGCTGACCTTCATACGTCATCATTCCATTGAAACTCAGGGCGTCCTAAATTCATAATCACAAATTTAAATGTTTCATTTGCATAAATAAAGGTACAAACCAGGTCGAAAATAAAATAAATAGGCATCTCTATATTCGGCCTTCACAAGGCGTGCCAAATAATAAAAAAAAAAAGTTTACAAATGTCAAAATGTAATTTACAGAGTTTTGGCGGGAACGCGGGAAGAGTCGTGTCGCTCCGTTGTATTTTTTTCCAAAACTTGTGTTTTGTCGAGTGTTTATGCATAAAAATGGTGGTGTTTTATTCATAAAGTGCCAAATTACAAGCGCGAGTGTGGGAAAATGATATAATGTGGTGAAACATGAGTTTTCGTGTTGCTTCCAAAACTCCATCGAAGCTTTGTAGTAAAGTTGCCACTACTTTACTAAAGCATGACTGGAATTAACTGACACGAACTGGACTTGACAAAGACGACTTTGACTAAAACTAGCTACGATGGCACTTATTTAACTTTTGAAACTTGAAAATATATAATTACTTGACACTGGCAAATGCTAAAACGCGACGCCAAAACCAAAGAAAAAAAAAAAAATGTAATTTACAATTTCAAATGTTAGAAAATATTACATTTTACAGGAATTATAATAAAATAAATAAAATGTATTAAAACAAAGTAGATAAAATAAACAAGTTCCTTTAGTCTTGTCTCTTAGGAGTGTTTTTGCGTTTAAGATAATTATATTGTAAAGGATTTTGTATAGTATTTTTTTTTTTTTTTTTTTTTTTTTATAGTAGATAGGCTTGCGTTTGACCGCCATCCCGCCTGATGTAGTATGTAGTATTCTGAATTGTGTGATTTCTGAGGGCTATGAAAATATTTATTACCTAATTTATGCCGGACACGGTAATAGATACGTTGTTTTCTTTTTTTAAACTTTAAATATACCACAAGGGCTATTATTGGAACACTTAAGTAGTGTTAAGAATAAATTTACCTACATTTCAATTCATTTAACAAAGGAATTGTAGCAATTATTCAAGTTATATTAGGAACGATTATTAACTTTTAATTGTTCAGTTCTTAATTGGTACTTAAGTCGTTGACTTTTGGACTAAATTTACGGTGAAACCTGATAACGCAGACTAGGAAAATACAGATATATAACTTTGAAAATGTTCCAGAAAAGCAATAAGTACATTATGGCTTTACTTAAAAAATAGTAGAAGTATTCCTTAGTCATGCTGCAGAAAAGTAGTAGCAACTGTAGTATAAGCTTCGATCAAGTTTTGGAAACAACACAAAAGTCACGTTCCACCACATTTTACCGCTTTCCCACACTCGTGCTTGAATAATATAATAAACAATCAAAGAAACACAAATTTTGAAGAAAAAAAAACAATATGATGAGACGACGATTCTTTTCGCTTTCCCGCCAAAACTCCGTTGCTTTTTGATAATTGATTGATTCAGACGTTACTTTGCGGAAGTTCATTTTGAATATTCAAGGTATTTAGTTTATTTCCGCTTAACAGTCGTTTCAGTTACATCAGTGATGAGGACTTAAATTTGACTAGTTTGACAAAAATTTGTTAAGTTTTTAATTAATAAATTGTTGTCAAATTAGTTAAATTTAAGTCCTCATCACTGTTGCAGTTGAAGTTGCATACCTTGAATATTCCGTTGCTTTTTGTTTCATACAAGTGTCACCTGGTAATCTGTCTTTTCTAATCTGCAGTGATAGCGCGTTTGCGTTGAAGTTTTTACTTTTTAAAACAAATATTACGTTTGCCATTGTTTAAACATCGTTCTAATGACTCACTTGTGAACGTTTATAAATGCTTTAGTGCATTGTCGGCGTTAAACAAGTTCGAAATGACTGACGAATCATAATAATATTCATTGCGATTTTAAATATTTCTTTTCGTATATAAACCTAAACCTGCTTAGTTAACGCAATGAGGATTGTCATTTTAGGTCGAATATTTTGTGTTGAAAGACAGTTTTCAAAAGTATAAATAAATAAATATTAGAGGACATTCTCACAACGCCATCTAGCCCCAAACAAAGCAAAGCTTGTATTATGGAAACAAGACAGCTTGCGGAATACTTTTTTTTTGTAACTACGTACTTAAAATACATACAGAACACCCAAACTCAGAAAAAAACATGTATCTATGTTTGACAAGCTGGGTGTCTGACCACAGCTCACCTGATGTTAAGTGATAGTCTATATACATGTGAGAGTGAGACTCTATATACATTTCATATCGATTGAAGCAGCCGTTGATTGAAGCAAAATTTAATCGAAAGAATACCTAAACTAATTCCGTGTGAAATTAAACAAGACTCTACAATTATGAGATTGTGCGATTGTTCAGCAAGTTAGGTTATTTGTATACATACGTAAATATATAAAAAATACTATATAATTATGTATGTAGATCAAGTAAGTATGTTTTAATGTGAAAAATAATGAGACGAACGAGACGCTCTCATGACGGTAAGAGATAACGCCTGTCCATGACCATTGCAGCGATAAAAAGAACTTTGAGTAATAAAACAAAGTCCAGGGCATCGCTGCTTTGGTGCTCATTACTTTGAGACTTTCGATGGTTAGTCTCAACAGCCCAGTGATTTCGCTAGCTGCAGTACCCTTCAAACCGGAACACAGTACTGTTTACACACTACTGCTTGGCGGCAGAATATCTGGTACTGCGGTGGTACCTACCTAGACGACCTCCCGCTAAGGAGATACACTCATATACTCACTACTAGCTACTCGCTGTATATATACTCACTTTGTCTACTGGTACGAAATAGCTGCTTTGAAATTTACGTACATATTTTGAATACAATTGGCTGGCTGGCTTTTCTCTGAAGGAAAACATTGCGAGTAAACAACATGAGGAATACATCGTAATTATATCAACATAGAATACCAATGTGACGATAAGAATAATATAAATGGTTTTAATTGACAAGTCCAAACCTAGAGTATTGCCGGGAACTCGGAAAGAGAAATGTCGCCCCATATTATTTTTATACAAAACTTAATTTGATCTTTTAAACTATGCAACGGATTTTGATGCGGTTTCTACTAACTAACAGAGTTATTCTATACATACAAATACACCACATTAGTATCTGAATTGCACCCGTAGGAAGCCGGAGCGGGTAGCTAGTTACTTATAAAACCATGGTAACGAAAATTTGTGGCGACGTGCGAGCACTTTATTGCAGAGGCACGCCGACACCGGTGTCACCAGTTTACGTAAGGAGCACTTGTTCAAACACGAGCGGCGCGGGCGCAGCCTTCGGGCGATAAACATCTTACATTACTGAGAATAACGCCTATAAAACAATGACTTGAGGCGTATCCTGTATCTGCATACAAAATATTACACGTAAACTTAGTTATCACGCTCAACCTGAATTAAAGTTAGGCTGTATTATAAAATCGATTTGTGAGGTTTTCCTCTACTCGGGCTCTAGGCCCGGTTTACTGAGCTCCCGCCCCGAGACCCACAGGGACAGGGTGGCTCAGTTCCCCCGCTGACAAAAACTGAATCTCCTAAAAGTTAGGCTGTATTATAAAACTGTAACATTTTTGGTAAAAATGTTATAAGTAAAAAAAAAATGTTTTTTTAAAATGTAAAATTAATGAGACGAACGAGCCGCTTTCCTGATGGTAAGTGATAATGCATGTTCATGACCATTGCAGCGATATACAGAACTTTTAGTAACAAAACAAAGTCCAGAGCATCGCTGTTTTGGCGGTCGTTACTTTGTGAGTTTCGATGATAAGTTTCAATAGCCCTGTAAATTCGCAAGCTGTAGTATCCTTCAAACCGGAACACAGCGATGTTTATACACTACTGCTTGGGGGCACAATCTCTGGTAATGAGGTTGTACCTACCTAGACGACCTTCTGTTAAGGAGTTCTACGTGAATGAACGCCAAAGCAGCGGTGCCCTGGACTTTGTTTTGTTACTAAAAGTTCTGTGTATCGCTGCAATGGTAATGAACAAATGAGGTTGTGGAAACCTCATAGTCTTTCAATAATAGTCTTGCATTTGACTGTCATCTCACCTGATGTTAACTGATTACGCGGTCAAAGTTGGAACCTAGAAGACCGATTCACTCTCCACTTGAAGACACCCAAATTATATCCATTGGGGGACACCTACTCGGGTAAAACATACAATCGTATTATATTCAAATAAACAAGTTCCTTATATGAAAGCGTGCTTCATCCCGAACAATATCGTTGTTTGATATTTCACTCCGAGCCATCATGCGGTCAAACGCAAACCAATGTGCAATAAAAAAAAAAATGGTAAAAATCCCGCAGCACAAAACGTTTTCGCGGAAGTGCTCGAATGTAAAGATCCAGTTAATATAAACTCCGCAAAAATTCTTCGCCGCTTATTTTCATACATCCGAGAGATAATTCCGTCTAGTATCAACAAATGCGAGCTATTTAAAATACAAATTTTATTGTTTGCTTACTCGCAGGAACGTATAAAATATTCCAGCAATATTTATTGGTACGTGCGAGTGGTTGAAAGATAAATACATTCGTTGCCAATAAAACGTGTTGCCTGTCTCTATTCGATGAGAGATTAATGATCATACCCCTTGTTAAATGACACAGATTTATTCTCAATTTGGAGTTATTGAAAATTCTAATTACAACTCGAATAATTCAGTCATTTTTCGATATAAGTTCTCAGCATAATGTCGGCTGCTATAATTGTAGTAACCTTTAAACAACACATTTCTTTATGGTTGACAGACTGGGTGTTTGACCAGGGCTCACCTGATGTTAAGTGACGGTGTGATCGAAGATGGTAAAGCACACCTAGCCTGGAATGGAACTGGCTCTCAAGTGAGGCTGCCGGAACACACTGTTAGATGCTTAGCGCACGCACTGAGTGGCAGCAAAATAGGTACCTTACTAACTGAACTGCTAGTAGGTACTGGCCATCGAGAATCCAACATTATTTTAACTGTAAATTGAAATGGTTTTTATTAAACAGCGACGCAAAAACGACAGTGTGTTATAAGTTTCATGTGTGTGTGTGTGTGTGTCTGTGGCATCGTAGCTCCGAATGAACCGATTTTAAATTTGCTTTTTTTTTTGTTTGAAAGGTGAATTAAATTAATGAAAAACAGTCAAAGATGGATGGATAGTTTCCGCCGCCACAAAAATGCGGAATACATATTTTTTCACGACTCCCTCAATACGCGTATCAAATGAAAGGGCTTGACTACTAGAATACTATACACGTTTCCGGGGGTTTTTTAATAAATTTTTTTAAGTAATTACATTTGGTGTTAATTGTGATGTTACTTTATTATGAAATAAATTGAAAAAATAATTTATAGTTGCTGCTTACATAAATGAGAGATACCCGAGAGTTTATCAACAATTCGGCCAACGTGGTGGACTATGGTTCTACTCCTCTCACAATGAGAGAAGGTCCGAGTGCAGCAGTGGGCATAGATTAATTTTTACATTTTCATGTGACCGCATGGCGCCTACAGCATAACTTGCACGTTTATAACAAGCTGAATTTTCTTCAGCGGAAGGTTTGTTTGTTTACAGAGCGCAGATGGGAATGGTATACAAAACACGTTTGCAGGAATGTTCGATTGTCATAAAATGTAAACAAATCGCTCGACGACACGACACAGTATCTGCGGTACGTAATCAGGTATTGTGGCTTGTGGTACTGTTCTGTTTGTTGTTAGGAGTGGCGCTGGTGATGTCACGAATGTTTCTAAGCGATCATCATAATTAAGCAACGAATGATACTGTCAGTCTTAGGATGGGTGATCGCTAACTATAATTAAGTTGTTCAAATTATTTGTCCCAATTGTTTTACCTAAAATAAAATAAAGAAACCTTCTCGAAAAACGAAATTCTCGTCTCCAACAGACATTGATGATTTTCAATTAAATCTGTACCTAAAGGTTTCAAAGACAGATTACACACAAACTAGTACCTACTTTAACCTTAGATTAAGTTTCAATTAATTTGACAAAATGTCCTCTTCCTAAATTGTACTAATGTAAAAAAAATGTATTTCAAGTTGACAAAGGTCAAGAACCCCGGCGTACAAATTAAAAAAAAATAAGACATTAAGATTATTTTAGATTTTAATTTAAACATATTGTTGATATTTTCATTTATTTTGACTGTAGAACTTACTTACCTATTATTTAATGTATAATTCCAACTCTAACTAATTGCGCTGGAAAAATGAACTCTCGATGATCATGATAAGGATTGGACGTCAATAGCACCTAACAGAGAGCCTTTGCCCAGCAGTGGGACAAAATAGGCTAAATGAAAAAAAAAACTAATAATAAAGTAACTAATTAATGACTAAATATCTTACAAATTAATTATCACTTATAATACCACAAGAGCTTCAAAATTTTCGGGTATTTCCCGATAGGTTCGTTGCAAACAAATGAAGGAGTCAAGTTTTTCAGGTTAAAAAATCACGAGCGCGAAGAAGCGCGAGTGATTTTTTAACCTGAAAAACTTGACGACTTTATTTGTTTGCAGGGAACCTTGAGGGAAATGCCAGATAATTTTGAAGCTCGTGTGGTATTCGGGGGATTATTTTTCCGTCCTAAATGTCGGCCAATAGAATTGCACCATTCGACGTCACGTGGTACAACGAGAAAATTTTCAAAAAATTATCAGTATAATACCACGTAGGTTGTACCACGTGACGTCGAATGGTGCAATTCTATTGGTCGATATTTGGGTCGGAAAAATAATCTAGGGAATTTTTAAAATGTAATGATAATGCATCTAGACATACATAGTTTTAGAATGTGATACAGATCTGTAAAATGAATATTAAATTGGAATTAATAAATATATATAGCATTACGCACAGCGCCATCTGATCCCAAACTAAGCAAAGCTTGTATGATGGAAGTCTAATAACTGATAGAATACTTAAATACTTTTTTTTGTGAATATGTATACATAAAATACATACAGAACGCCCAGATGCAGAACAAACATTTGTTTATTCTACAAAATGTTTGGATGGGAATCGAACCCAAGCCTTACAGTTTTTCCAGCAGATATAGGTACTACCAATGGGCTATAATAATATTCATTCTGTTTTCTATGTTATAGAATAAAACGAAATGAAACAACTGTTAAATTATATTAGAGGCTGTCGTATTGTAAAATAACTCTACAGTTTACGCTGAACAAATTCAAGAGGTTCTCGTATAAAAATGGTGTATTCTGAAAATATACACATAGTTGGATGATAAAATTCAACTCTCACTTCGAAACAATTTTCCAAAACAATGGCTTTTGGGGTTTAAGATAAAAAGCAGCATTTTACAACCTTAATGTTTGCTCATACTGCTATCTTATCGGGCTAAGCAATTTAACGCGCAAGGTAGAGAAGTAACAGGATAAACCCACAGGAAAGGAATGATTAAAATAATTCACTTTATGATATACTAAAAATTAAAAAAATCACAAAAATTGGCCAAACAATATTTTATCAAATGAGTTAAAATGTGAATATTATTTAATCTTGTTCTGGATGATGAATGTATTGTTTCGGAGCGATGATAGCTGAGTAGTTAACGCGGTCGGATGACACGCCGAACGGCATGGGTTCAAACCTCAACAAAGAGGTTGAGCTGCCGGTGAAGGAAAACATCATGATGAAACCATGGATGGATGTTTGTTACTCTTTCACGCAAAAACTATTGCTTGGATTTGGATGGAATTTGGTATGGAGGTAGCTGAGCCCCTGGATTAACACATAGGCTTCTTTTTATCCTAAAACATGTAGCGGGTAACACCGCGGTAGTATTATATATACTGACTACAGGCAAGGTATGCAGTAATTCAGCATGACAGAATTGCAATTTTAATAATAACACGAGTGACGTCATAACGTCACGTTTCAAATTCTTACCTACTTTAAAAGATTATAATGACTCGTCTGTCTCGCTTGCACTTTTTTACGTTTGAATATATGTAATTATGTAAATGTAAACGCTTTACATACAATTTAATTTATAGTTGTTATGCAAATACCTATCCCACAGCTGGGCAGGCCTATTGTTCCTTTAATTCTCTGTATCTTAATTATTGTTTAGATCTATCTATATCTATATGTATCTATATCTATCTATGTATATATATATATATATATAACTATATCTATATATCTGTACAAATACAATATTGTCTATTACTGACAGCCCCGTTGGCTCATTGGTAATATATCTGCCTTGAGACCTGTAGGGCGTGGGTTCGATTCCCACTCAGGGCAAACATTTTGTGAATAAACAAAATGTTTGTTCTGTGTCTGGGTGTTCTGTATGTATTATAAGTATGTATTTACAAAAAAAAAAAAAAAAGTATTTATGTAAGTATTCTATCAGTTATCTGACTTCCATCACACAAGCTCTGCTTAGTTTGGGGTCAGATGGCGCTGTGTGTATAGTCCAACGATATTTATTTATTTATTTTATTTGTATTTGTATTGTAAAGAGAAAAGATTTCATTGTTTGTTTGTATTGAATATGCTCCGAAACTACTGGACCGATTTCAAAAATTCTTTCATCGCTGGGAAGCTACACTATCTCCGGGTGACATAGGCTACTTTTTATTTCTGTATTCTCACGGGAACGGGAACTACGCGGGTAAAACTGCGACTACTATAAAGTATTTTTATCCAAATATTCATTAAATTAATTACCTTCTACGGGAAATAGCACGCTAGTAATTAATAATACGAATTAAAAATGGTCAATGTAAATATTAAATTTAGTTATGAAAGTATGGTACCCCCTTGGGTAAAAGCCTCCTCCAAGCAATGTTTATAAGTAAATACCTAAATTAATAAATCAACAAGGACAACAATTTTAATCTGTGTTATCTTAAGAACGCATTCTTATGATACGAACGTATACTACTCGAGAAACAATTCAAAGATGCCAATCAGCGATCCACTTAATCAATGTCGCGTACGCAGTACGCACTGGCGATAAAACTACAGTTAAATTTAACCGGAGATTTAACGGACATCGCACCTAACCGCATGAAATTATGACTTGTCGCTAACCACGCCTGATTTCTCCGCATGGTTAAACTCCTGATTAATACTTTTTAATGTTAGTAATTCAAACTACGCGATTCCATAAATTAGTTTGTGTTTTTCTTTAACTATTTCGAGATTATGTGAAACTGTGTGGATGTTTTTGTAATTAGTTAAGTGAAACTGTAACAATTATAGAGAAGCACGTACACATACCGCTATTGGCGTTGGGGATTTAGACAAAGCGTTTCAATGAAATTAAGCTTATTAACTTTTGTAGCGAGAGAAATCCCGCATAAGTTAAACAAATATTGATAAAAATAGTTTGTTTTTATGTTTTGCTGATTACCAATTTGGAGGTCCTGTGCTCAAATGGCACGCATCTCTTATCACACGTCTATTCTAAAATGATCTGTATATTCTAAAATGTAAAATATAATTAAAATATAAATCGTTCTAAATATTTGACCAATGGGACAGGTGCAGACACAGCACACAGGTGGTGACAGCTCCTCTGACGAATTTGATGACTTTTGACGATTATTGAGATTATTGGGTTTTTTATTTTAATTAAGTATGTATGTTATATTGACTATTGGTTATTGTTTATCTGCATTGTTATCTCATTAATTATTATTATCATTTTTATTATTGTGTGAATACTTTTAAATTATTGACATCTTTTTCATTATTATTTTTGACATTTTTTATTTTCTTTTTATGACATACCTTTTGACATTTTTTATTTTTTGTACTTGCAACAAAATAATTGTGAGGTAATTGTTGTTGGGTGTACGTTTTTTCCTCTAATAAATAATAAAAAAAAATTGTAACGATGATAGCTCAGTGGTTAGGTCAGGTTAGGTCGGTAAGCGGTTCCCCCCAGTTACACCAGTGATGAGGATAAAATTAAAATTTTACAAACTGGGAGATAAATAACCATCATCACTGTGGCATCCAAAACGACCGTTAGCGGAAAAAAAAACATAAATGTACTTTGAATACTCAAAATGAAGTTCCGCAAAGTAACGCCAGAATCAATCAATTAACACAAAAGTTCATATTAATATTATTTATTTACGTATATGGGTATACAAGTAGTTGAAAGGAGTACATTAATTGAACGCCATATTCTACCTTTCGGCATGCAAATTTTTGACTTCTTACTTTATTAAGTTGGTTTGGATGTTTTTATAAACAAACCTTCCGGAAAAAAATCTAAATGACAAGTGAAAACTGTATCAAAATCCGTTGTGTGGTTTAATACAAATAAGCGGAGGAACAGACAGACGGGACAACTACTTTTTAGAGATATATTTGTAAAAATAATGTTGAATGGAATTGTTTCTCATAGTAGTGTGGTAAAGTAAACATAGCACTTCTATCTCAGAGCAGCAAGAAAATGCATTTACGTGTCGTAAGAATACATTTTTCACACGTTTTGTCGTCTCTACACAAACCTAAGAATGGTTGTAAAGTATATTTTTATTTCCTAAACAGACTATTGTCTATTTATACTCTTAGAGTAAAATAATATTATGTTTTGATATAGTTCTGAGATATGACGCGACATCTGTGGCTTCGAAACTGGAATTTAAATTTGATTCTGGAAAAGGACCTGAACAAAGAAAGCCCATTACAAAATAGATTCACATCACGGCAGTTTCTTTCTACGAACGATATAAGTTATGTTTCTTTTATCGACAGTCCTTATTTATTCATCTAAGGGTTGTCTGGAAGAGATTGCTTTTAGCGCTAAGACTGACTTTTCGTGTATATCTGTGGTATTTTATGCTTGAAAGGGTTAGAGTGTTTGAGCACAGCTCGTCTGATGTTAAGTGACGGTGTGGTCGAAGATGGTAAACACATCTAACCTGGAATGCAACTAACTCTTCAAGTGAGGCTGCTAAAACTGGCGTGTACTTGGCGGCAGATTTTAGTCGAGTACTATAAAATACCCTACCGCCATGCTATAGTTTCCTCACGACGTTTTCCTTTACCGGCAGCTCAAGCTCATTGCTGGACTTTGAACCCACGCCCTTGTGAAGTAACCGCGCTAACCACTGTGCTATCTTCGCTACAAAATTATATTGACTTAGTATATTAACATCTCCCATCTGTTCTTAGTAGTTAGTAACGTGTTTTCTCATTCTTGGTTACCTGGAAGACTGACTTGTACTCATCTTTTGTTATCTGTACTTTTCCTATTTCATGGTAAACACAATAAAGAATTTCTATCTATCTGTAAATACATGCAAGCCATTTCGTAGTCATGACAAATAACGCGAGAACACTAATTGTACTACCTACCAGTACGCAGTACATACTACACTAAGCAGGATAAAACAAAACGAGGAAACAAATAGATTTATTTCAGTCGTCGAAAGACAGAAGCAACAATAGTCTGGTGCTAGTTTATATTTAAATATATAGTATATATAACAGTTCACGGTAATTATGCTTAACTATTTATTAGCATCAATGACCTTCCACATGATAATGAAGCTAGAATAATACGTTCATGTAGAACCATGAAAAACTTCAGAGTAAATTATTACGTTTCAAGACAAAAACAATTATAAAATTAGGTTATGATTTTTAAGTACACTACCTAAACTAACTTTATTTTACAAATGTTTATTCTGAGTTTATAATCTTTGAAAGTAATAAATATTTCGTAAGGAAGTACAATGACTGTCACTAAATCCGTGTTCACACACGAATGTTAGAGGACGAGTGCATGCTAAACTTCAAGAGAGTTATTTATAACGTAGCTATTTTCCAAGTGTAGCCTGTCTAAAATCTAAATAGCTATTCAATTATTCTAATTCTAAATGACGCTTTAGAAGCGAAATAAATTCTGACTTTCTGTGTGTTTGTTACTACCCTATCACGATAGATTGGATTGTAATGAAAACTGATTAAGTTATGGTTTTTATTTTTGATGTTGACAATCTAGGTGTTTGACCACAGCTCTGACGTTAAATGACGATGTGGTCGAAGACGATAAACACACTTGTGTTTTTTTTTTAAATTTAGTTAAGATTCGTTTTCGATATTAAGAAATATATCGCGATAGATATTTAAAATTGTCTTTGAGTTTGATAAATATTTAAAATTATATTCAAATAAAATTAAACCCTAAACCGAGACGAATTTTAAGCGGAAATCCACAATTTTTTTTATTTTACGCTCCACAGATACTGGGGTCCGTGACCTTTGTCAACTTTAGTTACATTTTTTTTTTACAATTTTACATTACAAAAAGAGGAAAGTTACGTTAGTAATCTTATCCACTAAATATTAGAACTCTTGAATACTTCATTTTACTTATTTTTTACTTCAGCTAAGTAACGCCCGAATCAATCATCTTATTTTTTTAGCTAGCTTGTTATGCTATTATATGCAACTATCGGGAGCAAAATTATAAAAGTATAGAATTTGATGAGAAATCCATTTCAGAATTACGAAGATACCATATCACAACCGCTATGCGTAAACAAACCATCATAATGGTTTAACCGACGCCACGTATGCAAAGTATTGTATGCTAATCATTAACCATACTCACAGACGACAAAGTAAAAAGAAATTTGTCAGTTATTTCTTTTGAATTGAATTCTGCTAGAAGGATTTTACGAGAAACCATGGCGTATTGGTGCTTCTACAGGATGTGGTAGTGTGAAGGATACGGCATAGTTTGGTGTATGGGCCGCCTTACACGTTCAATCATGATCACGATCCGCGATCCGCGATCATGATTTCAAAATTTCTAGATATGCGATCCGGAGCATCAGTCCGTCAATCCTCTTCGTACACGATCAGTCTGGATCGCGATCATTGATCGCGGATCGCGGATCGCGGATCGCGCGCTACGTGTACGGGCTGCCTATGAGCAAGCTGAAATTGCAATGAACCGACAACATTTTGCAAAACTGTAGCTACTGGCATAGATATAGATTTTCTGTGAAGATCATGAAAAAACTCAGTGTCGATATATCTAGGACAATAGCAGCGATTTTGTAGCGATAGCAGTGGTTAGCGCTATCTGTTCGCACGCCGAAAGGCATGGGTTCAAACTCCAGAAATGAGCTTGAGCTGCCGGCAAGAGAAGAATATTGTAAGGAAACCATAGCATCTATTTTATAGTACTCGGCTGGCTTGCTACATGCTCAAGTTAAAATCTGCCGCAATGCACCTAAAGGTGTGTTCCAGCTGCCTCACTTGAGAGCCATTCTATTCCAGGCTAGGTGTGCTTTACCATCTTCAACCGCACCGTCACTTAACATCAGGTGGTCAAACCTAGCCTGTCAGCCATTAAAAAAAAGTAGCAGTAGCTTTAAGTGAAAAGCAGTATTAATTGACGTGACCTTTTGTCCAAGATGTTTTTTTTTGTTTTAATTTTTTTAAGTTGTTATTTTTTTCATGTTTCCAATAAAAGCTATTTACTCTAGATTTGAAGACACCCATATTGCACCTAACAGGTAACACAGACGCCAGCGCAGAGTTCCACAATCTCGCTGTTAAACGGCATACCTACCTATCTATGAGAGCATAAATCGATTCCACATTTATTTAATGAAAATTGATAAAATAAACCGCAACGAAATTAAATGAACTATGTTAACATGATAGTCTTTTAAAAACACCATAAAAATGTAAATGAATATGATTTAATGACTGTTCCTACTCATTTAACTAATAAATGTCCCATTAAAATCATCCTTGACGATCGTAAATTTAAAATATTCTCGCTCAATTTCACCAGAGACCGGGCAGAAACCGAGTTGGATATATTGTTTTTCATCTCGCATATCGGTCAATGTCAGCGCTTTTCCATTTCAAATCGGTCGAAAAACGCATGCACAGCGTTCGGTATCTAGACAGTGAAATAAGAAAAATACTTCGGTTTACCCGACAGCGTCAATCAGCAGCCATAATGAACGCGATGCGGTAATTATGAGGATAATTACGTCTAATGTTGGTCACGGACAATGTTTTTTAAACGGTTAAAATTTCGCCGTTTCAGCCTCTGTATCTGAATCGGTTTTCCTGTGTTTCGAAATATGTATTTGAAATTCAACGATCGATATTATGCGGGCGCCGGGCGGACATTTTCAATGCATTTCAAACAATAGCTAATAAGTTTTGTAAAAGCCTTGAGATAAGGTATTTACAATCATTATTGTGTTTACCCTCACGAGTATCATCTGTAGAGTTATAACTTCGTGAGTCAGGGACAAGTAGGTAACTCATTGTAGTTATCACAGGCCAAACGTTCTTCACGCACAAATATTCACGTTCAGGTCAATTTTCTAACACTCCTTCAGAATCAGCTCTGTTTTTATAAACCGTCCCATTGCTGGGCGTGGGTCTTTTCACCACCGTAAAAAGGACAAGGCCATAGCCCACCACGCTGGCCAAGTGCGAGTTGACAGACTTCACACATCTTTAAGAACTTTTAATTTTAAGAACTCTCAGACATGTGTAGATTTCCTTACTATATTTTCCTTCTCAGTTTGAAGTCATCGGCAATATGCACATAACTTAGAAAAGACAGAGGTGCGTGCCGTGGTGTTCAAATCCAGGACCACTAGATTGGAAGCCAGACGGCCTTTCAAGTCTGCTAGGAATACTCTGATTATGTAGAGATTGCTTAGCAACCATATATTATACTATAATTGTTATAGCGCGACTCATTCAGCATGCAAGAAACGATCGTGTTTGCAAATTGATAACTGGCGCCTTAAGGTCGAATTTGGCAGATGATCGCTAGCGCATGCTGCATGCGTCTGCAGTTCCGCGAACCTGGCACATGGTAGGGCGTAGGGTTAGACGGCGGCAGCCAGTAGGCGGCACTGATGGCCGGGTAGTTGCTGCCGTTCCTAGCCGGGCCGGTCTTGCCTCGCGCGCCACCCGTCTCGCCGCGCATCCTTTACACTTCACCTCACTTCACACATCACATGACGCGTCTGCATTCAACCGCGGCCGCGACACGACTAAGTCTACGAGCAGCGGTGACCTGCGCGCGCGCGGTGACAGACGGGCGATCAGTCACTCTTCGTGGAGCGCTTGTCATGCCGTTTCCACTCCCCTCGCGCTAATGAGTGACGTCCGTCCTGAGCACTCGCGATTCAATTGCAGTCGCTGCCTACAGCTTACCTGCTGTTACGTGATAACAGAGGGCCTAGACAAAGTAACATGCGATTTGCGATAAACCTATTAGAAACGTAAAAAAATGTACAGGATTGACATAAGCTGTCGTTATGTCACGTGGGCTTATGTCAATCCCGTACCTTCATTGGACTTTTCTGTTAGCGTTATCGAATATCGAATGTTACTTTATTCAAAGAGGTTACATACAACCAATTACTGTAGCTAACAATTGTACAGAAATACACATTAATGTTTGTCAGGTAACTAATCATAATTTTTATTTATGATTATTGCATTTATCATGTAGGTACCTACCTAGCTCGTAAAATATTTATTTTAAATTTGACTTTGAAATACGAAAATACCATGGAGCAGTCATTTTATATGTACACACTGCAGTGTATGCGAATTTTGTCTGAGATAAAATTGACCATAGTGTGATTAGATCGCAAAGAAGATTAAACTGTGATAAAGATAAGAAGATTCTCCAAAACTGTCGGAATAAAACAGAACGCAAAACGTTAAGCAAGCTCGAGAGCTGAACCTCGGTTATAATTTAGGCCGTAACAAAAGGCAATTTTTGCCTTTTACGGTTACACAATTCCGCAGGCAGTCGCTGAAAGCCTTCACGGAGAATTAGCGTTGACAAATTAGTACACGGAGTCTAAACGATACCGTCTCTCTCAGGGTTTGACTAAGTTTATTATGCTGCCTTTAAAAAATATGGTTTTAGCTGCGACTAAATCATTGTAGGAAAGTTCTTTTGAAAGATTTAATACATCATCATCATCAGCTTATCGAAACACTACTGGTCATAGGCCTCTTCCAAGACTCACTTAACACACTCAGCCCAATATTCTAATTTTTGTTTACATCCGCTGCCAGCTGTCTTACATCGAGTCTCAGGGCATCCTGCGCTACGTTTGCAGTTATCGGTCCTGCGACAGATATGTCCAGCCCATTGCCACTTCAAGCAATATTGTGAATTTTTCTAGACTCCCCAGATATTAAATGCTAAAGAAAATGCTTTAGCATTAAGTCCTCCCATTGTACATATTTTTCTATAAAGTGTGCAACAAAGAATTAAATAAAAATAAAAATAAAAATTAAATACCCTAATCGTTCAATTAGATATTTTTTACTCAATTTTTAATTTTGTCGTGTAACCTTGAAATCGAACTTCCATATTATTCTGCAGGATTATATGTATGGGGTGAATTAAGTCGAAAGGCTCACTGAACTACTTCATGATGAACAACTTTTACTGTATACACAACTCTGAAAATCCCGTTGAGAACTAACCATTGAAAGTCTGAAAATAATGAGCAGCAAAGCGTCGATGCACTGGACTTTGTTTTGTTACATAAAGTTCTGTGTGTCGCTGCAATGGTCATGAATATGCGTTATCTGTTACCATCAGAAGAGCGTATCGTTCCTCTCTTGTACTTTTACATAAAAAAATACAATATAACAAAAACACAAACAAAATATTATTATAACTTAGAACATTCGTTTAATTAACGCTATGACATATTAGTCTATCTATTCTATCTCCCAATCACAAACGTTATCTGTCGAATTCCAACAGAGTTTCTAATCTAGATAACAAAGTGAGATGCCAGTAAAACCGTTGTCGGTTATGTTATTGGAGATTCACGTCGTGACACGGCCTTGCTTGTATCAGCCTATTGATACATCAATTTGGCATATTGCCTCGACATCTGCGATTCTGATTGTAGAGACAGTCCATCGATGTTCTCCCTGTGATTTGATAAAATCGATAGTGATCGTGGAATTTGCAAGCGGTAATAACGCGTGACTGAGCGATGACTTTAATATTGCATCACGCTTTGACACCTCACGCAATGTCTGAGATGAGGAATATTATGGTTAAGGCTTTACAAAGTTTACTATCTACACATTTCATTTATGTATGTATGATTTGTATTTACGTATAAACTTCAACAATGTCATTGTCTGCGAGCATACGTTCAAAAGCTTTAATCAATTTAATAGGTGTAAATTACAATTTTGTGTATTTTTAGTAATGTATGTATGTGTAGTGAGCTCTGTGTGCTCAAAATATTCCTGACACCGTAGAGGTGGAATTCGGTGAAGAAGGGCTCCAGAGCGCGCCGGCGCATTTCGGTACACTACCCGCCCCCACCACCGCTGTCTTCACGTGTCAAGCGCGCAGCGGATCCTAATGGAAATCAAGACGCACGCGTGTTGTACTCTGCTTTGGCTCCTTGAAAAAGGTCACCATATGGCCAATTCTATAGCTGGAATATTTGAACGTGAGCAATCCCGCTTAAGTATAACAAAATACGATAAAATGATGATATTTTTTTTTTGTCATAAGCATTTTGCTTGGCGGCAAAATATCTGGTACTGCGATGAACCGCTGAAAACTTTGAAAATCATCCATTATGCACAGTCAAGTTACACCACGAACACTAAACATCAAAACTCTCCGATTTTTACGAGTACTAGAAAATTTTGATATTAATAAAAACTCACTTAATATGTAAAATATACCATTTAGACAAAAACTTTCAAAATTATTTTCTATTCCATATTTCTACACTATTCTGACATTGGTTTGCTATCGTTTGAACTCGAAAAATCGTCACGCGTACCACTCAGGTTCGAGTAGCCGCGTACGTGCTTGGAGTACCAAATATGCACAACCCACAGTGTAGATGCACCCAGTAACGTAACTTAAAACAAACAAATTCTCACATACATATCCGACTGCGGCGAAGCTAAAAAAGTATAGAGTTATATGTTTGACTTGTATATGTGTATGTATGTATACCCGCCCCTATATTTCCTTGTAACTTCTAAACGGCTGAACCGATTTTGGTATCGATACGTCGTTAGATTAGTTTTTATTGCGTGAGTGTCACTGGGTATGTTAAAATTATAAAAAAATCAAAATGGCGGATTGAGGCGCCAAAATCTATGCTGTTACCGTAGCCCGGAGTTTTTTTATACTTTTTAGCTCTCGTTTCATTAATATGTGAAAATTGATGTAAATCTTCAAGCAATTATGAACTACCAGAGTGAAAAAAACAATGAGTGAAAACAATAACACAAAACTGTTTTTATTATCATTATAGAATGTCGATTTTGTAATATGAGTCACACAAAAGCAGCACTATTTTAGAACCTTGTGCGTCAACTTTATGCATATTGTTTCGAAATGTTATTTTTATGTACATAAGTATATGTATAAATTTATTTGTTAATTAGTCGTGTATATAATAATAAAAAATTCAATAAACTATCTATAAACAAAGTTCCAACTAGTATAACCAATGTGAGTTTAGTTGATCAGCGGTTATTGTACTTCAAAATTATAGAACGTA